>VXAL01013289.1:128345-146829 GCA_013399475.1 Chauna torquata | reverse complement strand
TTTTTTTTTAACATTTTAAACATCCTTGCAAGATCTGGAGGTATTACTAAGTGTTCATATTTACAGTGTTTCATGTATTGCTTCCTTTTCCTGTCCCTAATTTGCTGTATCTTTCCCTTTATTCCTGTCCTCCTTTCGTAACATACATTTGACATTAATGCATAGGTCTTTCTTTTTCCCTAATTAAATTAACTCTTCTGGTCTTGAGGTTATATGTTTCCTCTGATTCTACCTCAGCAAGTCGTAGATTTTTCACTTGGGTTATGCAGAAATGGTATTTGGCATTATCCTCTTCTTGCCTCAGGAATGCCTGGTCAATCTTTCCCTCATTCCTCTTCTGTAAACATTCCCCTGGTGCTTTCTTCTATTACCAGTTTGGGAATATCTTTCTTCTTGGGGTGACCAGTTTTCACTGGCAATCACTCTTCCTACCTCTCTCAATTCCCTGAACCCCAAGGCAGGGTCTAGGGGAACAAAGTGCCTCCCATTTTAAGAGAAGATCAGGTTCGAGACCACCTGAGGAACATCAACATCCATCCATCCATGGGACCTGACGATTCATTCCAGGGTCCTCGAGAAATTGACAGATGCAGTTGCTAAGCCACTCTCTATAGTACTAGAAAAGCAATGACAGTCAGGCAAAGTGACAAGAAAAGGCAATATTGCACCCATCTCAACTGTACAAGTGCTCTCCTAGCACGTCTCCTTGTGCACAGCAGACAAATTTTAAGAAACACACTAGAGCAGACGTAGCCTGCATGCAAGTGCCGCCTGGATACACAGCTCGATCAAGAAGGACATATGTGGCTCATTCTTCGGGAAACAGGCAAGACTTCCCAAAAATACCTTGCTGTTTCTGGACTGTCAAAGGTGGTCTCAAATGCCTGTCAGTTCTCTTTATTCCATTTTGCTAAACTCTCTTTTCCTCTCAATTACCGTTTCCTCCCCCACATCAAGTATTTAACCTCCATAGGAAAAAAAAATTTTTTTTGGCATAACATGCAACATTTTACATGGCAACCAGCATGACTTAAACTCAAGTTCAAGTCTAAGGAGACAAAAGCATGCCGGTTTTGCTGCAGGTGTGCTGAGGTCACACCATTAGTGGTTCCAGAAAATTCTTATATTTTTCTGCAGGTGGGAAGGATCAGCTGACAAGCTCTGAGAACATCTTTATTGCAATCTGCAGGCTCCTTCTTCAAACTTGATATTAGAGGCAATGCTGCAAGTCTCATTCCACTGCCCTGGTGTCATGGTTTTGGCTGGGACAGAGTTAAATTCTCTTCGTAGAGGCTCACACAATGCTGTGTTTTGGATTTTTTGATGAAGATAATGGTGATGTTTTCAGTTGCTGCAGAGCAGTGTTTACACAGAGCCAAGGACTTTCCAGCTCCTCGTATTGCCCTGCCAGCGAGGAGGCTGGGGGTGCACAAGAAGCTGGGAGGGGACAGGACCAGGACAGCTGACCCAGACTGACCAAAGGGATGTCCCATACCATATGACGTCATGCTGAACAATAAAACTGGGGGGGCTGGCCGGGGAAAAGGGGGGCCGCTGCTCGGGAACAGGCTGGGCATCGGTCAGCGGGTGGTGGGCAACTGCATTGTGCGTTGCGTTGTGTACACTTGCTTTGTGTATTCTTTTACTATTATCATTATTATTATTATCATTATTTTCCCTTTCTTTTCTGTCCTATTAAACTGTCTTTATCTCAACCCACGAGCTCTTTTTTTTCTCCTTTTTCACAATTCTCTCCCCCATCCCACTGGGTTGTGGGGTGGGGAGAGTGAGCGAGTGGCTGTGTGGTGCTTAGCTGCCTGCCGGGTTAAACCACAACACCTGGCCACCTGGGTGATACCTTGCAGTGGACAGTGAGGGAAACAACATCATCTTAATCACCTGTGAGGTTTAGTGAGAAAATACCTAAGAGAAGTTCCTTGTGATGTCTCAGTGAACGAGTGCTGTGGATGATCATCCTCACTTTTGCATGCTGTGGCCCTTTGCATTATTGGGGCTCTAAAGGAAGCTTAACGTGACTGTGGCACAGCTGTTTCTGATCTCCAACACAACAACATTATGAAATAACTTCTTTGTGATGGCACTCTGATATGGCAGCAGTCTTAGTCCAGATAAAGGCAGAATCTCAAGGAAACAGAGGGGTGGAAAACTGTCAAGGGGATTCCCTTTATCATGTCAAGTGCTGAGGAGATCTGATCTCATAGTTATCCATAGCCCTTTGCTGTCAGGAGTTGGGGGATTTCAGTGACTTGCATCTGATCCTAGCAATTTGAAACTGATAAAATTTTATGAACTTGTTTGAAGATACATTTTGTCTCACAGCTTCCCATGCAGCAAAATGCCCAAGAAATCATCCTCTGGAAAACATGCCTGAAGGGAATGGGAATGCCTACAGACGACACTTTGAGAAGCTTGCAATGTAGTGTTCAAGCAAGTCAACAGAGCTGCTGAAACAAAATTTGAAAGAGAACATTTATTTTGTTATAATGAATATTATTATATAATATAATATTATTATATTATAATTATACAGTCCATAGGTTACAGGATAGTAAGCAAAAGGTCAAGTTTAAGTCAACAAAGGCCAAGTTGCCTAATAAAAATAAAAAAGAAGAAGAAGAATGAGGTAGTTAGAAACATTTTGGAGCAAGTTGCAGGCAAATACACTGGAAGTAGTAAGAGTTCCACATCCTATGATATACTGGGTTTGAGTCGTCTAGCACAAGCCAAAACATAATACATGCTAGGAATCTCCTGTATTGTGTTCTTCTGAATCAAGCACAGAGACAGAGCTAATGAACATCTCTTTCTAGCTGCTCTGTCGTTATTCCACAAAAGGACAAACAAGAGCTTCTTATCAATTTTTCTAGATTTGTGGAAGCTCTGCCTATCGTTGGATCTATGTGGTATCAGGCCACAGAAAAAATAAAGAGCATCTTCACCTGCTGTGGTGTTTTTGAAGAATTTGTTCCAAGCAGTAAAGCAGAGCCAGTTGTAAGAATTCTGAAGGGTGGTATAACATGTAACGTGATTTTTATCACTCACACCATGTCTCTAAGTCTTATGTCTCACATTCATATGGCCTAAACACAACCGAAGTCTCTCTGGCTAGATAATGAAGAGATTTAACTGTCTCTGACAGAAATGCAGAGATCTAAATCGAGTACGGAATCGTCTGCCCCTGCTCACCCACTGCAGCTTGGGTGGAATTTTGGTCACCTGAAAATTTTCACACATGTCACAATGCTGTCAAGGCCCAGAGTGTACTAACAGGCCTAAATCTCCCTTATTAGGACCGTAGTGCCAGGATATCTTATGTATTTGGCGTTAGAGATCTGGCATTCCACATCAAGAAACTTAAAAATATTTTGAGAATGGGAACCTGAGATAAAGCCAGGGCTGACCTTTGTATACTATTAAAATCACTGGGTTTCCCTGTAGGTGAATAGACCCCAAGAAACACGGGGAAATCTACAATCCTAGGCCTATAGTGAGAAAATATAACAAGCTGTCTGTGTGAAGGGAACAGTGAGAACAAATGTAGTTGCAAAATGTTCTGTTTATTTTTAACTTCGCATTTTTCTGCTACTTTCCATTTCTGTAAGATGAAGAATATAAGACAGTCACTTAAAGGCTTATTCAACACAGAAGAGGACATTGAAGAAAAATAGTGGTAAAACTATAAGAAATTGTTCCATACAGAGGACCCATTAGTTTCTTTTTTGGAAGACTGTGTCAAACTGGAAAGTTTCTATTTAAATGAATAATTTTGAATCTTTTGAGTAAATTAAAAGTATTTTCCTAGCATTTTAAAATGGATGCATAGGTGTTTAAGCGTAATGGGAGGGGGGATTTAGGTGGCAGCTCTTTTGGCTTAGGTAGGTGGCTGCTCGTTTTATTTAAGCTCATTCTGTGACTAGTGGGGCTAGTGAAGCTTTGTTTCTTGTGGATATCCGTCTCGTGATTGACAGATTAAAAATGCAAGTTTCTGTTTTTACTGTTTCTCTGGTTTGGGCATTTGTGGTAACAGAATCACAGAATGATTGAGGTGGAAGAGGACCTCTGGATGTCATCTGGTCCACCCTCCTGCTCAAGCAGGGACACCCACAGCAGGCTGCCCAGGACCAAGTCCAGGCACCTTTTGGAGATCACCAAGGAGGAGACCCCACAGCCTCTGGGCAGCCTGTGCCAGTGCTCAGCCACCCGCACAGCACAGAAGTGCTGCCTGGTGTTCAGGGGGAACCTCCTGTGCTCCAGTTTGTGCCCAGTGCCTCTTGTCCTGGCACTGGGCACCACTGACAAGAGCCTGGCTCAGTCCTCTGCACCCTCCCTTCAGGTATTTACAGACGTGGATGAGATCCACCACCACCACCACCCCCCACCAGTAATAATACTGCAGCCCAGAATACTGTTAGCCGCCTTAGTGGCAAGGGCACCTTGCTGGCTCTTGTTCACCTTGGTGTCCACCAGGACCCCAGGTCCTTCTCTGCAGAGCCGCCCTCCAGCTGGGTGCCCCCAGCACGTCCCGGTGCCCGGGGTTGTCCCCCCCAGGTGCAGGACTCTGCCCTTCTCCTCGCAGAACTCCCCGAGGTTCCTGCCAGCCCGCCTCTCCAGCCTGCCCAGGTCCCTCCGGACGGCGGGGCGGCCCTCCGGTGAGTCAGCCATTCCCCCCAGTTCTGCGTCACCAGCAAACTTGCCGAGGGTGCACTCTGCCCATCGTCCAGATCGTTGATGTTAAAGAAGACTGGACCCGGTGTTGACCACTGGACTACTCCACTCGTTACTGGCCTCCAACTAGAATTTGCACCACTGACCACTACCCTCTGGGCCCGGCTGTTCAGCCAGTTTTCCATGCACCTTGCTCTCTGCCCATCCAGCCCATACATCAGGAGCTTCTCCATGAGGATCTTCTGGCAGACAGTGTCAAAGGCCTTACTGAAGTCCAGGAAGACAATAACCGCTGCTCCCCCCTCATCCATCAGGCTGGTCATTTCATTTTAGAAACTCATCGGGTTGGTCTGACGTGACTTCCCCTTGACGAATCTACGCTGGCTACTCCTGACGATGTCTCTGTCCTATGCAGACAACCCTGAATTTTCTGGATTTTAATCCCCACCCCCAACCTATCTACTACATTTTGAAATTTAGAGCAAATGATTTTAACTATGTATGAAAGTACCTTTTTTCATAAATAGGTTCCCACAGCTATGCCACATACACATGTTTATATACGTATGTGTATGTATATAAACTCATATCATATGAAACACGTGATCATCTTCCAAATGAGAGGACAACAGGCAACAGACTAATCAAGCTGTAGGCTCGAAGTCTGCCACTTAAATAAGGCAGTCCTAATTTTGTCTACTGTGTGTCACTTCTGAAGCGATTAATGTTCTATTAGTCAGTTAAACCAACTTGAAATGTGCACTTTCTGATAGTGAACACGCATTTCCTTTTTTTCCTAAAAAAACGAGCTATTAAGCAGCAAGTGCATTCTTGCTGAGCAGCATGGTAGCACCAGTAGGGCCTACAATGCGCTGTGACTTCACTTAAACACTGCATGTTAAAAGCATTTGAGCTGACATTGTCAGAATGTCTTCTGACAGTAGTATTTCCTTTTAAAAAGCACTGAATGGTTTTTGTGTTTTCTTCTTTATACTGCACTTTAAGGTTTTGTCTGTATTGTTTTAATATACACTGAAGTGTTTGATAAATTAAGTCATACCAGCAGCAATCAGAAAGTAATTATATCAGCAGTGGGCCAGTACATGCTGCAGTCTTCCGGAACAGTGTCCATGTGCAAACAAATCATACCATGAATGAGCAGACTACAAATTGGCAAAATGCCCTGGAAGTGTAATCTAAAAAAAGTGAAGTTGCCTGATGCTTTGGTATCGGAGCTAGTAGCAGATGATGAGTGGTGCGTTCATATCTGCAGCGCGAGTAGGGAAAAGATCTCATGCAGGTTTGCAGGCAATGGACCACCGAAGGTCTTACAGGTCAGAAAGAGAGTTTTTAAATCAATTGTCTGCTTCACAAGGAAGCAGTGTAATGAACAAAGTAGGTCCAGCGTGTTTGGAGGCTCGGGAGCAAGTTAACAACCTGGCAGCAGCTTTCTTCAAAAGCTCTGGGAAAGTGCTGTATGCCTCCGCTCAGTGCCTGTGGTCCTTGGACATCCAGAAATACATTCCAAGCACTTGCAAGGATTATTATGTTCCTTCAGTTGATTCTCTTAAAAAAAAAAAAGAAAAAAAACTTTATACCCCAACAATATCCTTATCCTTTGTTTTTATGAATCAGATTAAATAAGCAGTGTTTGTAATGCTCAGAACCAGGAGCCCTCCACTCCCTGTTTATAATCTGGGCGCATGCGCCTGCGTTCCTCACAAGAGTGATGACTTGTAGAGCTCTAAGCCATGAAAGGGGCCCCGGGATGAATGACTGTGAGTGGGTGGGGATCAGGCAATGACTTTTTCATGTTCTAATCCCATGCTGTCAAAGGGGACACTAGGGTCAGGAGACAAGTCTTCCCCCAGCCTGGTGCGTCTGCTAGAAGAGGACGTCAAGGTCCACGAGGAATTTTCTACTTCCCTGTGCTGTCTGGAAAGGAGTCAGGTCTGGCTTGGTGAACGATGTACGGAGCAGCAAGGGCTGCATGCATAGAAAACCAAGCAGCCCTTTGTGCTTATTTGTCTGCCTCAGCTAGCTTTTTATGAGAACACCCAAGAAAACCACATGTGTGTTCCTCTCTTCAGAAGAATCTCTTGAAGGCCAGCAGCAGGAAGCGCTTTATGCCAAGTGCCCTGAAGAAGTTACCAGTCATCGTAGCTGAAAGCGCCATCGCCACCTAATGAGTCAGAGTTAATAAAGCGGTAAAGCAACACATGAGTTACACAGATCTTCCCCTCACTGATGGGGCCTGTCCAGTGTCCCACAGACGCTCATTATATGCTGTTTATACTGAGTAGTAAAGTCTTATCTTCCTTCAGTAGCATTAGCTGGAAATGGTGTTCTGTGGTCACGGAATAAAAGCTATTGAAAAGTCCTCCACTTATTTGTCTCCATATTTTTTTCTCTCTCTCTCTCCTCTCTCTCAGTCCATCAGAGAATTATTTACAGGAGCAATTTTTCACTCAGTTTAAAATAAATTAAACCTTGAAAACATCTTTATAATGGCTGATTATGAAGAAATATGAATGTTAGTATAACGGGCCAAATTAATCCCTAATGTAAATCCATTTATTTCAGTGCAGCAACACTACCGATGAATCTGGGTCAAAATAATGTCTAAAATAAATGTAGTCTAGATAAGAGGCTCAAATTAAAATGTGGAACACAACAACACATCTGTTGAGTGCTTTCAACTGTGCCCTCATGTGCCTTATTGTAATTCCAAAGTAGCCCCGAGGTACAAACGTGGAGAACTCTGCCATCCTTCTGTAATAGCAAGTGTCGCAAAGGCAGAGCTGCTATCAGTTCTCCGGTATGCAAAGATGAGATCAAAGAATTTTATAGCGTGGCTTTGAGTAAATAATGCTAAAGTAGTCCGTGTTCCGATGTTAACTGGGAATACGCAGCTGTGAATACCAGGACCCTTGAGTTTTGAGACATTTTTGAAAAAGATGAATGTTTTCAATCAAGTCCTTTTAGTTCCCTGAGATTAAAAGGGAATAATAAAATAAAAATTGAGAAAGACTTACAAAAATTAAAGTAATCCTGCTGACATGCTTTCTGGTATAGAGGTACCTCATCTGAAATGATTATCTAGCAGCCTGCAATACTATGGAGCACAGGAAAAGTCAAGCATATTGGAAGTAAACATGTTTGTCATTCTTAAACATTTCAGCCTGTTTTCCTGAGAAATTAAACTGTTTGTAATCACTCAATATTTCTCTGTGAGCGTGCGCATGATAGTGTTTCGTAGTCATCTCACCCCGTACTTCAGAGGTTCTTGGCCAGCTTCCACCCAAACCTATCTGAAACATGTAAGTTCCCGCAAGGTCTGTGAAAATCTGAAGCCAGCGTAAAGAGAAGACCCTCATTATTGCTACCAGCAACAGCAGCACTACAATGTGAACTCACCCCTTATTAAAATCTGCACGGAAGAGCACGCTAAATGCAGGCAAAGCATCAGCTGGCCCTCTTGTCTTCTTCAGACATTAGCAAATCCAAGCACAAGACACGGGTACAAAGGAGACCAGGCTTCATTAGCTCTGTTGCTAATGTGATATTTGTAATCGGGTATATCTGAGTCTGTCATTTAATAACACCATGGAAAAGAAAATTTCCTGTTTAAAAATCTTTTTTTTATTATTTTTCTTTTTTTTTTTTAAGAATTTACACAATGTCTTTTATGCAACAATCAGTTCTTCACAAATGTTAGAGGCAAGTCTGCAACTAGCCTTGTGGATACTCAGAAACAGATAGATAGATGGATGGATAGGTACAGGAAAACTTCTGATACGTACTTATACACTTACGTGTGAGTGTGTGTGTAATACATGTATGTATGTGTCTGTACTGTATTTGTTTATATTTACAGAAAACTAGGCATAATGCTACCCCTGCCTTCTTAGTTAAGATTTTGAGAATGGGTGTCTAAATTTAAGGACTTAGACTACAGTGAATACTGCCGAGTTAAATCTTTGGAAACTGGACCACTTAGGTGAGAAAAAAATGGCTTTATCAAACGAGTTCATGTTGTAGCTCTTGTGCAAATGCTGATCTTCAGCAAAAGGACCACATGGGGCAAGTGCTTCTCGTTCCTCCCCTTCCACCTCCTCAGTTCCAGGTAGGTGGAGGAGTGGACGTCTGCATAAGCTGAGAGAAGTCCACAGGCTTCAGAAGTGTGCCTGCGGCATGAGAGCATTCGCCAGAGAAGAGTGCGTTTTCTCAGCTACAGCCCAAAGACTGTGACCATCTATGCCAAATGAGACATCAGCTGAGTTTGTGACACTTCAAAATCATGAATCTGCTACTGACAAAAGCCTCTCAAGAAAAATATGTTTTTCTTCACGTCTCTGGATTTCCCAGCATGTATATGCATCTACACCCTCTCTTTTTGTAAATCTTGTTGGAAAATGATAGGTTAATAGAAATTCCATAACCAAACAGCACAGGGCAGCTTAACACTGAAGGATTCTGATAGGGTTTTTCTGCAGAAAGTCTTCGCTGACTATGAGGAGAAAAAGAAAAACTAAAACAATGCTTAAATATCCCCTTGGGTTTCAAAATGCATCTCTATGAACTGCACCTGTTTGAGGCTTTTTCCCCTTTGTAAGTGTTTTATAAATATTTCAAAGCATTTTGATTTGGTTGTCTATGGAGGGGGGGAAAAAAAAAAAACAAAGATGAAGTTCCCCACAAAAATGTTTGAACTCAGCCTAGCTACTTAGCAAGGAGGCATTCGTAACTGGATATTAGTTTTGAAGTGGTTCATAAATAGCAACATCAGTTGTACAGAAATGCTAACAAGCCCAGAAGACAAACAAAAAAGTATTTTACAAATGAAAGTAAGCAAATGTAATTGTGAATACATATGCATTTACACATGCTTAATGCAAGCTACCCATATAAATTCTGGAATATTGTAGAGGACACAAGGAATGTGAACCCCACCCCCTATAAGACACTAGGAGCAGGCAAAATTATGGCAATATTAAATTAGGAGGAAACAGTGATTGCACTATCTCTTCGCTCTTTAAATCTCTCCCCAAATCACACAAAGCTGTATTTTGAGACCTGTCTTCTTCCACTTGAGAATCACATAGGTCACATCTTTCGGAGCGTGAGTAAGTGTTGCAGAGACACTTACACCAAGGCCTGTTGGGCATGGGAGGATTTTTGAAATTGACCATAGCTTAGAAAAGTAAACAGTGTTGGCTCTCTTGGTAAGTCATATCATGTTTAGAAACCATAAGGGGAACAGAAAAGGGAATTAGAACATTTTGCCTTTGGCGTGGCTGGGAACATGCAGCTGAGACATTCGCTCACACCACTTTTAGTCCTATTTTCTTCCTTCTGCCTGCCTCCTGAGTGTTTTTGGTTTTGCTATATCTGTGTAACTTCTGTAAGCTTCTGTGACTCTTCTTGGTAGTGCATCACTCAGAAAAAAATGATGTCAGGTTGTAGGTTTTTTTTAGGAACAGCACTTTCCTGATGCCTGCATTGTGCTAAAAATATTACAAAAGCTTTAGAGATTGCTCCTCCATCTTTCATTCTAATGTCATGAAAAAAAGAGGCCTAATAGCTAATCGTTGTAACAAATCAGGAGCAGGTCATAACCTCTTGTGGGCAGCCAGATCTGTAAGCTTTCTCCTTCTTTCTTCTTCTGCCACACTCCGTTGTTGTTTAGGTTTAATTTTTAAAAATTATTTTTCTGTAAGAAAATGGACACAAACTGAGCAGCTTGAATGTTAGACTTAACGTAGGAGAAGTAAAGATGACATGCTGCCCTTTTGATACGTCTATTCAATATTTACTGTCAAATTCAACTAACACATATAATATGAATATTTTAACACAAACTCATTACTACACCTAGATACTTACTTGAGTAAATACCAGCTAAACCAGCTCGACCCTCCCACATTCCTTTAAGTGCTAGCTAGCTGTCTGCAACGAAAAAGCAGAAAATCAGGAAATAATGGAAAATGAAATTTCTTTGATAGCTCTGATTTGCCACATTGCTCCTTCATAACAAGAATCATTCCTCTTTGTTGTTAGCAGAGTGTCTTGGATATTGCCATAATGGACAGAGTTGGCATTTTAAAAATGTTATGATCATTTTCCAATTCTTGTACAAATTTTGGCTAAGGCATTTTGGTGTACAAACAGCATAAGCTAAAGACACTACAGAACCTGTCCTAGAACAGCGTAGTGGCTGCGTGAATGACCGAGTCTGACACTGCAAGCACATGGTTGTGCTTTCAAACCAAGGTTGATACCCGGAAGAAAGATGAAATTACAGGTGCTGAAGATTACAGCGTGTACCTAAAGCTATCTGATGTGCTGGCATCTCTTTTTTCCCTTTTGCCTTCTACGGAGCTTTTTGTGACTAGCCAAAAGATGTACAGGTATACATGGGCTTTTACGCAGTCGTTGGCACCAAGTGGTACGCTTGCCTCTACACATCCATCCCCATCGGCCGTGCTGGGAGGTTCCTGACCTGGGCTTTGCCAGCCCAGATCATTCTGTCTTTTCCCTACTGTCTCACAGCCTGTGGCTTGCCAAAGCTTTTCTGATGTCTGCTCTGATATATATTCTTTTCTGCGCTTGACCCACAAGGAGAACAGAGTTTGGTACAACTTCTGTCCATGGAGGCTGTCATTTTAGATTTAGTTTTAAGAGTAGTGGTGTGATTCCTCTTAGAGCAGCGCGATTGCCTTTTCAAGGAAAGTTACCAATCAGGAGCAGACTCTTGAAGTATTTCTCTGTGCTTATAACAGAACCTCTGTCACAATTTTTCCCTCAGTGAAGAACAAATACATGATCCTTCATGTGGGACAAATCAGAAGTCCTTAGTTGATATTAAAAAAAAAAAAAAGAAAAAAAAGAAAAAAGGAAAAGGAAAAAGAAAAAGAAAAAGAAAAAGGAAAAGAAAAAGAAAAAGAAAAAGAAAAAGGAAAAGAAAAAGAAAAAGAAAAAGAAAAAGAAAAAGAAAAAGAAAAAGAAAAAGAAAAAGAAAAAGAAAAAGAAAAAGAAAAAGAAAAAGAAAAAGAAAAAGAAAAAGAAAAAGGAAAAGGAAAAGAAAAAGAAAAAGAAAAAGAAAAAGAAAAAGAAAAAGAAAAAGAAAAAGAAAAAGAAAAAGCCGGGGGTGGGGAGGAGAAATACTGTCTGTTTCTGCTCTGGTCAGGAAGAAGACGGGAGGCTAGCTCAAGCTGCAAGTGGTTTATGAAGTCCACCAAGAGACTCGTAGAAACGGGTGCAAGGCAACTACTAGCCTTTCCAGGAGGGGAGGAATTTAATTAATTTATAATCTGTTGAGTAGTTCTAGGAAGCTGTGAGGCAGACAGCTCTCGGATTATGCAGGGAAGAGCTGGCTGTGTGTCTGGTCAAATGCATTCAGGAGGTTGCTGCTGGCTGGTGACTCCCTTACAGGAAAGATTGTTGTGCGCCGTGTTGTTCCCTCTGTATTGGCACAGGAAAAGCCTTCGTGCTGTGTTCTTCACAACTGCCAGCTGTGGACCTACAGCTCCAGCAGCTCACTATGAGTTACTCAGGTTTTACGGTTCCCTATACTTTTTTAAGTTCCTCAAGGTACGGTACCATTTTGGAAATGTGTAAACCTCCCCCCGCCCCCTACTCTTCAAAGATTAACTGTTGCAAATGAATGAAATGCTTTTAAAAGCAGGAGGGAGAATGGTATCAGAGAAAAGTGTAATATGTCAGGTGGAAAATTCTAAGTAATTATCCTTTTAAGTAGTTTTACTGTTATTTTCAGGAATTCTAGTTAGTTCATACGAAGGTTACTGAAAAATCAAGTATCCTTTGATTCGTGTCTGATGTCTTCACCTGCGAAGAACTGGAGAAACAGCACAAAAGTACAGAGATACTGATGCATAGATATTGGAAGTGAGATAGTTGCAGATTCCTCATTCTGTCCTCAAAATGTGAAGCAAAATCAGAGCTCAAGTTAACCTAGGAAACTTTATGTTTTACCTGCAGTAAAAGACTTGGCATGGGTTTCTGTGTAAGGGATTTGAACTCGGGGGGTTCTCTGGCAGCCCACTGCACCTGTCTACAAGCAGAAGAAAAACTTCCTACTTTTTCCTAGAAAAAAATATAAACAATATAAGATAAGCAAAATAAAATAAGCGAAATACAATGAGATAAATTAAATAAAATAAGACAGATAACAAATAATAAAACAGAACAGATCACAGGACCCAAAGGACGATTTCCCTGTGGATGAGGGTTTGCAGGTTGAGACCCCTGCCACAGGTGGAGAAGGAGGCATGGTTGAGGCACCCGAAGGAAGCGGAGCACCAGCCCTGAGAGCCGGGCTCGGGGTGCGGCTCTGCAGGATGCCGCCGCGCTCCGCCAGGGCAGAGCCTGCAGCGGGACACGCCGGAGCTTGGGGGCACCCACGCAGGAAGGGCCGGAGTGGCCTGGGGAGCGTGGGAAACTGGGACAAACGACAGGAAACACACGGCACCCGGCCGTGGGAATAAAGACGTGCGCGGGCTGCTGTATCAGGAGGCCGGGGTCCCTGAGGCTCAGGTGATTTTCGGGGTGTTTTACGGAAAAGTGGAGGATGAAGGATGGAGGGTGGAGGATGGAGGGGCTTGCAGGTGGTCTGCCTAAACAAACATTTGCCTCAGGGATGTCCCATCTCAGCCGGGACTGAACGGTCCGAGAGCTGCGCTGTTTCGGCACAGGCAGGGAGAGGGTATTTGTGAGCAAATCGACTGTCACACATGGTTTGGCAAATTCTGAATTGCTTTTAAGAAAATGACTGGTAGTCCCGGCAGGAGAAGAAAGGCGCGGGTGGGCGCGGGTCTGCTCCGCGGCTGCAGGACTGGGACGGGCTGGCTCGGACCGACTGTCGCACATTTTTGGCAGCGGAGAGAGAAAAAGAAAAGGGGGAAAAAAAAAAAANNNNAAAAAAAAAAAAGGAAAAAGGAAAGAAAATGGACAACGGAAAGAGGGAAATAAAAGAGGGGAAAAAAAAGAAAAAGGCGGGTGAAATTTGCTTCTGCAGACTTTCCAGGGAACGTTTGATTGCCCTCTGCTCCCTGCCCCCGGGCTGGCCGGCAGGCTCTGCCGCGGTTGCCAGTGCCAGCACCCGGCCGGCGGGAGGGATGTGACACCTCTCGCCCGACCCGAGGCGGTTTGCAGCACCAAATATCGCCAAATTCTGCCAGATGGGGCAGAAGCGGCCGCAAAACCGCCCCGCGGGGCGGCAGCGCGCTCCGCCCGGGCTGCCCGCCGCTGGGACGGACGGACGGACTGCCCGCCGGACACCCTCCTGGGAAACGTCTTTGGCAAAGGGCTGTGCATGCAGTCACGGGCTGCCCGTTCTCCTCGCAAGCATTCAAGCATCACGTTAATTACTGCTGCGGCGGATTGTGTTCGAGTTCAGGGCGGACGCACAGATTTTTCCTCACCCCCCGGCCACGGAAGACCCAGCTACGTGCGGTGCCCCCCAGACGGGCGGAGGTCCCCGTGGTTTGTTTGTTTTGTTGTTGTTGTTGTTGTTGTTGGCAATTCGTTTTGCTTGGCAAAAGGCTGGCTTTGAGCCGGAGGGACGTTACAGTTGTCTTGTCAGCTGCTGTGATTTGAAGTGAGTCTGTGCAGCGCTGTAGCCTGCCCTCAGCAATCAGGCTTTGGACTCGCGAGGCTTTGATTGTAGGAGTTGCCTTATTTGCATTGATGAGGATGAACCAGCTGCTGGGGCATACAGGGCTGCACCTGACACAGTCAC
Organism: Chauna torquata; assembly: GCA_013399475.1. NCBI lineage: Eukaryota > Metazoa > Chordata > Aves > Anseriformes > Anhimidae > Chauna > Chauna torquata. The sequence goes on along the minus strand of VXAL01013289.1, from coordinate 132,383 downwards.
TGAGTTCAGGATTAGCACAGGGAATCAGGAATCCACTGCGCTGCGTGGCAGTCTCAGCCCTACTTTAGAGTCACTCATGCAAAATGACCCAAATTTGCAATGAGCGCAATTAGCAATCCAAAGATGCATGTTAATTCAGGGGCTGACATTTTCTTGCGTTTTACTTACTAAACATAACGATTATGTGCAGCTCAATATGCAAGGCTGAAAGAGATGAGCTTTTCTCTCCCCCAGGATTCACCCAAAACATCCTAACTAGAGTTCCAGCTATTTAGCACAGTGGAGAAATTTTGTACTCCATAACCCAAAGAGTGTTTTTGTTTTTGTTTTTTTTTTTTGTTCCCCTTTGTTCGTTGCTTACACGGATGAAGTAAAAGGCGCTTTTTTGTTTGTTTTTCTTTTAATTTTTGATCTTTTACTTTTTTTTTTTTTTTTTTTTTGATGTGTGATCTCTTCACATACAGGACAAAATGTTGTTGTGTTATATATCCCCCCACTCCCCCGAAATTACTCAAAGTATGCACATACGCAAATCGCCCACCATTCCTCTCCCACGGAATTGGGGGTGTTTCCCCGAAGTTAAACTGCCTGAGTGAGAATCTAGCAAAGCAGTTTCGCTCTGCAACCCCCAACACACAAGGTTCTTGAATTTGTCAGAGCAGTCAAAATCTGAGATCTATTTCCCCATGGCTTTAGCGTAAATAGGTGTTGACATTCCCACCTATGCTTTGGAGGAAGGAAAAAAAAATAAAAAAGGACAGAAAAAGGAAAAAAGAAACATTTTGTAAAAAAAAAGGTAATAAAAACGGAATATGTGATGATTCGGAGCAAAAGCAAGCAGTTCAAAAGCTAAAGCTCCCATTGGAGAACAGAAAATTTAATGAGCTTTTAATGGAATGCAATGCTCAGAGTAGTAAATTATTTGTTAGTTGACGATGCAATCAGCATGCTGATTAAGGTTGCTTGTTTTTTTACTAAACATTAACTGAATGAAAACGGTTAGTCCTTGTTGTGCTGCTTGGGGGGCTTTCGTGAAGCAAATGGACTTCCAGAACAGAGATTGTCAGCAAAGGTGAGTGCACTCCAGGTGTCATTTGAACGTGGTGATAAAATACTTCTGATGAATATTTAAAAGCATTTTAAACCCACAATGTTCGCCTAGTGTATTGTGAACGCCGTTTAAAGAAACAGCGGGCCTAGAAAGGCCTTCCATCAAACCCTGTTTCTCTCTAGAAAGATAGATACTATATTTTATTCGTTTTTTTTTTTTTTTTTTAGCAAGACCGTCAAAGTGCACATTTGGGGATAAATATGGTTAAGTCATAGAGTTTAGAGACTAAATCTGCCACGGAAAATCAAAACTGCCTAGCAGAGAAAATACCATTCCCTGGCTAGGTTAGAAGTATAATTAAATCCCTTCTAAATCCACCTACAATATTTATGCACTTAAATTGGGTATCTTGTAATGTCAGAAACTATGTGTGTGAGGGTGTGTCTGCGTTTGTTTTTTTGTTTGTTTTATGAAGGGAAATCCCTTAATTTTTATCCGGAACGAGGTCTCTTTTTACTTTAATGGACTCGAAGAAAAGCAACAAAACTTCAGCGGCATTAACACCACAATAGGGAGGGCTATTGTTCTCTCATGTGTGTTGACTGTAAATATTTAGCCTACTGAATCCTTAGACAAGTCTTGGATTGCACAGATCAACCCACACATTGGCTGCGTATACGCCTGTTTTAAGAAAATGTTTATTGTTTTCGTCGCCTGTCTGCTTTGGTCTATAGGGTTGCGAGGGACAAAGAAGGGGAATAATAAAAAAAAATAAAAATAAAAAAAAAACCACACCAATTATAGGCTAAAAGCTTGGCATTTTACGTTCCTCTTCTGTAAATCCCAATTAGTTAAATAATCGCGTAATTCACTCACAATGATCAGATACCTTTAAAATCCGATAAATAACTATCTATGTGTTTTAACTGTTCCTGTTTATGACCCAAGAGGTTAAAAGCCGTTGACTGGCATTTGACTTCTGACCTCATATAAATGTTATCTTATCAGTTCCTGCTTGTTAACTTGTATTGAGCGCTTGTCCCTGACGGCTTTTAGATAAAGGGTTTTTATTATATTTCCTATTGAAACTGAACCATTTGCTTTGTTCTTCGTCTGTAGTCTCAGCCCACATAGTAACCTTGTAACCCAACAATTTTGCTGAATAGGCTAAAATCCAAACTTTTTACTGTTTCTATGAAGCCTTATTTTCGTCTAAACTCTCTGGATTTAGTCTAATTTTTTTGCAATATCATTTGCTTGTTTATGATTAAGCTAGTGATCCAGCACTGAACATTATTTTATTGCCATAATTTTTAATAATTGTAGATTTCGGCCAAAAGATGAGGAGTTAATAAGATCATACAAAGATTTGTTAGTTTGTTTGTTTGTTTCCAATATCTGAGAAGCCTCACTAAAAATATGTTTTAGATAGTCAGATACATTTTTCTCATCTGCTAAAGCAAAGTAATTGTTACACACATCTACCCTAACTCTGCTTTTGATATCGAAGTGATCGATTGCCTTACGTATCCCTGTGCACCTTGGTGCCCTTCGCGCGTACCCAAACTTGTAGATACTATCTTGGTGACTACAGCGCAGGACGCATTGCTTCCGACAAACATGTGGTGGACTGTTATATTTATACAAGCTGAAGCGTTTTTAATACATTATATTACTGTTTGCGTATGTGTTAGGAGAACGAGACTGTAGGTCCGCTGTTTAATTTGCTAAATAACATTTTCCATTAATTTTCCTGTTGAGATTGGACCATAATCGCAGACCAGGAATGAAAAGGCAGCCATCTTGTGGGTGTCATATTGCAGTTTTCCTCCCCAGCTCCTTTCCTCTCAGGTTTTCTTTTCGATCTCTTGCTGCCTTTCACCTTAATTAGCCTCAAAGACAGTGCTTGATATGCAAAAGTGTATTTTCATCCTTCCACGCGCTACAGAAAATTGCATCCCGCTTTGGCAATTCAGGCTATCGCTGCCTAGTGGTTACAAGCAAACTACATCTTTTATATTTACTCATACATATGAATTTTCGAATTGTAAGGTTCTCTGTTGAAATGAAAGGCAAATATGTAAGCAAAATATTATTCCTGTGAACGAGATTAATTTTCTGTAAACTAAAACTCAGGTGTACCATTCAGGAATGACAAAATAGGAGAACTCCAGGATGCTCCCTTTTCAAAATTAACTTCGTGCTGTCTGATGCTGCTGATATTTATTGCAAGGCATATTGGCTGTCTTAATCGTTCATATTATCTCCGTGGAAGGCTTAAGAGCTTTGGATCCTGATAGTGTAGGTTCTATTTCAATTTGTCGATCAAAAAGTTTTAATGCAATCCTTCACTTTGCACTTTAACTACTGTATACTTTAAAGACATCGTCTCAAAAAGAAAATTTCCCTGAAAATGTTTACTGCAACTTAATAATTGCACGGACTAACATTACGTAATTTCTCTGTATATCTTTTTTTTTTTTTTTAAGAGGGAAATCTAAATTCTAGAGTTCAAAACTCTAACATCAAAAGCGTGAGAATAGGGGTATGAAGTTCTTTGTTAATGAAATTAATGCCGTCAGCAACACCGTCATTAGCATGCAGAAGGTTTGGTTCAGGATTAGCAGTTGCAGGGGTTACTGGTTATGACACTATTGGCGATTTACTATCAAACTTTCAACAGTAGTTTGAATGTAGCGGTTTTTCATTTGTTAGAAAACTTGCAGGAAAAAGGAAAACCATTTTCACTTTCAAAAGAAATCTCAGTAGCGCAAAGCGAAATAGGAACTCTAGTTAGCGTGCGTTTCTTCAGCTCTTCGTAAAGGCAAAGCGCGTTGGAAGTGCTAAGTGTTATTAATAGCTCTGACGGCGCGGTTAATTCGTGACTCTGCTCTTTCAAAATAATAACCCCCATACATGCAACCGCTCGCACGCACACACCGAGTCAATAATAAATAAATGAATAAATAAATAAATTCATTAATTAA
>VXAL01013289.1:35429-126001 GCA_013399475.1 Chauna torquata | reverse complement strand
ATTAATATTTTCTTTCCTTTTCCATTAGACTTTTTCCATCACTACGGTTTACGATCCATAGCCATCATTACACTTTCACATCTCTGAGTCTCTGTTAAATTTTCTTCGAGGTTAATAAAAGTACAGAAGAAGCCTTTGCTTTGCAGCCATACAGAAGTATATCTTCATATTTTTTTCCCCAAAATATTTTACTTAATTAAAATAATCATATTTTGGTTGAAAACCAAATGAATTCTTCACTGATTAAAAATTACGAGTTTGTTGGTTTTTGTTTTTTTTCAATCCAGCAATTAAAGAACAGGTTTTCTGCACTCTAGGAGATATTTGCTTAGGTTGTTGCTTCAAAGCTGCTTCCATGTAATGGTACAGTTTGGCCTACAGTATTGAAAAAAGGATGTGTATTTGGGATGGTGTTTGACAGGGGGAATGAACACAGACACCAGAACAATTATATTACAATCCCCTTGGGAATGCCAGCACCAAATTTAGCCAGACTGATGGGGCACTGTCTAGACGGTCCCTTTTGTGTATCAGCTGTTTTTTCCCTCCTTTATTGTCCAGCTTGAATATATGACTGAAACCTGCATATGGAGCCCAAACACAACCATTTCTGCAGCCACACTTTACTGTAAAACAAAACAAAACAATCCAAAACAATACAAAAAAAAAAAAAAAAAGGAAGGAAAGAAAACCCTGCAAACTGCATGCATCCTGCAACCGCATCCATATTAGAATATTTATAAAACAGAAAAGCAGACAAACTCTGGTTTTGCACCAAGCACGCGTATGGTCATATAGGCAGACGTATTTTTTCAGATAACTATTCTGCAGTTAGCGCTGTAGAATTCTACAACTAAAAATGTTCAGTGGAATCATCACTTGATATCACTGGTGCATGCATAGGAAATCCTGGCTGAGGCTCTGTAGCTTCTGAGGGAGGGAGCTGGGGGCTGGTTTTGGAGAGAGTATTGTTTTGCAGGAGAGATGGAGATGAGGGTAGAAATGTTGCTCTCTTTTCATCTGCTCCACCCCTTCCCAAAAGAAGACAGAAAATAAATACAACAAGTAGGTATTGTGAAGAGGCAATTAAGAACTATTGCACATGTAAATTACAACCTTTCATTTCTGAAAAGGGCAAAGGATAAAAGGAAGGAATATTTATTAAATGTTTTCACTGCAATTAGTGGCACAGACTGCTCAGCTTCTCCCTTGCTGAAGCTGATACTGAGCTGGAATTCAGTGCCTCCTGAAGACTCATAGGACGTCAGGCCATCTTTTCTCAAAGTATGAGACATCAGAAGCCCATGAGAAAGAAATTGCTGCAGAACTTAACTATGCCAATAGTATGCATCTCACCACTGTCACAAGGGGATTTTTTGCCACTAATATCTGAGAGTCATCTTAGCCAGAAACAGCCACAAAAATTAAAACAAAATAATAAAGAAGAAGAAGAAGAACAACAACAACAACAAGAACAACAACAACAACAAGAACAACAACAAGAACAAGAAGAAAAACAAAAACAAGAACAACATGAAGAACAACAAGAAGAACAAGAAGAACAAGAAGAACAAGAAGAAGAAAAAGGCCCTCCTGAGATATTGCGATGAAGAAATTTTAGTGCATAGTTTGGGAAAGAATCTGTGGAAAGCAGATGTGCAGTGAGCTTCCTATGCCTGCACCTTCATTATCTGAAAAGGGCGCTCTGTGGGTAGGTTCTCCCTGAGACAACTTTGCTGGGCCTTGGCAAGATGCCTAGTATCCATCAAATGGAGCAATAATGGCTCATTTTTCACTCATCTTACCTCTATGCTTGCTTTTTTTTTTTTTTTTTTTAACTGCAAGCTCTGTAGGGAAATCTTTGGGTTATTTTATTTATTTTCCTTATTCTGATCAGGGTTAGACATTGATAACAGTGGGCTTCTCTCCTGCATGCTCAATTGCAAACTTCAGTTGCTGCCCACCAAAGGCAGCCCCACCACGGTCCTTCTGCACTGATGTAGACCACCCTCTTTGGGAGTGTATCAGTCCCTGGCAGATTTGCTCTGCAAAATGCTCTGGGCTTAATTGCATAGAGCTACTGATAACGTAGCATGGTCGTTGAGGTGTGATGGTTTTGTAATCAAGAATGGCATACTTTTCTGATCTACAGTGTGAAAAGCCCGAGCACCAGAAATTGAAGGCATGACGAAGGATGTGCACCGTAGCTACGTGCAGTATTCTTGGCCTGCGGACAAACGCCGTCTTCTCCAGGCTTCCACCCCTCCCTGCTCCCTCAGGGTCCAGGATGATGTCTCCTGCCGTGGGCAATCAGGTTCTGGCCACTTTTTGCAGGAGGTAAGTTGGAGAAAGACTTTGCTTCCAGGTTCTGGTGGACGCAGAAGGCTGCACAAAGGCGCGGGGTGGTTCAGTGCTTGACCCTGGTGCCTCGGGCGAGTTGAAGGGTCGCAGAGCTACGACTGCAGCTACGGGACCGGGAGGCCAGAAGGAAAAATGCTCGCGCACCCTACGGCGTGGGTCGGAGCCCGTGCTGCTAAGGGCCTGCCGAAGGAGCCGCGTGGGTCGGGGTGACCCGGGTGCCCGCAGCGGGGAGGCACACGCAGCGGGACCTGGCCGGGCGGCGAGGGGCACTTCGCGTCAGCGCCGGGGCTCTGGGAACTTCCAGCTGCCCGCGCGGCCGTGCGTGTATGGGTACATCCGCCCGCGGGGCAGGAGTGGTGCCAGCGCCGACGGCCCAGGAGCTTGCTCGCCATCGTGGCGACGCGCGGAGGCACAAACCAGCCGCAGCGAAGGCCCCTCGCGCGCGGCCGGGCTCTGGAGAGCGTGGGCTGCGCGCGGCCGCCTGCCCCAGCTTGGCTCCCATCGCTGGCAGCAGGGCTCTCCCCTCCCTTTCTCCCTTCCTCTCCTCTTCCTCACTCCTACAATAACCCTTTCAGCTCAGCGCGGCTAACAGGGTGTTTATCAGGCCGGACACCCAGTCTGTCATAACTCTGTTTTTCCAGTCGCCCTGTTTGTTTAAGTTAGAACAGACTATTTAAATCAGTTTCTTGTAATCTTCACTTATTTACGTATAAAATGATTTACGTGCTTGCGAGCTGTCTGCTGTGGGCACAGTACTACTGGAAATTTTTCTTTGGGGATGACAACACTATTTAGGTTAATTTTCTTGATTTCCACATCATGTTTTGATCTCCTAAAGGAAATAACTTATTCTCTCTCTCTCTTTCCTTCTCCTTAAGATAAAATCCCCACTTTTGGCTGTGTTTATTTAAGAGAGTAATGTAGTTTATCAAATTTCTTGTTTGGAACTAGGATTGAATTTGTGTTTGGAGACCACATGCTTTTTTTTTTTTTTTTCCCCCCTGTGATGGAAGAAATCCAGATTTTTATCTAAAAATCCTACATCCAATACAGATTACTTGGGCCAGAGTCAGGTCCTCACCACCCTAACATAAATTTGGCTTATTTCTGTGGAAGCTGACAGAATTACGCAAGGGTAAGGATGGTGCTAGCACATCAACGTGGGCTGTGTGCATTTAGAGTGAAGTGGCTGCCGTGCTGAATGGCCACGCTGCATCAGTCAGATCCAAATTTGTCCCACTGCACCTATTCCTTGTGCGGAGTGGAGCTTAGTTGTTAGTCTTTGTGTAAATATAGTGGCAGACCATAAACAAACGTCTTTTGGCATGAGTCACCAGCAAGCTGCCAGTCATTCAACAGTCGTTACCAATGATTACCAATCCCATTCCACAACAAGGAAAATTAAAAAAAAAAAAAAAGCTTTTTTTTTTCTCCCAGACTTGGTCTGAATAATTTTTAATGTATGTATGATGGGAAATCCTGCAGTCTGGAAGCCAAGGACCAATCTGTTTTAGGTGGATGTTAAAGATTTCCTTAGGCTTTTCTTGTTTAAAAAATAGTTGGTCATTGCACTAACTGGGCAGTGTGTCATCTGCCTGTAGACCGTCAGCTCTGCAAAGAGATATTTCCCCATTTGTGTCTGTGATTGTATCTAAATCTGGCTAATATTATATATGAAATCATGAAATTAACATACTAGCATGAATTAGTATTAATAGCAGATATTTAAATATGCATATATCTGAAATAACAGGTAAAATTCAACCACAATGAATTTGTCAGAATGAATTTCAATTTTCAAACTCCCTAAATATGATGACTGCAAATGACAGTACTGTTCTAGCTTTATAGGAACCAGAAAGGTGCTTTACACACACACACACACGCATGCACAAGATTTAAATGTGTCTTTGCATTTTTTGTTTGTTTGTTTTGCTGTTTATCATGGAAAGCGTCAAGAAAACATTTCTCGGTTATGCACTCTGCATTGTTGAATTTGCTCCATTTTGAGAGGAGGTTATAGGAGCACAGTTGCTTATGCTCTTTTCAAAAAGTAACAGGCCAGAAAGAGGAAAGACAGCCCAGCAGCAAGTGACAACACTCCCGCGCCAGCCGGGAGGCGAGCGCGCTGTTGACGTCCTCACTGCGGTCACGCGGTTTTCCTGTGTACGCCGTGCGCGGGACCTGCACGGGGCTCCACAGGGCAGCACGAGTGGGAGGGAGCCAAGCTCCCTTCTTGCTGCTTTACTTTAGGAGCCTCCTCATTTTGTTTTTGTTTTTTTTTTGCCCACCCTGCCGTACAAGGTACACACAGATCCTCAGAACTGTTTTTTTTTTTTTCTTAGATAAGGAATAATTGATACTCGGTCAAGTTATTAATCCGTTAGGCTGCAGTTTGGCCTACCGTCTTCAGGTAGTCTGAGAAAAAGAAGCAACCAGTGAAGAGGTCAGGCCTGGGAAAGCAGAAGTGAATTCAAAATACATAACTCTCTTCGCCCCATTAACATCTCTTTGTGATAGTGTCGAGGTCTGCTTTAAACGTGCGAGGGCTCCAGCTCAGCACAGCATCCCTGTTTCAGGCAGGGTTTGCAGAGCAGGGAGAAGTGCCCACGGGACCACGCAGGAACTTCAGACAGAGCCCGTGGGCAGGATGCTCGTGTCCCAGCCCCGTGCCACTTGGCCATCACTGGGGCGAGATTTGCAGTGCCTGACCGAGTGCAGGTGGCCCCACCACCCTGATGTTTGGGGACGGTGTGGGGCACACATGGACTGGACTCAGACGTATTCTGGGGTATCTGTTTCATCTGTCTGTTAAAAATAGTCCTAAAACTGAGGGTGACGTCTCTTTCACAGATAAAATGAATTTAAAAGAAAACCTTAAGCAATAATTTAACGTGCCCCTTTGATCATCTAACATTCCTGCTAACCATAGATCTATCTCCTTCAGTACTTGTTGAAAAAACTTCAAAACTTCCCCACATTCAAATTTCTTTCCTTTCCCCAAGTGTGAGCAATGTCTAGATATTCCAACTGCACATGCCCAAAAAACAGAGAAGGAGTTTAATCTCGGGCTTGTAAATTTTCCAAGTATCCAAATATGTAATCATTTGAGTATCCACGACCTTATCAGAGTTTCATGTCCATATAATAGAGACTTTCCAATAGAGATTCATCATGTGCCTCTAGCCTTAAAAAAATAAATAAAATAAAATAAATCCACCATGGTAAGACTTTCAAGGCAGTAAATAGTTGTATCCAGAAAAGTTATGTTCGGTGTTTTTTCGGGGTCTTAGTTTTCTTTCTACGCTTGCTGTATTTTAACTGATAGTTAGTTAGGGACCTTGGCTCTACAGGCAGAGGAAGACCAAAGAGTGTCTATGAAATATTTTAATTCTGCCTAAACTCCTAAAATATCTTTTTGTAAGCATATATTGCCTATCCTGAATGCAGAGTGCGGAGGTATGGCGTAAATATTTTAATGATGCTCATCAGCAACATGCGTGCCTTATCGCAGCAGAGTCACTCGTATAATGTGACTAGCCGCTTACACATGGATGAAATCTTTCTTTGAGGCTACATCATGTATCGTCTACGACTGTGTATTTCAGGAAGTATCTAGGGTCCTTCTGCCACTTATATCATCCAATATTTTTTATTTTATCCAATATATTTTATTTTATCCATTTTTTTCCCAATATTTTAAGTAATTCTTAAAGTGGCCCTATATACATATTGGGGTTGATTTCAAAAAAACATGCATGAAGTTTGATGCAAAAGCAAAGCTGACTGAGGTGAAAGTGAACTTCATTGTCTTTTCTTTGTTGGAGGAATATTTGTCTTTCATGAAAAATTGCAGTTCTTTACCATTTCTTACAGGTACCTCACATTTAGATGTTTATATAGGCACTGAAATACTCTGTCTGGGAAATATCTGCTGGAGCTCAACAGATTATGAGGTCATAGGAAACCACATTTTCTGGCCTTGCTGGGATCCACTACATACGTTAAATGAGAGGTGGTTTTGCTTTGACTTTGGGAGTGGAAGGCATCCTTCCATTCAGAGAATGACCACTTTCAAGTTCAATAATTTGCACTCAGCTAGAACCTTCTCCATGATTCTCATTTTAGGGTTTTCCTGAAAAGTTAGAGAAGCTGCAATTTCAGGCATATGGTTCTATGGAAGGTGCACATTGTGGCCCACCTTCTCCCAAAAACATGTGATTTGCTTATCACCAAACAGCCCACCATGCATACTTTAGCAACTACTCAAGGAGATGGCAAGCTCCCGCTGGGTGGAAACCAGAGAGAAAACACACTGAATGTCCAGCTCTGCCAGGTGCCATCCTTCCCCTTTTCTGGCAAGCCTGGCAATGGTCCCGTGGAAAGGTCAGTGTAAAGCATCAGTGTTGGAGGTCAGTTTGGCTTCCCTCCCGCTCCACCACCTCCCCTTTGACCGCCAAGCCAACCCATGCAGTTTCACCCGCCAGCCCACGGTCCTCTGGGTGGTGGGATGCTGTGGGACGGCCCTGGGCGCTGGGTTGCGCTCCCGTGGTGCCCGGGGGTGCACTGTCCCGGGCAGAGGAGCAGGGGCCGTGCCTGGAAATTAGTGCTGTGCTTTGTGTGTGGCGTGGGTAGGTGTGCGCTTCCCCACGTGAGCAAGGGTAATTATAATAATGGTAATTAATTGTACCGTCGTTGCTGCTTATTTCTTACGTTGCTGTGGACTCCACGCAAGACACCTCGGAAGAAGTTGCACCTACGCAAGGCACTCGCAGTGGGCTCGCTTGGAATTTACGGTGTTTGGTCTAACGTGGATCCACCTGGGAAGTCCAGATCCAGCCATCCCTCCTCAGAAATAAAATGAAACCTTTGAGATAACTCCAGAACCTCCCATAAAGTCGATGCTCTGCAGTAGTGTTATATGTATATGTATATGGAGCAGGGAGCGGGGTGAAAAGGTGAGAAATTGGCAAATGAAGTTGCCGGATGTTATGGCTGTTACCCGTGCTCCTTCCTTCCCCTCTTCCAGAGGGAGGTGGCACTTACTGCTTTAAATCAGCCCGTAAGGCCTGCAGGGGCAGGGAAAGCCCCTGCCTTTGTGCATGTACCATGCATGCCACCAGCAAGTCCCCGTCCTCCCGACAGCCTCCAAGCACCACACGTGGCATAGCAAGAACTTCCTGAGTGCAGGGGTGCATCCCAGGTTATTTTACTTTTTTAATTTATTCACAAATTTAGTATTCCCAGACTGAGAATTCACGACTGATTTACTGGTTTAAAAAGTTTAATTCTGTGGATGGGTCACAATTCTAGGACACACAGTATGCACAGAAATCAGAGCTGCTGTCACATAGGAAACAGGGATGGTAAGTTCTCATAGTTTTCCCTAATGACAAAATTATTTTGGAAATATTTATATCCGGGCTAATTTCTTTTGAGCAATCTCTCACATTTCTGGAACTCAACAGAAGGCTGATTGGATGAAACCTGTGTTTTAACATTTGAGATCTAGGTTAATTTAAAAACAAACAAGCAAACAACAACAACAAAAAAAAACAACCAGAATCAGGTTGACTTATAGTAGTTTTGATTTATTTTGTAGCTGGTCTGGAATTAGTTTGAACTTGTCGTTGCTTTGGCAGGGAAAATAAACGTTAAAAAGAAGAAAAGTCAAACACATTTCAACATTTGCAGTTTTACCATTGTGTGTGTTTACCTGAATTATCATCTTGCAGCAGACGTCTCTGCTTCGCTTTGATCTTGCACTACCAAAGCTATTTTACAAGAAACAGTCATGAAGAAGAAAAAAAACCAAACCACAATTACGACAATTTCTGTAAAGCTCTCCAAGTAATATAGGGTGTGGGGCTTTTCATTTTAATTTTAGTGTGCTGTGGTGCAGAATTAAAAAATAATGAAGTGTTTTTAAAGAATCCTTAGATTTTGCTCGCCCCTGCCCCCACATGTACAGCAGCAGGAGATGTGTGCTTAATGTGAAGGGTGATGGCAAAATGGACTAGAGTCCCTACCTAGCAGGAAAATTTGTAGGTTGGGTAAGATACCAAGCAATAAACCAATCGTGCAATTGAGTTAATAGGAATAAAACATTCTTGGAGCTGGTGAGCTATTATTACAACTGTTTGTGCAAATATGGTTTAGTTCATCGTTACCTCTGCAAATTATGTTTCTGTGCAACTCCAAAGAACAGCCGCTGCTTCCTTGCTCGAAGTGCCTTTGACTGAACCATCTTTTTCACTTATGTAAACGTATTTCCTGTGTTGTCAGAGAACAGGAGAAGATAAGTCTGTTGTGTGAAATGCAAATGGGACAGAGAAAGGAGTCCCATTAGCAAAACAGAAGACTGCAAAAGTCAACAAAACAAAATTTGCAGTTAATTAATTAATTGCTCACTTTTGAGTATTTAGCTGTTGTTAGTGATTGCCATAAAACTGATGGGCAGTGTGTGAATGCTTAAGAATTAACAGGTAACCCCCACACATTTTCCTTTCCTGTTATGAAGTATTATAGCGCAGCATAAAGGCAAAACAGGTCCATGAAATCGTCAGTCATGTACTCGTAGAAACAAGTATACACATGTAATTTTTAACGTGCATTAGTAACAAAGATATTCCCGTTCTCCATCATAAAGGCCCTGAGAGTGTTTGCCTGACTCTACTGTGGAATTTGCAATCTCTAGCTGATTTCAAGTTATTAAAGTACTGAATTACTTGAGGGGAGGAGATGGGTGTTTGCAAAGCCAGATCTCCACTGGAATCTGAGGCTAAAGTACCAAAAGCAGAGCTCGCACTGCGACTGGTATGTAACTTACAATCCTTAAAGTACAAAAAGCTTAATCATGTTGGAAAACGCAGGACTTCGTAGACGGCTTTCACATTTGCAACCCATCAGATGTCACCTTGGCCAAAGGGAAACCAGTGGTGGGGATCACTCAGCCAAACATCGGCTTAATTCTCAGCAATAATTCTTCTCATGCAAAGGCAGGCATCTGAAACAGTCCGTACGAATCACGCCCTGAAAGCGTCCGCTGATGAGGAGGGCAGCCCGGGGTGACCAGCTCCTCCCGCACCGCGGATGCCCAGTCCTGCCGGAGGAGCCCGTCACGGATGAGGGACTCTACCTGGCTTTGGTGTATGGCTGTGAGCGGGGCCGAGCTGGGAGACATGTCCCTCAGCTCCAGCTTGCACCCAGCGGTGAGGTTACTGCTCCTGAGGAAGCGAGGACAGCACTTTGCTGTCTCCACAAGTAAGTGTCTCCCTGCCACTGTACGCAGGTCACCAGGGAAAGACGTCCCTCCTTGAATGTTTCCTTAGACCCACATAAAAACCATGCTCATTGCACTATGGAAGTGGATTTTGCTATCCCACTCCAACTAAAAAGATGATATTTTTGTGTTTTTTTGTTTTTTCTCCCCTGAAAGACTGCATTATGTGTGACTACAATAACACTTCTGCTCATAAAAAGGGCAAGCGAGACTCTGCTGTGAGGAATCAAGGTTGTGGGCATTTGCTCACAGCCACTGGTAGTATATTAATTGCAGCCATCTGACAGATTGCTAATAAGGCACACCTGCTTTACGTGTTCATGATGCCTTTGGCCACTCTCCACAATGGAGTGGGAGATACGGCGTGTACGGTTAAAGTGTTTCCCATTTGTTTCTTTCCATCAGGAAAAAAAAAAAAAGAGCCTCAAACGATGACTTTCAAGATAAACCTAACAGCTCATTTATGAACGTTCCCATAAAGACTGAAGATAGTTATATACACAGCTCCACATGCAAACGAGCATTTTGGTTTCCTACTGCCTTTTTAATGCTGTATTTTTGGAAAGACCAGGGAACGAGTCTTCAGCTGTACGGACATGTGCAGCACAAGTCAGGCAATAATTTCCGAAGATGAACAGAGCAGTAACTCTGCTGTTTTGCTCAAATCAGTCTTGCACATTGTTTCACTCCCTAAATTTAGAAATGATTATGGACGAACCACACAAAATTCCGTTCCTCTCTTCCATTTGAGTTTCCCCTCCTGCAGTCATTAAAGATAATCCCATGCTGATGAGCAGTCTAAATACATAGATAAAGAAAAAATCCTTTGTTAATTTCTACATAGCAATATAAATGATTGCAATACAGAATGCTCTTCCATGGGTGAGATAATTTAAATAATCTCTCTCAAAAGATCAGGGATGAGTGAGGTATTGGTCTGGTTATTTTTGTTTTGTTTTGTATGTGTAGTGTTTGTGAAAAGAGCTGGATTAACAGCTTTGGAATTGAAGCTTTCTTCATGAACACAGTAAAGGGTCACACTGTTGACGTGCAGGACATTTTTTTTCTTAACAGGTTAACATTTGATTTCCTATCTTCAGAAAAGAAAGACCTGAGACATTCTCTTGATTCAGTCATTTGAAAGAGTAAAAAAAGCATTAGGTAAATAACAATGTATTTCTGGACATCATTAAAAATGAATTAACAGAGTGTTAAGAGGGGTGTTTGTTCCTTGTAGAGTTGCTCATTTGAATCATTTCCCAATCTAATGCATGCTTTTAATATATTGAGGAGTATTTGCAATACAGTTTGTTTAAAATAAAAATATTGAAATATTTCATGAGGAAAGTACTTCTTGGTTGGAAGAAAATATTCAGCAATATTTTAGTAGCTCCACACTTTTCCTAGTCCCGCCATAAACAGCAGCAGTGTGAAGATGCCTAGCAGTAAGTTGTACGTTTTAACATTTCGGGACATTTGTGCTAGTTAGCATTATGGTGTTTATGCCCATTAAAACTGACTGGGGCATCTTGAACTGTGAACCTCTGTTCATGCCTGAATATGGGAGTGGCAACAGATGCCTATAAAGGAACACTAGTATTACATGCCGATTTTGAAATCATGTTTTGTGTGCAACTTTGCAACACATGCATGTTGCAGGATGCTGAAAATCTGAATGGGTTCTTCAGTTCTCTAAAAGGTCTTTGCCAGAACACAAGTGATATTACCCTTCTCTCTCTTTTGCATTCAGCTATTTGCATACTCAGATGACCTTA
This sequence comes from Chauna torquata, assembly GCA_013399475.1. Classification (NCBI taxonomy): domain Eukaryota; kingdom Metazoa; phylum Chordata; class Aves; order Anseriformes; family Anhimidae; genus Chauna; species Chauna torquata. The sequence continues at coordinate 114,583 of VXAL01013289.1, read as the reverse complement.
GTAAGCTGCATAACAACTGCCAAGTAGCTGGCAATAAGATTTTCCTCTAATGGCAACTTAAAGTGAAACATCTAATTTAAGCACTCCGTTACGGTGCTTGTGCAACATCCAGATGACAAATGATCCCACTTCTTCAAACTCTGATTTCTGGACATGCAAATGCAAAACTAAGACAATAACTATTCTGTCTAAAATGATAACTATAGGAGCACACTTTGTTGGTTTAGAGTGTGACTAATCTTCTGGATCCCACTTCCAGTGCCATTTCCACCTCAGGACCACCACGTGAGCGATGCGGGAACTCTGATGGGGCTCCATCCCCATGACAGCAGTGGGAATCAGCTAACATGGGCTGCCAAAGCCAGGGCTGAACATGAAGGTTTTGCAAATCTGCAGGTTCAACCCCATCCCACCCAGAAGCACAGCTCTTAGGGGGTCTTCCTCAACCTCTGCCTGTAAACAATTGCTGGAATTTCCTCCATTTTGCCTTCCAAAGTACATGGTATGCGGCTAAGTGGCTTTTATACACTTGGAATTTATGTGGCTAAGTAAGCAATCCACTCAGCTGGAATGACTAATGAGGAGGAAACAGTTATTTATGTGCAGAACACATGGTTTGAAACAATGACGAAAAGACATACTGGCTGGGGATTTGCTTGCTCATTTCTGGTAAGGATATGGAATCAGCTGTAGCACAATAGTGATATACATTTTTTTTTTCTTTTTTCTTTTTTTTTTGTTGGTGTTTAAAGAAGTCCTGGGGCTAGGAAACTTTCATGCCGATCTATAAACATCCCATATGAAAGCCCTGTGCTCGGAGTTATGGCTACATCTGGGTCTTCACTTCAGTTTCTGCTGTGTGAGCTGGTGTGACACCACCGGCTTGTTGCTCATAGATGTCCTCTTGCTGCATCATAGAGCTTAATGTGGGCTAACTTTTTGTTGTTGTTGTTGTGTAAATTAATCTATGTTGACTCCTTGGTACCAAACCCTGAGGTGTCAACTTTAAACCTGTTAGAGGTATCTCTGCTCTGAATGGTGCTGCCCTCTCTTGGGTGAGATTGATCTTTTGTCCTGTGGCTTCAGCAGTGATTTACAAAGTGCAAACTGATTGCAAAAACCTCTTGTTCTGGTTCTGAAACCCTTGATGTCTACCCTAAATGGAGGTAACCATCAAAAGCAAATTAAGGTTATTGTTTCACTGCTGATTTACAATTATAAATGCTATTAATTTTTCCAACTTTCCTTTTTATTTCCAGGGTTTCAGGTGAAGAAGAAGGAGTGTTGGAAGATGCTGCCTTATCAAACCCAAACCTTTTAGCAAGAGAGCAGATGAAGTCTAATGTTGTTGACATCCCAATGGAGCTTCAGTTGGGTTATCTCACCTAAACAGTGGCACAAAGAAGGCATGAGAGATGACACTGACTGGAGAAGTGCAGATTGCTAAAATGGGAGAATCAGGGACCACAGGTTGGAAGGCATCTCAAAAGACCATCTGGTCCAACCTTGCATGGAAAAGGGAGCTTAGATGAGATTATCTAGCACCCTGTCCAGTCACATCTTGAAACCCTCTAGTGATGGGGACTCCGCCATGTCCCCTGGGAGGCTGTTCCAATGGTTGCTTGTTCAACTATAAAAAATTTTTCCAATGCCAAGATGCAACCAGTCTTAGTGCAACTTGTACCCATTGCCCCTTGTCTTGTAAATGTGGCTTCTTGTGAAAAGAGAGACTCTGCAGCCACTGTCCAAGTTTGAGAATCCTGTGACGAGGATCACCTGAGATTTCTCTTCCCCAGGGTGAAAAGACCTAACCCCTTCAGTCTTTGCCCACAGGGCAGGTTCTCCAGCCCTTTGATCATCGTCGTGGCCCGCCTTTGGACCCTCTCCAGGCTGTCCGTGTCTGTTTTGAATTCTGGGGACCAGAACTGGACACAGTACTCCAGGTGTGGCCTGACAAGTGCTGAGTAGGTGGGACAATCACATCTCTGTCTCTGCATGACGCCCCTGAGGACGCAGCCCTGGACCCAATTTGCCTTCGTTGCTGCAGCGGTGCACTGCTGGCTCCTGTTCAACTTGGCATCCACCAGGACTGCCAGGCCCCTTTCAGCAGGGCTGCTCCCCAGCCACGCAGACCCCAGCCCGGGCTCTCTGACCATGCTGTCCCAGGTGCAGGACCTTGCACTTGTCTTTGTTAAGCCTCATATCGCTCTTGCTTGCCCACTCTTCCAGCCCGCCCCTGCTTCTCTGTGAGATGGCTGTCCCTTCTGAAGTGTCCACCTCGCCACCCAGTTTCATGCCATCAGCGAACTTGCTGAGGGTGCTTTCAGTCCTATCGTCCAGGGCATTTATGAAGACATTGACCAGCATGGGGCCCAGTATCAATCCCTGGGGGACCCCACTTTTGACAGGCTGCCAGCCTGTATTAAATCCAGTGATCACAAGCTTTGTGTGATTTTCCTCTGAAACATGATGACATGACATCTGAAACATCATTTTGGAGAACAAGTCTTATGAGGGGCGGCTGAGGGAGCTGGGGTTGTTTAGCCTGGAGAAAAGGGGGCTGAGGGGAGGTGTAAACCTTATCACTTNCCAGTATCAATCCCTGGGGGACCCCACTTTTGACAGGCTGCCAGCCTGTATTAAATCCAGTGATCACAAGCTTTGTGTGATTTTCCTCTGAAACATGATGACATGACATCTGAAACATCATTTTGGAGAACAAGTCTTATGAGGGGCGGCTGAGGGAGCTGGGGTTGTTTAGCCTGGAGAAAAGGGGGCTGAGGGGAGGTGTAAACCTTATCACTTTACACAACCACATTAAAGGAGGCTGTAGCGAGGTGGGGGTCGGTCTCTTCTCCCAGGCACCAACTGAGAAGACAAGAGGAAATGGCTTCAAGTTGCCCCAGGGCCTCGAGGTTTAGGTTGGATAATGGGAAAAATGTCTTCCCTGAAAGGGCTGTGAAGCATCGGAACAGGCTGCCCGGGGAAGTGGTTGAGTCACCACTGCTGGAGCTCATCAAAAAACGTTTGGATTCAGAGCTTAGGGACATGGTTTAATGGTGGACTTGGCAGTTAAAGGTTGGACTGGGTGATCTTGGAGGTCTTTTCCAGCCTAAATGATTCTACGAAATCGACTAAATGTGGTATCTGCAAATGTCAGTGAGTCCAGCCTAACCTTCTAGCTCTTTACAGAACATAAAACCAGCTAAGTCCTGACTGGTTTTGGGTTTAATTCTGTAGAGAACTGACAATTGCCTTCCCCCCCCCTCCCCCACTTTCTAAGAGCTGTCTCCTGTAAAGTAATGGTTCTCATCTTTATGCAGTTTATACTTATTTGTTAACACCATTTAGCCCAATCTTCTGTGGAAAGTAGGCCTTTAGTTCCGAACAGTTTTTAAAATGCCATTACAGATTGTATTTAAATTTGCATAGCACAGAAAGAGTAATTATGTGCATGTGAGTTGATGGTGACAATGATGATGATAAGATCAAGCAGCAGATGTGTGAACATAAATGTCTGCCACCTGATTTTAAACATCAGATGAGCAAATGAAAGCTTCAGTATCTTTCTGGGATCATTTTGTTAACTCAATTTAAATAGTTATTTAAATTTTGTTCTCTATTTGAAGATAAGGTAAATTATAGTTGGATGTTCTTTACAGTGTTGATATTATAGCAGCACTGACATCATTACTTCAGAGGCAACTAATTGAGAACTGTGTTAGGTAAGAAGTCTATTAAGATGCATATGCAGGAGAACAGTCTACAGCTTGGTGCCTCTCATCAAAGCCTGCTGGTAATTCCCATTCTTGCTCTCAACATAGAAGTTACTGCAGAGCAGCCCAGGGTCCCCTTCACATCTGCAGGCTCTTGGGCTTTCTTGCCTTTTCCTGTCTCTACCAGACCTTCAGGAAACCCCCTGTTGGGCCTCACTGAGCTTCTTTCATTCCTGCAGCCTCTCAGGACATGCCCTAACCACCTGATACCCAGGGTGGGAGAGCCTCTCCGCTCTTGGCATCTGAACAGCTGTATGATGCTTAAACTGGTTCAGCAGCAGAAAGTAAGGATCTCATTACAGTGTCCTCTGCCATGAGTCTTGCTCAAGAGTCTGGCTGCTGTAATACGGACCAAAACAAATTTTTCCACCTAGGCTGTGAAGGATAGGTCCAACTGGAGGGAGCAACCCTAGCTATAATGTATTATAAAATCTTTTTTAATTTATTAGAAGAAGAAAAGATCAAGGATTGTTTCCGCTAACCTTAACTGCTTTATTAGTATTAAATCATATTAAGTTGCTGTTATTTTCTTGCATTTGGCATTTCCTTCTGGATATTTATTCGAATTCACCTTGGCCTCCTGCCAAATGTACATCAAGTGTAGAGAGTCAGCTCTAAATTCCATTTTTCCTATAAAAAATGGAGATAATTATATTTAAGAGCACTGTAAAAAAACTTTTACGTAATTTACTTCTATGGGCATGTATAGAGCAAAACAATAGCTTTAAATAGACATATCACGGGAGCTACTTGAACAGACCATGTATACGTACTGCTTTTATGAAGCTTGAAAAAAAAACAGCAAGGGAGCGTGTGGAGTATTGAAGCAGGCAGCATCTTACAGTGAAGTATCTTGAACCTGACGCTGCAAAAGACAGGGAACGTGAATTTCCTTCTCCTCTCCTGTATAGACAGCCCAGGAACCTCAGTATTTTGCAGGCAGTGAGCCTGAGAGACATATTTTTATACATTTGCTTAGTCTAATATTTGTATTCAGACTAATGCAAATAGCATCTTCATGTCACATAACTATGACGCCTAGAGTCAGAGGGAGGTAAATCAAGAATCAGTCCACTGAACCAAGTCATGGCTGTAAGAACAGGAGCATGCCTGCGTGTTTATGTATCCCCAGATTGTTAATTACTTCACTGAGCTTCTTCTAGGGGTGAACGTGGGGCTTACAGTTCCCAGGTGATGCAGTGACTCTTTAGAAGTTGATCAGTGAGTGGAATATACTCTGCAAGCTGTACAGTTCAGAGTCTTTAGACTTCCTACTGCAAAATATGGAACACTTGGGCTAGTATTCAGAATACGCTCAGAACACATGCAGGTAAAGCAATTAGCCACTGTAGAGTTTGCTTATTAAAGAGTGTCTGTACTAATTAAACTGATCAAGAACACACTCAGTCTCATAAGAGAGCCAGGTAGGAATTATATTTTTGTTATGGAGAAACAAAGTCCTACAGTTAAACAACATCAATACTAATTAATTAATATATTACAATTATCCTGTAGAAATTAGAGGAGTTTGCTGATTTTAAAATTAGACTGATTATAAATTATCTGAGATGGTTTTATCCGCCTAGCTCTAGGGAACTAAATTTGAATACTTTGTCCTACTGCTTTTAAGTAATTCAGTAAATGAATGCAATTTAACTGAAGTATCCTATACCTTATTTGCCTGAGTCACACCCTTATCCTCTGGCAAGGAATTCCATAAATACCATGCAGCTAAATTAAAAATATAACAAGGCACCATGGAATTTTCTCAATAACCACAAGTCTCTAAAACATAACTTTATTATAATAAAACTATCTGTTGAAAAGAGAAAAAATGTTAATGAAATTCAAAAATGTTTTCTTACTGAAATTCTATGTATTTCATTCCATTTGATTTCAAATTTTGAAACAAAGATACATAAGAAAAAACTTTTAAAGTAAAATTGCACATAGCTTACATTTAAGCATTTGAAAATGAAAAAATAGCATTCTACCCGCAGCAACCTAAACATAAATGAAGATATATGAGTCCTTATGAAACTTCTTGATGGACTGAAAACTGGCTTTTAGATATATATTTTTAATATGAATGTTACTTGGATATCCTGTTTTATCAAATTTTGTATGGTTTTATTTGCATTATACTGCAAAACTGAGTTTGGCTATGCATATATGGGGATTTAAAGACCATTAAAAGAAATTTGAAATGTGCCTCCAGCAAGTACTAACATCTTAAAAATGTTCAACTTTTATATACATACAGGGAGAATTTGACAAAATGTTAAAGGTGTAATATCACCAGACGTAAGAACAGAAGATTTCAGCTGGCACGAATTTCGGAGTTTAGAGGATGCAATATCTTTCACAATTGGACCTTTAAAACAAACAAAACAAAACAAACAAAAAAACAAACAAAAAAGAAAGCACGCAACCTAACAGACAGCTTTCTGAAGCAGATACTCTGCCTTGATCCATTCAGAGTGAGGATCTGCTGAGACACTGTCTGTAGCTCTGATTAGCTATTTCTTTTTGGGGCCATGTTTAGTCAGCCAGCACAACCGCAGTTGATCGCTTTGCACTTTTGCCTTTGCACATCCTCTGCAATAATTAACCACTTCGCTATCAGATTAGCGCTGTGCAAAATGCATGCAATGGCACTGCATTTCCAGCACCTTTACATTAAGGGTATATTTTGGCCCAGCACGTTAGGGCCTTTAATAGTGGAAACAGCTGCTTCCATCAACCTCTGGTAGTCTTTAGGTGCCCTGGAAACCTCTGTCTACCCCTGCCAGCCTACAGTCTGGCCTCTGCACATCAGCTGAAGAGCGCTGGAGTCCTTCCATAACTCCATCCCATCATCCACCCTAAATGTTTTTGGATGCTTATCTGAATCAAATAGAATCTATAAATCTCTTTACAATTTACCTGTTCATAGCTGTCTTGTTATGCCCAGAGCTAGTGATGGCAACTCAATTTGTGGTACCGTCTTGTGACTTAAGTTTCCACTCATCAATGTCAACAGCAAAGCCAAGTTCAACAGAATCTCTTCCACTTCCACTTCCACTTTCGTCACAGGAATACTGACTCTGTCTAGCAGATTCAGTAACATTAGCCCACAAACAAAATGTAAGCTGAAGATCACTGTTTTACATATTTCCTTGCTAATATGAGATTTTATACTTGTTCTAGATCTGCAACTGCATAATTGCAACTAATAAGCTGTTTTAAAACTCTTTCGTGCTTTGTTGCCATGTAAATGCTACAGATGTGCACACAAGCAATAGCTAAATTAACCTCTGCACTCTGATAAATAAATTTGTTTTATTCTCTTGTCTTTTGAACACATAGTATCAGCTGAAATTTTTAAAAACAATTTATCTAATGGGATCTTATCAGACAGAAAATAATATGCACCATTTACCACATTTTTTTGTGTATTAACTATGTGCTGAACATTGTCAGTAGGATGCATTTGAGTAAAACTTCCATAAGTTGCTCTAACATAGCAGATAAGAATGAGAAATCTTATTATTAAGAAAATATTATTGCTCAAACACTCTGGTAGCTGTCATGCTGAGGAAAAAACAGGAAAAATACTTTGATGAGGAGAGAACTGTAAGGCATTGCAAGATCTTCCTATAGTTACTATTTTCTCAGCTTGGCTCACATCACTAATCAAAAATGCAAGTTTATCACGTACATCTTCATCTTTGTCACTCCCACTGCCCTATTTTACTCTTAGACAAGACAAAGAAAATTTGCAGCATTCAATTCACAGAATAGCTAAACTTTTCTGCACACCTACATTCGGATTTTTATCCCTAAAACAGCCCAATATTTACTTGTGCTTATCTGTGGAAATAGACTGCAAGTAAGGGTGTCATGTTACTTATTCTTTAAGGTATTTATTTGGCTTTTTAATGTAATCTCAATATATTCTTTCATAAAATGCAGTGTTTTATTTTTTATTGATAATAAAAACATTGACTTGAGGTAGAAGGGCTGCTGGCCACTTGATGCAGGTCACCAAACTGCTGTGTGGACAGTGGCTGTGCACGGAAACTGAAACTGGGTTTTATACTCCACAGACCTCTCCTGCATGCACTGTTGAACATGGTGGCAGATGCAAAGCGGACTTGTTATGTCATACATGAGAATGTCCTGTCTCAAGAGAAAAATCTGTTTTCAGGAATTTGGCTTCAAATTTCATATACATTCCATACCATGTTACTTTTTCTTAAAATATAATTCATTTTTAAAGAGTATTTTTTACTATTTTAATTTTTAGTTTGTTACTTATTTCAACTTTCCCTTAATTTGCTACCTGCTTTTTGATTGATTTCCTGCATCTATTATTGCTTACAAATGTTTACTAACTAACGTTTCCTACTGCTGTGCAGGCACACTAAAGGATATCTGATTTCAAGGTGCATAAATATAACTGATAAAATTAACCCTTTCTGCAACTAAACTTACTGAACAACAAAGTTTGAGAAACACTGCTGAAAGTAAAACAATATTTGTAGGATGTGCAAAATAATTCTGGGTGATTCCTCCATGCCATAAATTATTTTAAAATGTTGCAGCTCAGCTATAAGAAAGAAAAAACTCTCCAAAATACTGGTGGAAGTGCACACTGTACCAAACAACAAAAAGCTGCAAGTGCCTGCTAAAGTCAAGGTGAAGCTGGGAAAGCAGAAATGGTCACAGCCAGTCACGTGAAAGTTGCTGCCACTGTGGCTGATGGCCCCTACCTCATTCGGCTGTCTGCTCTCAGACCCGACAGACGTCTTCAGGGCATGAGGTTCGTCCTCTTGTTCAACCAGCTTCACTCCCAAGTCCAAAAGGCATGTTTTTTCAGACCAGGAGGAAGAAGCCTGCAAGCAAAGTTGGTGACCATCCTGGTCAATCTGCTTCTGACTTCCTGAGTGTTTGAAATGACCTCTGCATGCAGAGCCGGGAGATCCAAAGCGATGCTGGTGCTCGGAGGAAAGCCCCGCAGGACGTGCAGTCTGAACGAGCCCCGGTGAGGACCACATGGAAGTGCAAGGGAGAAGTGTTCCTGTTGCCTCTGGCTAGACACCTCGCAGGTCATCATGTTCCTCACCTGCCCCCGGGTTGCAATAGGCACAGTGTCCCTCCCTGCAGTCCCCAAAAAAGTCACGCAAGGCCAAGTCAGATGGGATCGTCCAATTTGGGAGAGTCCTTGTCTGTGAAACTAATGCTGTCACATGAGAAATTTACCAGCAAATATCCGTGCAACCAAAAGTGCCCAAAGGGGGTAGACTCCATTCCTATCTCCTTCTGCTGTGGGGAAGACAAAGAGCTCTGCTTTGGCTGGGTCTCCATTTCGGCTTTGTCTTAGGAGTTTTCTCTGACATTTCTGTACAACAGCATCACAGTAATATACTGAAGAAGACAGAACAGTGATGGCCTATGAAGCCTGACGGAAAATTGACATCAGCATCAAAGCTGGAATGATGATATTGTTTTGTAACTCTGAAGATGCCAGACAGTTACATTAGCCTTAGAATAGCATCAGGAGGAGCTTCCACTTCTTTCTGTGCTGAAAATACAAGTTATCTTCACTTAGATGGGTGCCTTCAGCATAAGGCTCCTCCTAACCTCACAAACCGAGCAAAAGCTAGCCCAGACAGCAGTAGGAACAATCCCCACATTCCACCCCAAACTCGCAGCTCCGTTTGTGAGTGCACACATAAGCACAGAGACGCACACCCAGACAACACTCGTGCAAGCAATCCCCTCTCATCCTAAAGTCTGATGATCAAAATCAGTCAACAGGGGACAAAAACCTGCGTCTCTCTTCTAAATTTTCTTTTGCAGTTGTTCTGAAAACGAATAAGATACTCCATGCAGTCCAAGGGGTGCTTTCTGTATAATTTCCAGAGCTGCCACATCCTGATCTTCCCTGTTTAATGAACAGTGACGGGTTCTGAGGCTGAGGCTGAGGCTTACTGGACTTCTGTCAGGACTTTCAGGACTTTTTCACTGTAGTGAATCAATTGACCAGTTCAAGTAACAGACTTAATATTAAAACAAAGAAACTTTCTTTATCCTATGATCAGAATATAGGTAACATATTAACCCCATATTTTGGACAATAGCTTGAATATTAACACGTCTGGAAAATAAAATATAGTTGGAGAACATCTGATGTATTCAGTCAAAATCTTCTGTCATTTAAATCAATGAAGTCCCAGAAATTATGCTATAATTTGGCCTACTGTGTTATTTATTAAAATGCTAGGGGAAGATAAATATTGTTCTGAAGCCTACTGTCAGCAAAGAAATTCTTCCTCTATTGCATTGATTTACTCGCACAGAGTTAATTTGTTTTAACTTTTCAAGGTGCTTTTCTAAACCTTTAAAATGTTCAAGCTTTGTCAAAGCAACCATAACATAATCAGGAGTAACAGTAAATAAAACAATGGCTTATAAAAATTGAATTTTCATTTTATGTCTAAATTCCACCACATACACTCAATTTACATCTCAGTCTTATCAGTTTAACATACCAAAGACACGGCAAATACAACTGCACTGAGAAAATGTGTGGATTTATAAATATAAATAGGCAATTACATTACTAATCCACTGGATCACATAACATTCTTAACCAAAGTATTTGGCATGTGAACGAGAAATAGCAAAGAACCAGGAACGCCTTTCAAGAGAAGAGAAAAATTACAGTATAATACAAGTTAATACTCTTTAAAATGGGTATTTTTAGCAGTTCAAGCTTGAAGCTGTTGAGCCATGTTCCTGCATTAAAGAGAACTCCAGGAGGAACTGCAAAGCTTTTATCTTTCCTGGTGTGCTCAACATTCAGTGCTGTTTACAATCATCAGATGAACCTAACTAAAGCATCGAAATAGCACAAATATGTTATCATGGACAACTATCATAGGCTCCCATAAACTTTATGTTTTATCTTTTGAAAAGCTCCTGCTATTTAATAAGATTTATCCTCTTACTTTTAATCTCTTGTTGCAGTAGCAAGGAAAGACCTCGTACTGCTCTGACACGTTACGGTGTTGGATACATGAGTATGGTACATCACTTCCACCAGGAAATAAGCACGAATCTCAAAGAGCGTTCGGTAGGATTTACTGGCCCCGTAGCGTTGTTAGCTGCACAGGGCTTTAAATAAGCAAATGGCTTGTAGTTTTAGAATCATATCCAGGGCTGTGCAGGGGCACGCATGCATGACATATCCTTCTTTTAAAAAATCAAAGAGTAAATGCTGTACTCTGTAAGTTCACTGCCCTGACTTTGTAGTTCAGTTTGTCTTTGCCTCTGATTTTTCAGAAACTTGCGGATTACATGATGGATCATTCTCTAATATGGGGGACAACTTGAGGCAGCCACCTGCCAATTGCTTAAATAAATGGTTTATGTTTTTACACATACAAATACTAAAAAAAAGTGTGCCCATTTTTTATGGGGAAAAAGTAATTTTAATGTAGCAGTACAGTATTCAGTGGTACTCTTGCCATTTTTCTGAAACCAAAGTTTCAAAGGTCACAAAGATGAATTCTTACTAGCGTATGTGTCAACAGCTACAACAGGCTTACCTTGCTTAACAAATTGGCCTCTTATGCTGATGAGAATATGTACGTTAAGTACCCTCAGCTTATGTTTCAAGAAAGAAAAGCACAGACAGTTATGAATGCTATATTTAGTACAGTATATTAAGCTTCACAACAGTAAGTCTTAGTCTTAGTTGGGAATCCAATTTATCAGAGAAATGAAAATAGAAATGTCAAATTGAATTGGGTAAAAAAAAAAAAACAGGTTTAAAAGCTCTAAAACTACGAACCTTCAATACTTTGAAACAAAATTTACTGGAAAAAAAAAAAGAGCCATTGTCTTTCACACAGAGTTTACAAAAATATGTGCAGCTGTTTCTTGCTCAAAGTGCCTGCACCGTATGATGATGCGTTCAGGCGCACACACACCACGTGCATGGCTGGGATGTTCTGCTGGGTTTAACTGTTGGCATATCTTTGCTGATTAGCCTGAGTAAACCTAACTTAAGGCTAGACAGAGCAAATAATTAATGATTAATAATTTATTTGACATATTTAGCCATTTTTTTCATCTTGTCATATCTGCGAGCAGATTGCAAGGTAGTTTTTTTTCTTTTCCCTACCCTATGACTTCACTATCAGTATTCAAAATGTTGTTGCACTAATCAGTTGCCTTTGGCTGGAAAAGTCATAAGTTGTTGAACCCGGCATCTCCTGAGGGTGAACCAAGACAGAGCACTAAGAATGCCTACCAAACAGGCTTCTTTCCAGGCTATGAAATTAGCTTTCCATAAATATTTTGCCATTGGCACTCAACTGCTACAATATTTACCAAAAGCAAGCGCAAGGAGGTCATGAAACTAGAGAACGTTGATTAACGTAGTGAAGGGGTGCTCATGCTTTGGGGTGTGTGCTTTTGTGGGCTGCCCTTTGCCACCGAAGTTGCGGCATCTCTTCCCTCCTTAGTAATTCTTGGATGGGACAGAAGTCACATTGCAGGCGCGTCTGCGAGGCTTGCTGGTGTAAGTAAAGGCCACGGGACCAAGCCCAGCTGTTGTAGGCCATGTGGGGCTGAAACATACAAATATCTTCCAAGTTGCCTATCTGTGTATTTAAACACTTGAAACCTCAATAAAAAAAAAAGAATGGTGAAGGCAGATATGGTGTGCTTGCAGGAAACTATCAGCAAATATTGATTTCTTAATTTATTTCCAAATTAAAGCTGAGATCATGATTTTTTTTTTTAAGGAAAAGAAAAGATTGAGAGAAAAAAAAGAGGACCATGGCTCCCAGGAGAAAAAAAGGTGCAAAATACACTTCAGAATTTTTTTTTTTTTTTTTTAAATTACCACTTTGCAGGCCTGAATACAGTCAAGATTCCCATTCTCTGTGAAGTGATGCTGCTGCCGGCCATCAGGCACCGCTCCTCCTTCCTCCGACAGCCACTACCACCTGGCGCGCTGCTCTGTAAACCCCAAGCTCAGCGCCGAGAGAGTTCATTTAAATTTGATAACAAATGGCTCTGCTTTTGAAACGAATGTAGCCTGGCAACTTCAACTGAGAGCCCTTCATAGGGCCTCAATTATGTATGCAGCCTCTCTGAGAAATAGTTTCACACATCTGACCCAAGGCCCGTGAAATAAAACTGTACCGCGGCAATGCTTCGCTCCTGCGCAGCCCCCGCGCCCCGCCAGCCCCCGCCCCGGGCGAAGACGCACGGAATCACTCATTCGGCACCGTTTTTCTCGTCTGGATGCACATTTATCACGTATGGTCTTTGTCCTGGCATTTAACGTGGGCGCTTGTGTTTTTTGGAGATTTCCAGCCGCTCTGCCAGCCTGCCCCATCCGAGTAGTGGTGTGAAACCAGAGAGACAGGCAATGGGTTAAACGCCCTCACCACCTCTTTTTCCCTCCCCCTCCTTTTTTTTTTTTCCAAAATGGCTGCTTTGTCTGTGTGCATACACCAATAGCAAATGTCCTTCTGTTATTGTACAGCCAATTTTGTGTGTCATGTATTCATATGCTAATAGTGGTACAGTGTCTCACTCTTTCACAGATAAATTGCAAAGGTTGCTATAGACAGTGAAACACAAGAATAAACAGCTTTTATTTCAGAACTGATAAATTAGTTTCCATTCAAACAACACGCAGCACATGCTACTGACCATTATTGTTTCTATTCATGTTGAGTTTGCCTTCTGTTTTGCTTTCTTAGAACGGTTAGAAAATATTTTGCAGATATAGCCACAGGTGATACAAATGATTTAATTTCCTTAACTTGTTTCGCAGTTTCATGATGCTAAGTTAATTTTTGCCCACTTTTCGCAGGCAATGAAAGTTTTGCAATGGGCACAGACATTGTTCTCCTGTGCGGTGCTTTCATATTTATTAAAGCTTGCAATGGGCGGGATTTGAAAACTGGGATATTTCCTCTTATGTGTTAATAAAATATACCATAGCACGTGCCCAGAATCACATTGCTTAGGAAAGTGAGTAGCAAAAGGTTTCCTAAAGACAGCATAAAGCAGAAGCAGAGCAAAATACGACCCAACAACTTTTTGTTCTGTTGCCATATCAACATTTATTCAAAACCTGGGAAGACTGGAAGTTAGGAATGATCGTTTGTATATTGTACCTGAAGCATAATAGGACGTTGTCGCAGCCCATATTCTGTAAGTATAAAAAACAGAGATGCTTCAGTAGTAAGAATGACCAGGTACTTGGCGCTGATAAAATAAACTTGCTTATCAACCAAAGACAGGGTGTTTTGCACGAATGTGACAATAGGTATGCATCACCCGGGTCTTCTGTGACGTAGTCAAGGATTATGCTAGTGTCCCCCGTTCGGGCCCAACGCGCTGGTGCAACGGCGTTGTCCGGCGGTGTGGACGTACGTGCCTGTGCCACCCCAGTGAAACCAGCCACTCCTCCCTGCCTGCTCCAGCTGCAAACCAGCGCCATGCCTGGCCCTTGCGTCCTTCCGGGCTTTTCCTTGCCCTCCTGGAGGCCACCGCTTGCCGGGGGTTCGGGCTGCAAAGCCCTTTAAATTGCCTTTTAAAAGGAGAACGACTCTGCCGGCCAGCTGGCGTGCCAGCCGCCACTCCTCCACGCCGTCAAGCCGCGAGCATCGTCCTGGCTGCACGTCAGCGTCGTGCTGCTGGAGAGATGCACGCGCCCGGCTCCCACGAGAGCCAGCACCCACGCCGCGCACGTCCGAGATGCTGCCGGTGCTCCCCGTGTTTCGCCCAGGAGAGGAGTCGTTTCTCGCAGCGTCCTTTTACAAAGCGACCGCGCCAATGAGCCAGGATGTCAAGCTGGGGAAATGAAACAAACAAAGAAACGAACAGAAGTTAACCAGGCTGCCCAAAATCTCCCCTGCGAATCTCTGCATGTGTCTGAAGCAGCTGTGGCTGGAGAGCAAAACAAATGTCGCGGTATGAGGGGCCCACTCTTCTTGAGGGAAAGAGGGCGAAACGGAAGAAGAAGGGACCTCTGCCGTTCTGGTGCCCGAGCACAGCCTGCTGCACCTCAGGGCTGCCCATCCCGCTGCCCTCGGATGACTCCTCGCTCATCCCATGAGCTTGCAGGTGAGCGCACAGCGGCTTGCTGCAGAGCCCGATGCTGCAAACACTCCTGCACCGCTTGGCTTCAAGCGTGCAAGTAATCCCACAGGGTGAACTGTCAGCAACTAATTCTGGGAGCAAGGACACTGCCAACACCTCAGCCTTAATGCGAGAACAAGAATCACATTCCTAGTGCCTTGAAGGATGCACTAAAACCAGTTTTCACCAACAATTTTATCTAGTTTGTTCTCAGCAGGTCTTTTGCACATTCGCAATTTTTCTACGTGGTTGTTTTTACAGCAAAGTCAGGAGAAAAGCAGAAAAATGCACTAAAAAAAAGAACAAAACTTGAAAATGTCCAATAGGAATATTGCTTTTTTACAAAAAAGTACACATCATGCAAAATAGTCAAAGGCTTTTTCACAGAATCATAGAATCATTTAGGCTGGAAAAGACCTCCAAGATCATCCAGTCCAACCTTTAACCTAGCACTGCCAAGTCCACCATTAAACCATATCCCTAAGCTCTGAATCCAAACGTTTTTTGATGACCTCCAGCGGTGGTGACTCAACCACTTCCCCGGACAGCCTGTTCCGATGCTTCACAGCCCTTTCAGGGAAGACATTTTTCCCATTATCCAACCTAAACCTCGAGGCCCTGGGACAACTTGAGGCCATTTCCTCTTGTCTTCTCAGTTGGTGCTTGGGAGAAGAGACCGACCCCCACCTCGCTACAGCCTCCTTTAAGGTGGTTGTGTGCAGTGATAAGGTCTCCCCTGAGCCCCCTTTCCTCCAGGCTAAACAACCCCAGCTCCCTCAGCCGCCCCTCACAAGATTTGTTCTCCAGACCCCTCACCAGCTTCGTTGCCCTTCTTTGGACACGCTCCAGCACCTCGATGCCCTTCTTGTAGTGAGGGGCCCAAAACTGAACACAGTTTTTCCTCAGGTGCAACACAGAGAAATTAAACTGAAATCATGAAATTTATACTAAGCACAACAATATTTATACAAACCATGAGAAAAAGTATATTTTCTTTTTTAAAAGATGTCTTCTTCCAGATCTGAGGCAAAAAATAATGCCTGCAAAGGCAAATAAATGTGCTTAATAAGAGCTGGTCAGTCCTTTCAATAGCTGATACAATCACTAAGAACATCCATTTGGAAATGCCAAAACCCACAACGCTGTGTTGCAGCTATGTGCAATGAATCTCTATGTTTAGAATAGTTACACATGAAAATCATGATCATGAAAACACGCAGCTAAGTTCTTCTAAAGCAAGCAAAGAATTGCTTGATGCTTTAGTTGTAAGCACGTTGGAAGAAGTTTGGGGCTTTCCGTCTCCCTGTTAGGAAGCGAGGAACGCAGCAGTAGGCATTACAAAGTGCAGATCCTCTCCCAGACCCCAGAAAGGGTGCTGCACAGATGCCAAGGAGTACTGTGGTGGTTTACTCCACTGAGGTTCAACGTTCACCGCACGGCTTTGGGGTAACTTCTCCCCACAAAGGCCCGTGTGAAGATTTTATCAGCGCCTCGTTCTTGAAACTAGAGGAGAGGAGTACTCCACTCCATAATTACGGTCTTTTAAAAATGCTAATCTCCTGAGAGTTTTACTCAGGATATGTCAAATGAAAGTTTACTTAGTTTAAACCGATAGATAGTGGATGTTAATTACACAAAAGGTGACAAGCAGGTCAAGGAGAAGGCAATGCACATAAGGTTACTATTAGTGTACTTTAAATATTTGTGAAATTTTCATCTAAAGCCTGACCACAGACGTTTTACAAGGACCCCATTTTTTATTAAGATGGAATGCAACAGTCAGTTATGTTTCTCAGAAATGACAGGCAGTGATGGGCTTGGCCCTCTGAGTAATCCCTTCTGCCCACCCCTCTGAGGGTGCAGATGGCTCCATCTGCAGCCGTGCAGGTGCTGACACTCCGCAGAAGTGGCATATTTGGGGAGTTGAGAGAGGTTGCACAGGGGGCTCAGGTGCTGCTGTGGTCCTTTTCCAGCAGCACCACACCATGAGATGGCAGGACATGGGTGGCAAAGATTGCACCTGGTCAGCTGTCTCACGTCACGTCCAGACAGCCATGCTGAAGCAGAAGCCTTTGCTCTGCAGGGCCTTGGTTGAATAGGGAGAATTTCAGAGGCCCCAAACCTTACTTCTTTACCCCACAGGGCAATCTGCTTTCCTACATAGTGTCCCTTAGCCAGGATATGTCCCTTTACATTTCAGGTACAACATAAAAAAAAAGCAAAAGTGTATTACTATTGCAGTTGTGGTTGCAATTGTGAGTATGATTGCTGCTGCTATCGCTGGCACCATTATTGACCCATAATTTCCCAAAGCTTGAGGGTGGAAGGACTCGTCAGACCACACCAGTCTGACACCTGAGCGTCACAGGCCATGGTATTTGTTCGGCTCCGATTGCCAGCCACAAGTTCTTCATATGCCTTCCTCTGATGTATTAAGGAGCCCTTTAGCACCCAGTCCGCTTTCCCCACGCAGGTACTTGTACCCTGTAATCAAGTGCCTTCTCAATCTTCCCTTCAACAAACTGGACAGAGCGGATCTGTAAGCCTCTCACTGTACAACATTATCTCCTGGCTTTCCATCTTCTGTTTTAAAAGGACCCTGTAACTGAATTATTTGTTTTAGTCCTGGTTTCACCATTGTGGAGTGCAAAGGTGAACCCCATTTCTTACGATGCTGCACCTGCATGGATAGCACTGCCCTCTTCTTGCCACAGCAAAGCTGGAGTTTTGCATAACACTTGATATCTTCTTCTTGGACGCTACTGACGAGGGTGCAGTCCCTTATTTTGCTGGTACAGCTTTCAAAGTGCAACTTTCATTCAGCTGTATAAAAAGGTCAGAGCTGCCTCCAATTATTAATTATATTTGATTGTCACCGCCACTGTTTGTAGTGTTCTCCGTGATTTTAGAGTTACAACTACATCAACAAAGAAAATGTTGACAAACATGAGGGGTGGTCCTGTTCCCTGAAGAAAATCCCAGCAGAAAATCCCTATTTTTGCATTCCTGCTTTTAAAACCACCTGTTAGCCAGTTCTGAACCAATTTACCTTTTGGGGTTTGTTAAAGGGAGAATATTTTATGTTTTACAAGCTGTAATAGTAGCAGCTTAACTCAGAAAGGACGTCTATGTGACGAAATTCATTTCCCTTAATCACCTGTGAGCTGTCCTTTAATTCCCAATGAACTGATTCCCAGGGCAGTTCTTTCCAACTGGTTCGAGCTACTTGGATAGGACCACTTGCCCTTTCTCAGTATTGGCACAGCGCTGCTCTCCCAGTCTTCTGGCATTTGCCTGCTATTTTGAGGTTTATTAAAAATTAACATCAGCGATTGAGCATTCTCCCTAGCCAAGTCTTTTAGGACTCTTGGGTAAAAGTTACTCAGACCTACTGACATATGTTGTTTAACATCTACTAATTGACTGGAAAGTACTTATTAACCTCATTAGAGGATACCCTTATGTAATAAGAATGTCCTTATTGTTTCCAAATGGAAATAATTTCAACTTTTTTCTGGGTTGTCCGTCTATTAATATTTTTATCATAACTATTTACGAATGGAATCCCAATGTGTGTAGGATCCACTTTGTTCCCAGATTATCTTTTTTAATTTATAGATCTACCTCCATATCTTTCATATCTTTCCATATCATTCAGATCTGCCTCTTTATCTCTGTAAAGATACTTTGGATCTCTTTTTGCTGTCTTAGATTTTTCAGCCACCTACACTAAAATTGTCTTTTGTACTTCTTGCAACCCATTTTTTTTGTTATCCAGCTGTAATATTTTTTTTTTCAATTTCCACATGCTACCTTCACTTCTCTGCTTAGTAGCCAAAAAAATAACGTTGCCTGCTTTTCTTTGTGTAATTGTGATTTTTGATTGTCCTACAAATTCATCTTGTAAGAGGCCTTACGGTTCATTCACACTATTAATTCTAAATATTCTTCTTCAACTGATATTTATGTTTTCTCTGTCCAGGAGACTTCTAGTTTAAAAGGATGACGTAGATGTGCCATTACTACTTGAATCTTCCTCCTTTTCTTCACCCTGAATGCAATCAAGTCGAATTCACTAATTCTTGGGCAACAAACTTCCAATGATTAATTCTTTCCTTTGTCCATCACATTGAGATCAAATGTGGGGTTATTTGTTATTAGATACTTTATCTTTGGAGACACAGAATGATCATTTCTAATTTTAAGCAGAACTGTTGATATTTCAGTAGTTGCTGCTGAGGCATCTACATTGTGTGATCCATGGCAAGTCATAAGACACCTACCTTTTTCTTACAGTCAGTTTTTTTTCTATTTTTCACTTTCACAAGTCAAGTTATAAATGGATTTCTAAACTGTTGATGTAACCTTTTATTATGATTTAATCATCACTTAGCAGTAAAAGGAGTAGCTAGCAGTAGAAATGTCATAGATAACAGTTTTCTGGAACAGGTCAGGAATCAGCTTTAATCATAGTTAAAAAATTAAATAAAATAGAAGACACAAAAATATTTTTAAAAGCACACAGTTTTAAAGCCTCTAATAGCTATTACGTAGCACCATGGAAAACTATGAATTCCATTTTTCCCTTTAATTATGTAAGATTGAATCAACAACTTCAGTTTTTCTCCCTTTCACTTCCTTTCAATTCTTCATTACCTATTTAAGCACAATTACACCCTGTCCACAGTTCTGAGCTTCCAGTATTCCGGGCTCTCAAGTTCGTCATGCAATTAGCACCTCGTCTGCAAGTATGCAAGTCAGCCACCTGAGTCTGCTCTTTGTTCGCAAATGCAGCAGCTCACCGCGATCTCATATCTTGTTTCTCATTTAACGTTCAAACACCACCTTTGTTTGCTGTTGGGACTGCCTTTCAAGAGCAATGGCTTAATGCACAGTCTTGAACTTGGAAATGTGACTGCATGGTTACTTCAGGATCAATTCCATATGTGTCAGCTCCACGAGATATTTGATCTTCCCTAATTTACTAACGTACACGAAAACCTGCCAAACTGGTCTGTGCTAATGTAGCAATACTCTGTGCTCAGCAGCAATGATTTCATTATAAATAAGGACTCAACTAAAAGCAAATAAGTAGAGAGCAAAGTGTATCGAAAGACTGTTAATAGACTGCAGCAAACAGACCTCTCCTTGCTTCAAAAAAGTGCAGGTTTTGGGTGTTAGTTACAAAACAGAAAAAACTTACAGAGAGTTACTGTGGAGGAAAGAGTTCCAAGTTATTGCCAAATACAAAGAAGGGAAAAGACAAGAAAGAGAGACATGGATGTTTGTAACCTTAGAGACTCACTCAACTGAATACCGGCTTTATAGCTCATGAAAAAACAGTTTTCGGCTGACTTCAGATGTAGTGTGAATGCTGCAAGTGACCGAAGAAACAAAACAGAGACTGTTAGAGTGGTAAATACGAAATGCTGAACCTCCACGTTTCCCTGTGAGGAATAACGCTCCTTGAAATGTGACCACAGTTGCCACCTTCCCCGCTGCCCTGCGTCTCAAGGTGCCACCTGAACGACAGCTAAGCTCTCTCAGATTACTTGTATTTGCCTTTAATTTTGTTGGCTAAGATCTTTGTCATACTTTCAAATTAAAATAAATAGATAGATAGACAGATAGATAGATAGATAGATAGATAAATAGATAAAAAATCATATTGTGCTCATGAAGGTCAGACATGAAAGGACCAGACTCATGACTGTAGCCTTCTAATATTGCCCTTTCCTCTGCTAAACTCTCCTTATTAGTACTTCACTAGCAGAATGTAAAATCATCCACTTAAAGTTTATAAATCACTGGTAGAATGAGTAGCTTAGTGTCTCTTAGTGAAAATATAAACAATCTTAAGTCACTTTCCTCTGTTACTTCTCAAAGGGTGTTCACACAGTTTGACTTTAGGCATTTAATTCTGATGCTTTAAATCAACCTCATAGACATTCAGCTCTTTCCAGTGACTGCAGAACCCAGTATTTTCGTGGTGGTTGTGTTGACTCACACCTGAGCCAGATGCATCTTGCAAACTTTTCTCCAAGCATCCATCCAAGATTCAGCCCCCAAACCAACATCTCTATTTTTTTTTTTTTTTTCACAATACCTGAGTTCTCTTAGGGTCCCATTATTCTGTATGTGTGTGTGTGTGTGTGTGTGTGTGTGTGTGTGTGTACTGCTTGGTTTGAGTGCATATGACTCAGCTGTTATTGTCAACTCCTGATTTTTTTGTAATTGTGGCACTTTGGGGAGGTGGGGAGGGAGGAATTCTGCACATCAGTGGAAAAAAAAAGCTACAATACACAAATTGAGTTCAGCCCTCAGGACTCAGGAACTAGAAGAAAAAAAAACAGCTTTAGGTAAGTTTCTCATTTAATTTTTTTTTTTTTAATTTTAATTTTCTTTTCCATTTTCATTTTTATTTAAATCCATAGCTGTTATTATAGTGTTAGGGGACTGAGGCTGCTCACTGTTTGCTTCCTGTTCTCTGAGTCTTGGGTAACCTGGTTCTTCCTGTGTCATCTGCTTTCACGTGAGCATGGCACCCAGGCCACACTGCACCTGCCCAACTTACAGACCTTATTAGGGATCAGGAGCCTGACCTTGAAGGGTAGATCTAGCCCACCACAACAGTTCAGCTCAATTCAGCACCAATCCCATGTGGGATTTCAGCACCAAGCCTTTGGTGGCTTTTGACTCTAAAGTCTTCTTCTGAAACTTGGCTCCAATGGAAGGGCTTCTTGTATGCAATTGTCATAGCTCACCATGATGAAGCTGCCTCTGAGGGAACGCTTTGGTGGGACTCAAAATCCCCTTGCAACTTTGACATAGCCTAGAGGAAGAGAGCGTCACAGAAAGGTAGTAAGCTTAGTTCTCTCTTTGCGCTTGTACTGCAGCTGTGAGAATTTTGGTAGTAGAGCTTGGCAAAGACTGAGGATGACTATCAGCTCCTGCTTGAGAGCTGTGCTTACTATAAATAGTGCTTGCTTTCAAGCAATAATTAGAGTACTGTTGTTGGAGATGAGCTAAGAGAAATGTATATATAGCATGTTCATATGCGAAAGATAAGATTTTCTTTTTTGTGTGTTTTTGTAGATGAAATAAGACTATATTTTCGAACGTACTTAATTTGGTTCACCAGTTACTCTTATAGGGTGCTTTACTGTGTTTCCATGAGTTTGGTTCTTCATTCTTCCTCAAAATGAAAAGCAGCCTCCCCCTGGATTGATTTCCAAGTTTATCTTCTTTTGCTTCTCAGCTATTACTGCTGTTGGTGTATGCATAAGTCCCTGGAGGAGACTCTGATAAGAACATCCTCAAATAAATGGACCATGGGGCCATGCAAGATGCATCTTACAACACTAGATGGATCTGCCAGGTCACTCCTCAGCAAAGTCCATTTTTATTTGTATTTACACCATACGTATGATATTTTTGTTCAAGGTGTCTAGATATGTGTTATTTATAATACCAAAAGCACTTGACAAACATATCTATGCTGTCACATCATCAAGAAACTCTCCCAGGCCAAAAACAATGATGATAGTCCCAACTTAGATGTCACCTAGCTCATCTTGGGAGGAAGCAAACAGACAGTGCAATGTCCAACTAACTCTGCTGACATGAAAAAGGCCATAATTAAGCAACAAAGTTATCATTCTGTTGAAGTTATTGAAGAACTTCACACTTTTTATGATGATGTTGTGACAATCTCAGTATAGAAAATAGATTCAACATGACATCAGTATGTCAGTTTGTAAATACTAATTTAAGGAAAAAAAAAACTTTTTTTTGCCAAGTTTTCTCTTCCTGGTACGTAAGTTTATGATATTTCCTGCATTCTCTACACACATCTTAGCTTTATTACTTCTGTTTAATAAGTAGTGTAATTCCATTCCTATGTTCTTGTTCATGGGTTGCAATGGAAAGGCAGAAGGGTGGATTAAACACCATTAACCATTAAAATAACCATCTCTTTTTCTATTACTTGCACAAGTAGTCTTCAGCAAACTGCAGCGTGAACTAAGCTTAACAAGCCCGTTTGGTCAAATAAAGACACTGGCACACTGCAGAGTGGTTTAAATCAAGTCTAATCCAAGCTAAGCAAGTCCACATGGTCTCTTACTGGCGTAAAGCCTGGAAAGAGAGCACAGGCTGTCTGCCACAAGCTGCAAAACCATGTTGTAAGAATGGTTAATATAATGTGATCTGTGAGTGCATCACAGTATCTATGGATATTAAATTGTTTATGAAGTGAAGGTCATTTCTTATCCTCCCATAATTTTCTGATACAAACAGCTTCCAGTGGAGTGCTGTGGAGGAAGGGGAAGGAAGGAAAGAAGGGGAAATAACGTAATTTTGCTCTATTTGTCTTGATTTGCTCTTATTTTTCCCCTATGTACAGCATGTATGCTATTCTCATTATAGAATATACTGTTCAATTGCAAGCTATGTACAGAAAAATCATTTCTTATTTACATTTAATTGCATTTCTTAGTTCCCATATAATGACACCTCATGGCAATTTCAGGTGGAAAAATTAAGTGAGCATGATGACTGTGGAAGGACTTCAGAAATCTACAGCTTCATTAACTTGATCAGGTTTTCATTAGAAATTCCAGCTTGTTACCAGCAGTGTTAAAAATCCCTGCCAAGCATTTTAGGAAGAACAAGGTAAAGTTTGAGAACAGCGGGGCTGGCACATGGCTGAACTTAGCTGAGCATGCAGGAATCCATATGAAACAGCAGGTCTGGAGCCAAGACTGAACCGTGCAGGGACTAGACAGGTAGATGGAGAAAATCCTTCCCAGCAGCAATGCCACACCAAGCCTTGTCCCCACTGTCCAGAGTTCTCAGCCACTGGGAGTGGAGAACTGACACACACCGTGCACAAAAATCACACCGAACGCATGCAGGAAAAGATGGCAGGGAGCCTCCCAGCACTTTCACCCCTTTTCCTATGTCACTTGATAAAGGAATGACGAGAAGCAAGCAAGCAAGAAGATCCGAAAGGAAAAAGGAATTAAGAAGTTTCAGTGAGTCTATATGTATCTTTTCAATGTTACTTCTTGGGCACTTAAAGAGTTGTCACAAAACTGTAGAATTTTAGTTTTTCATACATTGGTAAAATCATACGTTTTTCTTAAAAAAAAAAAAAACTTCTGAAATTGAGTCTTCTTTTTCAGTGGAAATCTCACTATCCAATAGTCATAATTAACTGACAAGAGGAATTACCTGGAAAACCTTGAGTGATTCTTTTCTTCTGCTGGCAGCAGCTTTTTAAACTTCAGCAAGTGCTTGTGTTTTAGATTTTCCCTTTCTGGGAAAAAAAATGTCAAAGCTTTCTACCTTAGGCAGTCTAGAAAAGGAGCTGTTGAGTCTATCCTGACTATGAACCTGTGTCATACAGGTGTGGGTCAGCTTTTGGTGGGCTGGACTTCTCTGCAGTTACATCTTAATTTGCCTTTGAACAACTTTTCTTACACAGCTAGTGTATGTATGATATCAAATTAAGATGGTAAATTATCCTGCCAGATCTGCTATTTTGTGCATCTAGGCCAAATAAGACCATTACCACAAGCCTAACAAAAGAGATGTCCCTGAAAAACTGTGTTTCTCCAGTAAAGTCCAGCTGATCCCTGATATTTTGTGCAGATGTGTTACTGCCTTGAGGTGGTATCAGTTCCCAGACAAAAGACTTAAAAATATATATTTGTGGTAAAAATGGGATAATTATTTCATTCTGAGAAAAATCCATCATTATTTCAATTTCTCTCTGTTCCATACCTTAATTTTCTCCCTATTCTCTGGCCAAAATATCTGTCATTTCATTGGGTTGTATTTCAGAGATTTCCTTTTTTCCCTGCGTAGTTATATCATTTTGCTGCATGATCTCAACAGGAATGGAAAATCTTCTTCCTGTAGTGGGAGAGGAGATGCAGGCATGCTGGGCATGGAGATGATGTGCATTCCCCAGAACTTATGGACTGCATCTGGAGCTAAATGGACCTCATTGTTTTCTTCAGCATGGCCAACTGGTATGTACAACCTCCAGTAACCTGACACCACTGTAAGTGCTATTATCCCAAGAGTGTAGGACTAACATGTGAGCCTCTACACTCCACATGAAGCAGAGAAAAGGGAGAATGGGACTGAATGAAGCAGACATCGTGATGGTCCTTTTGACACTTTGATAGCACTGAGTGATGGCCAGCTTGGAGGAACCTGGTCTGTATGAGGTCAGAGAACACAAGGCAATCTCTGTGCAGCACTTGATCTGTGGTTTGGCCATGGACTATACTGCATAATCTATCCCTATTGATCATATCCATACAGATTTTGACTGTAGCCTAGTTTGTGATGTGGTAATCTGGCTAAATCCCTTGATTTTGCTGGAGCTGAACAATATTTCAGGAACTATCAAGAGAAGTAGGCCCTCGGAAAACAAGCAATTATGTGAAAAGAAGAAATTTGGAAACAACTGGAAAAGACATCCCTATTTTTATTTTTAAAATTGAGGGTTTCTAGCCTTCATGGTTGCAAGAAAATGCTGGATAATGTGAATGCCAACTAACGTCTTAAACATTAGCCAGGAAATAAATGACACTCTACATTTATTATTCTAAAATATATATTTTTTAAATCTCATGAAATTAAGAGGGAGCTGATCCCTAATTTTTAAAGGTATCCACTAGCACAGTTGACATATCTCCTCTCCACAATTTCCTAGAGACTACAAGAAGATTTTCAGATTCTGCTGTAGATTTTCAAGAAATACTTGCCCAGTTCATGGGGAGAGATAATCCAATTATAAAAGACTGTCTTTGGTTTGACTAACCTCCCACATTCTGAGAAAAGAAATCAATCAAAAGTACCGCTCTCAAAATTCACCCTAATTCCTTCACGAACCACTCAAAGATAAGGCTAGAGTCAAGGGAGGGGGAAAACCAACATTTCATACAAGATTTACTTGTGGTTCTAAAGCACTTCTGTGCACACAATGCTATGAATAAAACATCAGCAGACAGATAAAGACTCTGGGGACAGGATGGTACTGACTTTTCCTTAAAAATTAAATACTAAGATCGAGAGCACCAGACCTCCAGTGACCCCTGCACCTGAAGGAGGCTGGTCATGGTAGTGCTGTAGGTAACGAGAACTAGACAGGACTGACCACCAGCAATCTCCATGGCTGTCTTCCTCTCACAGAAGTAGGTCCAGGTTTTTCAACCTTCGAAGCAGAATCAGCCAGTAACTGCATCCAGATAAAGGAAAATATGGTCACGGCATAGCTCGTCAGATACCCTTTAAGAGCTGAGATTGCTCTTCAGAGAAGTTAAGAAGAACTGTACGTTCTGTTTCCTCAGCCCCAGTACAGATAGTCCGCAAGTACCAGACCATCCATCACAGAAGCAGCAGACAGCTCAACTTTACAGGACACGGACACAAGCAAAGCAAGAAGGGAGGCCTGCTGTTTTCTGCACCAGAAGCCTTCTGCCCTATGTCTTCTATAATTAGAACTGGATTATTTCATCAGAACTGTGTTGTCCTCAGAGATCTTCTGGAGACTTTTTGAAACTTCGGAGTAGCACTGTGTCCAGACATAATTTACAGGTTTTCATGTCCAGAAGCAACATGACCTTCTAGGAAAGAAATATCTCCTGCCCAAGGGAAGCATTGTGGCTGGGTATTGCACAAGGATAAGTGTTTTTATGAATATTTCCTTTCCACTGTTGATAGCAGATCTTATCTGAAGGTCAGGATTGACAGTGTGTGGGTCAAAGGAGGCTGACCATTCATTCTGCTGCCTTGCTGCACAAACTGTGAAGCTTATGCAAGCAGAACAGCAAAGACTTTAAGCTGCCGAACAAGAAAATAAATGAAAACAGAAGAACTAAATGCACTGTTGTTGAAGGAAGATGCTGTACTCATGTTGCCCTAGATAGCTTCACTGCAGATCAGATCTGAAATTTAATGAAATTGGAGAAAATCTTTTCATTGATTTTGGTGGGATTTAGATCATGGCAAATTGGCTCAAGGTAGGTTGGAGAGGAGAAAGGGGAACATACATGCATATCCCTTATAACTGCCTAATATTGTTGCAGCATGTGGGATGCATACAATACAACAGGAGTACTTTGGAATTTTATCGGTACTGAGGAGGACAATTATAACAAGTGACCTTATTTTGCTTAAAAAATATGCAAGAAAAAATCTTACATCATCTTGCCATGTTTATGACACCATAACAGAGATTAGGCATAAAAGCAAACACAGAACAAAATGACCACTCTACCTCAAGAGTAGCATGTAAACTAAGTTGTTGCTACACTATTAATATCATTTACCTTCAGATTTCCTGCTATCAAACAGCACATAAAAATTTCTCTAATTCCATTTCAAATGATATAATTAAAACACAGCGCCATAAAACTACCTTGTACACATGTACACCTACATCAGCAATGCTTAGGTGCTCGTAAAATTCTGCCACTTGACTGCAGCAATACTGTACAACCTAAGGCAGGGTAAGGGGACTATAAGGCTATGGGACGCAAGTGGCTAGTGGAATTACACCATCACTAAATCAATCAATCAATAAATAAATAATCCCCATTTGTGAGTTTTGCCTTGAGTTGGATTTCAGAAGGTCCAGTTTTCAGTGAAATATACCAAACCTGAAGCTAGCTCCAGATTAGATTTATTCTAAAAAATGCACCCAGATTACTTCCTCGGTTCATAAGCAAGCAAATGCCGTTCCTCTGACTGAGCTTTATCTATAGTTTAAAAAGGAGCTTTTGACTGAAACACAGTAGATCAAATATTTTAGTTAAGCATCTGATTACATGCTTAACAATAAAAGTATAGAAACTAGTTCTCAACATAGACATGGTCTAATTTCCTTCCCCATTCCTTTTGCTAAAATCTGAAGAACAGTAAACATTTGGAAAAATAAAGAACAGTAGACAAACTCAGAAAAAGGAGAGGAAGCAACAGCAAAAAGAGATATGTTTCGTGTAATTAACCAAGCTATCCTCTTGAGAGATTTTTAACTACCCAAGATAAATCTTTCCTCTGTTAAATGCCACTTTCATTTTTGACAGAATATCAATTCTTTTTCAGTTCAGCAGAGAACTGGATACAATCTCAATCATTTGAAAATGTTATCTGACCAAAAAATTAGAAAATAAGTTGCTTTGTGGTATGTATGATCAGTCATAACACTTTTAAACTAAATATCTTTTCAATTCTTATGAAATGTGACAAGTAGGAAAAAAAGTTTATAGAGTTTATAAGATTATAAGAATTTCTTTAGATTAGCCTATTCACATGAACTTCAACGAAACACAGTTTTGAATAGAAAATTGTAGTTTCTTTATATTTTACATAGTAGAGAAGTGCTATTATATCAAGAAACAAAAGCTATGATTCATATCAAATTAAGTTATCTTTAAAAAAAAGTTAAATATTCTATCAAAAAAGGAAACAAAAGTTTAATTTCTGCAGCTGAAAACTTCATCTTGGAGCAATTCTGTTATAAGAAGTACAGAGACCTCACTGTATGCCTTGGCATGTATAGATTACCTGGCAGGAGAGCAGCAAATTGAGTTGTCTGCTGTGTAGGTGATACTTCAATCATTTTCTTTTTATTTTAACAACTGTTTGGAGGATGGAGAAAGAAGAGGAGTTAAAAATATTCTGTTCTACACAGCTTGTAGAGTTATCGCAAGCTAAACACTATTAGAAGAAAGTATCTTATCTAAAGCATGAAAAAGATTTCAAGATTTTTCTCTTTTTGACTTTGGTATATTTCTATAGGGAAACATGAACCAATACAGGAAATGTCAAAATGTAGGCAATTTTATGAGATTTAAGAGCAGAGACAGGTTCAATTTTATGAATTTTGTTGGTGTAAGTTTACCAAGACTTCTGATGAAAGGTTGTCTTTTCAAAGATTCTTTGTTCAGAAAAAATAGTGGGTTTATAACATATTGTCTTAGACATAATATATTATAGCACCTTTGTAGATTGTAGCATTATTACCTACATATTGAAAGTTTTATTTCTTTTTGATAGCTTGACAGTGATGCTCCGTTTTTATGTTATTCCTCATGGTTCATAAAATTTGTTTCCTGGAAATGCAAAACAACAAGCAACTAGAGTTTCAGCAGCAGAGCACAAGTTTTTCACACCCAAAAGCATGATTTCAATACATATTTTTATGTTAAAAAGCAGAAAATATACACAAAATGCACATGGAAACTTCACAGAGAATAGTTCATTCCCATGACCCTTTGTCCAATCCCATCCCAGGTTAGGCTGCTGCATGTCTTCACTTGCATCTTTGAATGACTACTCAACAGATTAGCACAAGTTTGGCTTTTTTTTTTTTTTTTTGATCCTAAAAGGTTTTTGCTCTGCCCATTTTTCTAAAGATTTGTTTTATGCCCCTGTCATGCTGTTGTATGTGTTTCAAGTTCATACCTAGGTCATTCAGACAAATGTTAGTCACATGATGGAAGTTGCACAGTAGTTCTCTCACTTCTCTCACTGGCTGAGCCAGCCAGGCTCAAAAAGAAGTTCTCCTCAGCTTCTCAGAAAAAGAGAAGTTGCAGTCCTTCTGAATTTTCTAATGTAACTGGAAGGGGCAGGGTGGGGGAGGACTCATTTCATTTTAGTCCATCTTAAAAAGGCACTTTCTCTGCAATTTCCACAAGAGAAGACAAAAATAATGACCTTTCCTCATGCCAAATTTATTCCCATTTTTGTGCCATTTTCCACATCAGTGTGTTATTGTTTTGTTGTTACTGATACCAGACAATAGAAAGCATTGTTTTTCATGCACTATAGGTCAATAAGCAGTCTGCCAGTACTAAATAAGCAAACAAAAATCATGTAAATGTAGGAAAATAGATCTTCATCCATCTCCAGTCCCTAAACCAAACTCCTTCTTGAGGCAATGCAATCAGACTCACCCGTTTGTGTGTTAGGCTTCTGCTGTGCAGAGATCTGGAGTATTACTTCTTTTCTCCAGTAATGCATTTATTTTTTTTTTTATGTTTGACCTGACCTAAATTTGTTTAATCACATTTTCAGAGGAAATTCATTGTGATATCTTATGTCTGGATCACTAAAGTCTTGTGAGTCAAGGACTGCTCATGTCCAACCTGCCCTCTGAAGCCCTGGTAGGATAGATACATGCTGCATTTTTTTCACCTACCCTTTCCTCACTTTTCACAATTACTTCTTCCCTTCTCAAAGACAAAGATGACCAAGCAACCAGCATCTTTCATCCGTTCTCTTCCTTGCATGAGGAAGCTCTAATACCCAGGTGACTCCTTGATATTAGATCCGATGACCTATGACTTTTTGATACTCATATTTTCTGCCCTCAGCACCTGCCAGAGTAGTCTGATGTGAAAGAGTTGAGACTCATTCAGAAAACCTAAATTATATGCATACCTTCACTCTGGTAGGATCATGAAAGAATGAGGTTGTGTTCTTACTAGTTGTATTTATGGTAACGTGCTCATAACTGAGAGAAAATATTAATCAAAGAGTCTACCAGTCTAGCTACAGTGGCTTTGTGCCACTGTCCTTTGCCACTTCTTGTTCACATGAGTAGTAGGCCAGAGAGTGGTAGTGACCAAGAAAATAAGACGGGGCAAAACATGTAATTATTGCCCTGATCTGTACCCAATGCAGTAGTTCCTACGGGATGCAGAGAGGTCACTGAGATCACCTGCAGGCTGATCTAAGTTATTTTAAAAGCTATTTGGTAGACTGACTGACTGTTCCTTCTAGAGGGGGAAGAGAAAAACTTGGTGAGTTCTCCTGTGGCAGTAAGAACATGAAGAGAGACATGAAGCTGTAAAACAGGCAGGGAAGGTGGTAAAATCACCACTTGGTCATGAAACAGAAGCGCAGCTATTTTACAAACATAGCATTGAAAACACATGCAGAGGAAGGAAATCACTTGGTTTCTGGCCTTAATTCCATGGCTAGAAAGCATAAGAACAAGAGAGTTTAGAGAAGGAGGATAAAAGTAATGTTGCAGTCTTACAGGAGGCAAATACTAATGGTGAAAAGAAAAATGAAGAGTTAAAAATATACAAAAAGCATAACAGCAGAGGAAAGAGAAGAAGCATGTGAGGAAAGAAGTTTTGGGAAAGAATATGTAGCATAGGCAATAATCCCAGTAGAAGCAATACCTTCAGAACGAAGGAACAAAAGTACTGCAAAAAAATGAGAGACGCTTCCAGCTTGTAAGTCTTGGAAAGGGCACAGGGTAGAGGTGGAGGTCAACAGAGAAAAGGGATTCGGCGTGAAAGATGATAGCAAAGGATCAGTTCCAAGCAGAGCTTAGATTGAAAGCACAAATCTGCAGTAAGGTGTGAGAACTGCTGAACTATTTTAGGGCAAAAGATAACATAAGGAATAGGAAACAAGAGGCAGCTAAATTGAAGTGCTAGCTGATTTGGTGATTAAAACTAACAGAGGAGAGACTGGGGAACTAGAAATACAAATAAAGGGGAGTTGAGGAGTTAAAGTCAAAGGGGAGATATGATAAAAGAGGTGTAGTGACACTAGTCACAGATGAATACAATTAAAATAATTAAAACTCAGTTTTTACAAAATTATCTTGTCTGATTGCTCTTGCAATAAACACTTTCATTGAAGTTGTTTGTTTACATTAACAGATGCTAGCAGTATCTTATTTTTGCTTGACTGATAGACAGCTGTGACAGATAACTTGACAGAGCTACCTACACAGCAGAGAGATTTGGGGTGAGAGTGGAGAATGGTTGTCTAAAAAACCGAGCACATTGACTTGGAAGTCTGGAGTTTTCAAGAACTGATAAACAACTCAGCCTTGTGAAATGAATGTAATTTGAAAAGACACGGTTTTATTTTAATATTTTAAATGCAAGCTACTTTTTTAATATAGAGTTAGTCTTATTCTGGGATTTTAACCCTATGCTAAAGCTTGTTCTAGTATGAATTGGTGACTGAGTCACAGAATCTTGGAGAAGCCTAGGTCAGAAGGGAGTTTCAGACATCACCTGGTCCAACCTTCTGTTGAAAGCAAGGCCTTGGATTAGGTTATCCAGGTCCCTGTCAAGTCAAGCATTGAATATTTCTGTCAAGGTAGACTCTACCACTTGCCTCAGCAAAATATTCCAGTATGTGAGCTCTTGTAGTGAAGTTTCTTTCCTCATCACTTCCCCTCAAGCATCTTGTGCCCTTTCCTTCTTGCCCAGTCACCACACATCCTTGAGAAGCTGGGATAGCTTCTTCTCTATAACAGCCATTTAGTTATGAGATGATTCAGAACCCCTGAGCCTCCTCTCTCCCAGGCTGAAAAAATCCAGTTCCTTTAACATTCCTCCATATGTCAGCTTCCCCTGCTCTCTGGATATCTTGATGGCCCTTTGCTGGACTGTCTCCAATTTTCCAGTGCCTCTCTGGAAACTTTCTGAAATTCTTTCACAATGTGAAAATGTGAACAGGTTGTTTTATGTGAATTGATGAAGGACGGACACCTAGTTTCCTATGGATTCTTTTCCATATCTCCAGTAACCATTTCCCTCATCTTCCTATCATCAGCTGTAATAATCCATAGCTTCTGCACGTCCTTTCCGAGTCTCTTCTCCTTCACTGCCCCAGTACACACTGATTTCCTGCCACAACAGTTCCCCTCAGTGTTTACTCACATCTTCCTCCCCCATTCTTTACAATGCTTTGTTTTGCATGGTGTTCGGGCAAGAGGCAACATGTGCTGTCTCTACCCATAATGGATGATACATTTGCTCCCTTATTTCCTAAACAGTACAAAGTGCCCCTTTTGTTTGCAGAGGACTGTTTGCTTTAAGAGTTTGGAGGAATAAGATGTATCTTGCCTAGGAGGAGATTCCTTTCTGAGATGGCCCTTTATTGGATAAGCATACAATGACTGGTGATCCATGAGAGTCTGAAAGTAAAAGGTTAAAGGTGAGAGTGAGAGAAAACAGCAACAGGCAAATTCTAGACAGAAAGCACCAACTGTCTTCAGAGCAATTAAGAGAAATTGTCAGCAAGGGACCAAAAGAATAATTCAAGAAATAAGATGTCACGGGATATCTGTGTCTATGATACTAATGATACTTATGATTTATGGCTCTTACTGATGACCTAAATAATATGCAGGAACCCAGGGCAAAAATAAAAGTCAGAAAATGGCAGATGGGGTCTTATTCTAGGGTAACCTTCTGCAAGACATTTTTATCTCTTATAACTCTTTCAGAGCTGAGATTTAAAAGTAAAAAGCTGTACTCTGGATAATTTGGTAGACTTTGAACTGAAATGGGTTTTGTTCACTACATTTGGCTTCTCTGCTCAACAGAGGCTGTTACAGCTGAAACTAAGCACAAAATGTGATGCCAATACATACACAGTGCTGTTTCCCAAGACAATTAAATGTATTTGTTCACCAGCTTTGGTACAATTTTAATCCAGATATTTAATCCAGGTTCATCACAAGGTTGACAGCCCACAGAGGAAACAAGTAGTGATCTGGAACTGGATAATAAAACAGAATAACTCGGAAATGTGCAACTGTGTAGATCTGGAATGAGAAAATTTAATTTAAGATAGGAAGAACTGAAGGACTATACAGACACACTTCTTTCTTTTAAAAGTGAGCCCTTATGGGCAGAATTATGCCACGTTAGCAGGCACAGCAGGTCTGAGATCTTGAATGCACAGAGAGTGTGGCACTGCTACACAACAGTGTGACCTTAAAAAGATGCCACAAACTGCTGAAAATGGAGGACACAAAAGCCCATGTGCTGTCATCAAACTCAAAAAGATGTCTGATGGCATGGAACTCAGCAGAAGAAAAGTTTCAAGGAGTATGGAAAAAGACAATTGAGGAGTGCAGGTGGCTGCACAGAGAACAATAATCGGTATTGTCTGGAATCCAGGAAAAAATAACAACAGAGGAAAGAGAAGAAGTATGTGAGGAAAGAAGTTTTGGGAAAGAATATGTAGCAAGAAATTTTGATAAGGCTGAAAGTGGAAAGAGGGAAGGAATATATTTATGGAGCACAAATGAGAGCAGAAAAGAAATGTAAACACTTTTTGCCTCCCCAAACCGCAAAGAAGTGGACCCTGACTCCTATTCATGCTGAATGGCTATTTGCAGCAGCAGCATTTCCACTGACATGTTAAGGTGAGTTACTACTCGGCATGAGTAAAGATGGTAGAATTAGACCCTTTTCCTGCTAAACGCAGCTGAGCATACTTCAATATTTTCCTAGATTTAATCTGCACATCTGC
This sequence comes from Chauna torquata, assembly GCA_013399475.1. Lineage (NCBI taxonomy): Eukaryota > Metazoa > Chordata > Aves > Anseriformes > Anhimidae > Chauna > Chauna torquata. The sequence continues at coordinate 80,336 of VXAL01013289.1, read as the reverse complement.
AGCTGCCGTACTGGTCAGGTATGTGTTTTTTGGTTACGAAACTAGGGAGAGTTGGTGCCTGTCAAAATATCTCAGGACCGCAGGTGGAAGCAGAATGAACAGTCTCCAAAATGAGGAAAGATAGCTGAAGTCTGTGGCTTAGAAGCTCACAATGTAGCAGAAGATACAGGGTAAGGTACACAGGAGATATGAGTCTGAGATTCAGAGCTAGACTTCTGCAAAGATTGAGAATGTTTGGCCATGCCCTTGGGTCGGATCTATCTAATATTTTCAGCAAATGATGTGATATGACCTATGCCCAGAAATCACTAGAGACTATTGGTGAAAGAAGTTTTCTCATCTAAAATTGTGGTTACAGAAAGCTCAGCCGAACCAGTCCGAACACAGAACTGAAAAGGAGAACAAATGCGCTTCCACAAGCCTCCTGGCTGTAAAAGCCTGGCTGTGCTGGGATTCTGCTGTCCTCCAAAAGATACATTACGATGCGTGAACGTGTTGACGTGTTGAATGTGCTCTTGCTGGCACATCCTGAACGGGGTATGTTGTTTGCGATTTTAGCCCCACATGCCAGCTATTTGCATACCGCTGTCTGAGGCTATCAGGACTGTGCACGTATTCTATGTGTTTGCTGAAATAAACAACACACATAATGCTTTTCAGATGCATAGCCAATGGGGAGTTCTCTGGCTACCTAAGATTTTACATATTTTGCAGCAAACATGGAGTTCCAGGCACAGAACACAGAAGTCAGGGACACTGGGTCGATTTGTGACTGCCTGAGGAAATTGGGGTGCATAAACCAGTGAACAAAACACCCTCATCCATATGCAGTTTCAGGTTTCCACTTCTGCAGGACTATTTTCTGTGATGGTCCTTCTTAAATAATGGCAATGCAAGCATCATTCAGTACCAGTTACTGATACGTGTTAGAGTTAGCATTATTTTTAACTCCTTCAACTAAATATCAAAAGAGAGTAAAGTGAAACTGCTTCTAGAAAACAAAGCAAGATTTTCCTGAATGCAATTTATCTTCCAATTAAATCAAAGGAGTGTCACACAGTGGTACAGCAAAAGAATCCCAACTTTCTGATGCAGCCTTTACTTCATGGAACATTAAAAACACTTGGCAAATATCCCACGAGCCTGATTCAAGTCTTGGGTCACATGCATTAAATCATGTGTAATTCTGCTAAGTTACACCAGGGTAAAAAACTCAGAAACATAAAAAAGTAGCAGACCTACTTCCAAAGTGCTGCTACACAGAGAAATTGACTAGAAATTTGATCTCTTGAGAGATTTTGATATGCAATGCTATCTCTAAAGTAATCTCAAGAAATTTTCAGTGAAATTTGTAAAATCGATCTGCTGTTCTGTCTCACTAGAAGCTCTTATTCCTGAAACAAAATGAACTGAATGAAAATCTTCCACAAATGAAAAACAGTTGAAAATCCTTACAGATATGTTGCTTTTTTTTCAAAAGAACATTTTGCAAGTGAAATCAGAATGAAAATTTTTAGCTTCTTCTAGAAAATAAATTTGCTGAATTTATGGCCAACTTGAATATAGTGTTCTGTTAACGTACACGAAGAAGAAGATTGATGCTAAATGTATTCATGTGCTCATCTTACATACTGTATGAAGTGATTTCAGCAAACATTCTTTATTCCTAGATATTATGCTAACTTCAAAATCCATTCTTGTCTACATTAGGTCAAATATGTTAAAGGCTAGGAAATACTTTACTAGTTTGGACAGATCAAATTTAGTATACAGCCATTCATGAGCGGAACACTGATAATGTGCAAAACATATCAGTGAAACTTTAACAGTGTATATGATCCATATGTGGAGCTGTAGAGTCGGAACCATTTCCACCACAGGGGGAGCAAAGCCACCTGACATTTAGCTTTCTAATATTGCTTTGAAATTTTTCTCTGTCTTTAGAAATGTTTTCCCAAATGAAAATCAAAACTGAATTTTGCAGATCTGCCCTACTCTTATTCTGATGTAAATCAGATGTAATTCTTTCTAAGTGTTGTTATATGTGAAACTGATGAGGGGAAGACTGAATCAGACCTAAAAGTAATTTTTCTCTTTCAATATGAAAAGGACATATGTGGAAAGCCAGTAAATTCATACCAGTGAACAAACGTTAAAAGAAAAATACAATATTTCTAAATATTTCTGATGAAATATTTCTATTCAAAGATATCTTGTCTTTGAAATAATTCTGCACAGAAAAAATGAATCCATTCTAGTTTCGTTTGTAAGTTTCTCATGGGAATGAGAACTGACACAATAAATAGAAGCAGCTTATTGTTGCTTTCCAGTCTTTGACTTACTTTACTAGAGCTGTTTCTCTGAGCTCATCTCTCTGTGCAACTGGCTAATAATCTTCCAATACAGAGAAAGCTAAGGCTTCTTTTTTAGTTTCATGTTTCTTTGGTTGTTTCTAACATGCATAGCTCAACTAGTGGGGAAATTTCTTGAAATATGTTTTGGAGGGGAAAACAAAGCAAATTATTACTGAAATGATTTCCTCTCTCCCCCAGGAAAAAAAAAAAAAGTCTCAGGCTCAGCGAAAGACTGCAAAAAAAAAATAATGCACATGAATCAATTATGAAAAAGAGAAAGTTTCTTTGAATGAGGAAAAGCTGATTGGAATTAAGATAGGCTTTGTTCATATCTGCAAGGTACAAGGAGAGGACTTTTCAGTGGAACAGAAAAGGGGGATTTGGGAGTGTTTGGCTGCTTAACGCTATAGTGCTTCAGAGCCCATGTGAAAATTTGCTGCTAGCTATTAATCATCATTGTGCCCCTGCAAAGAAGCTGTTACAATGATGACTATATGTCATTATATTCCCACTGTAAGTAACGAATCAGAGAGCTGGGAAAGTTGGATAAGAGCGGCTGGCAAACTTTTAAGTGGTGGAATCCATTTAAATAAATTTACATCACATTTTCTACTTTCGCTAGTATGGGAATCATACTTTAAAATGAAACAATATGCTGTGTTCATGGGCCCTGGTCTTTTATTCTCCTGTCTCTGAGCCTACTTTCCAGGTCAGCCTTTGCCAGCGCTGACAGCACGCTTTTCTCATAGCCTCTCCTTCTCATAGCCTTTGGTTGCTTTCAAGTTCAATTTAGCACAATGAAGTTGTTATGCATGACAGTTTGGAGAGCAGAATAGGTGGTGTCTGAGCCCGCTGTGTCGCTACAAAGTGGGCTCATTCTCCCCGCGCCGGCTCAGTTACTGAAGCCTTGCTGGTGGGACACTGCACTGGACTTCCAGACGTTCCCATCCTGACGAAAACAATTAGCTTCAAACTGCAAGAAGCCGCGGGGTCGCCCTTTCTTTCAGCAAGACCGCGCCATTTAATATGCTGCAGTGGATTTCAAATTCATGTTGATTTATCCTGTTGTACTCTTCTTTTATGGTCTTTATTTACAGAGGTAAAGGAACAGGGAAAGTTTGAGTCTCACACGGTTCAAGAGTTTTATTAGAAATCTAGACTGTTGTTTTATGTTTATTTTATAAAGAAATAGAGTTGAAACATGTCAGGCTTAATTCTATTAGGCTGAACTGCCTAAAAGAGAGCCCTGAGGTTCCTCAAACAGAACCTGAAAGTGTCTCTTCTGCTAACCATCAGAAACGAACCAAACGATAAACAACCCCAAAACATGGAAGTTGCCAACGTGGTTGTCTCCTGCAGGATTACCAAAAAGAGCTAAAATCATTTACAATTGGCAGATTATGTGGTTATTAAAAATACATTAATTTAGAGCCCGCTTTGAGGTTCCACAAGCTGCTTGTCTATGCCAGGCACAGCTCAGCATGTCTGGTTGTATTCATGTGGCTATCAACACCATAAGCCACCAAATGCAATAGTGCAACACGATTTCTACTCCTTCAGGATAGTAGCTTATTTTTACATGAATTTAGCTATTAATACAATTGATAGCTTTTTTAAAATTATTATTTATTTTTATTTATTATCAGGCATTGCAAGTATTGCTGTGACAAAGCAAATTGGTTGCAGACTGCCTGACTCTCTGCTCTGAGCAAATGCACTCAGTTTCTTGGATTCACCAGTAGAAGAGAATCGTGATTATGGGTCTTGCTAATTACTGGGCAAACCCATCAAATAATTGTCATTCCAGATTAAAAATTAGCTCAACGATCATTTCAGCAGCCCTTCCATAAAGATTGTATTGTTAGGTGGTAAGTGGTTCCCACCTCCTTTGCCTCTTCCCTCCCTATTCATCCCCCTCCTTTTTTTTTTTTAAAATCTGCAAGAACAAAATATTATCTTAAGATCTTCTTTGTAACCTGCTTGGTTTGGCTGTGTGCTGTTGAAAGGTAAAATTAAATTATACCAGCAAGTCTCTTCTGTCTTAAAAATGATTTCTGTTTTTCTAAAGAAACAGATAAGATAATTAAAATGTCTAGTTTTGAACAACACAAAATGCGTCTATTACAACTGCAAAAATGCTACAGTCTGGTCTAATTACAGTTTGTGTTTCAGAAGACTGATTTTTTGCTATTGCTAATTAACCTTCCTCCAACAATATATGAGTAAGACTTGGTGCAATTAGCAGGCCATAGCAAAAATAAAAATAATCCGTATAAAATTTAAGGTCAGATATAGGCTTCTTAGTCAAGAAAGGGAGAGAGAATTAGAGTTCTTGGTTGATGATGTAATTCACATCAGCATGTCAGACCACCAGAGCTATTCTCTACTGGTAAATACAGAAATTTCCTCTGTCTTTCATTCACAAAAGGCCAAGCATTATTTCTGCAATATTGCTGTAGCTATCATTTCCCTTATTAATGAATGGCCTCATGTGAAGAATGTGTTATATGTTATGGCGCTTACTCCTTATTTAGGAAGTAGAAGAGTGCAAATGAGTTGCTTCAGTGAGAAGTCAAGTTTAATTATAAAAGAAAATGATGCATGAACCAGCCTTTAAAATCACAAGACCCTTGCTTGATATATTTTATCCAAACAATAATGGCTTTGTCATAATTTTTCAGACATCAGTGATGTAGGTCTCACTGATTTTATCAGCAGCAGATCTTCAAAATGGGGGGGAAAAATCAACACTGAAATATAAAGATTTTCAGGACAAAATGGAATACCAGAAGGAAAGAAAATAGGGGAGGGAAAAAAAAAAAAAAGAGTAACATAGCTTTCAAAAGCAGTTACCAGCTTAATCACAAGACACAATCACTATAATCAGGAATACCCTAACCTGTACACGGTCATGTCAATCAAAAATTGAAGCCTAAATTTAGACCCCTAAAAATAAAATGTTTAAATTCTCTAAATCAATTTTGTAGTAATTTTTTTTGCAGTCATTAAAGCCTCCCCACATGAGGCAAAGTTTATAAGAAGAGTTAATATCTCTGACTATGCAGAGACATTAGGAAGAGCTCATGATTCTGAAATCTTCCATGTTTTTTCCACACGTCAGTTGGGTTAACAAAAGATTTTATGTCTCATATAAACCTATTCAGGGGCTTTGCAAAATTTTGCTCGAAAATAAGCTCATCATCCAAAATGTTGATTATTTTCAAGCCTATTAAAGTCAACAAAAATTGCTGGTTTTTCAGCACCTCCAAAACAGACAAAATCAGACTCAGAAGCCTAATCTTAGGCTTTTGCTTTTGACTAGCATGGCCTGCTAATTCATCCAGAAATACATGTTGATGCTAGGAAAACACCCACACGTATGCTAGGTAAGTAATGCTGTGGTGTTGGTAGTATATTTGTGTTCGCACATATATACATACAAATTGGTGGACAATTTGTAATGCAGATAGCCTTGCCATACTACACAATGCTGTTTCCTGCTGTTGTTGTTATTCTATTATTTCACCGTAATTTAACATCACTTTATCTTTTACTAATTTTCCTAGCAAACATAGCACAAATTGTAGTCAGAGCAGGCTTATCTAGGTCCAAACTCATTGCTCTCTGTAGAGTATCTGGGACCAGAATCATGGTGCTGCCTAAATCATCTCCTGCAAGCAGAGCCAGGTGCACAACAGAGCTGGTGTTTCCATCTCTTTGGGACTCAGAGTAGTGTTCCTTGTGATTAAATTGAAGGTTTTTTCTGTTGCCAGTTTCAAAGTGGGTGTGTGGATATGAAGCATGAAATACCACTTTGGCAATGTAACAGTCTTCTTACAAAGGATGTGTTATTCATACCCAGACTTTTAAGCATGCAGGTTGCACTGCAACCCATAAAACTGGAAACTACCCAGAAAAAAAAACTGCATCATTCAGGGTAAAGCAAAATGTCTAGTAAGACTGAGTTGCAGAACTGAACTAATACATTCTGGAGCAACGGGAACTCTGTCAATGCATATACTCAGATTTGGCTTTCTTGCATGCTGCAGGAAGTCCTTGGCTTCATCTATACACCAAGATGCACTGCTTTAGGGAAAACTGGTAGAAATGTAGAAAGGGCTCAGTCAAACCTATTCAGTTACACTGGTGTAGTGTTACGTGAACCCAAGGCTTACGCAGTAGTAAGCAAATGGCAATGAACTTGGGAATCTTAGGTAAAGTGAGTGTGGCTGAATATGGGAACTGTTTCACTGCCTCAGGTGCACAAGGGAAGGATTACACAGATTAAGCGGGATAAGATAGACTCAATTTTATGTATAAGCACTGTAAAGGAACCACTTACTACCAGACACCACACCTCTGAGGAACAGCTGTTTTAGCTTTCAACTGCACTGGCTTTTGACAAGGCTGGATCTCTCTTGGAGCTGCAGCATACAAAAGTTGGGCCTCCGGCTACCTGTTCTGTCCTGCGATGGCTGCGAAGGATGCAAGAAGCCTGCCAGCCACAGCCAGATCTGTCTGGACACCCCATAGGAAAGTTTCTCCTGACCTCTTGCTAAGGCAGCTTCCCAGATGTCCCATCTGGCAGTTTTAAAACCTACCAGGTGACACAGTGACGACAGTGGGGTTGGGATTGCAGCTTTCCTTTGGAGATCCAGATTACGTGATAAAGGCCCAGCTGAGATCTAACTTGCAAAGCTGCTGAATGTTAGGTGTCACTCTCAGAAGAGGAAGTATTGGTGGTACCTCACTGGAGACAGCCATCACCCTCTCGCCCTCCTGGGACCACTCACACCGTCACCTGAACATCAGATGTCACCTATTTTTACACAAGAATATTTGTTTTCAAGGTTTGGGATGGGCTGAAAATAATGCTTCTCCATTGAAAACAGCGCGTGACCATCTTCTTGCATGTCCTCATCGGGCCAGTTCAGATAGTCAGTGTATAACTGGAGACTGTTTTCAGCTGGTGTCTTCTCACTGGTTTCTGTCAAATTAGTTTGGTTGTCTCCAGCTGGTTCCCAATGGACAAGTGTCCATATCACAGAACAATGGCAAAAATTAACACTAGCCAGTACCCCTGTCGACTGTCTCGGCAGCTTTGCAGGCTCTGGAGGTGACACCTCTGATCAAACAAAGCACACTGGTGGAGCAGCCCATGGGAACTGGAGTTTTGGAGCCCAGACTCATATGGGACATGGGAAAGCAGTTGGGGAAAAACTAAGGCAGTATCTTCATATGGTAAAAATTGTATTTTTGAGTAGAGCATTTAGCAAGTGATAGCCTTTGATACACAATTAATGTCACTGTGAAATCTAACTGATGCCGAGGTCTGGCTGTAGACATCTCAAGTCCTTGATCAACCATCAAGCCAAACACTAAGCAAGTTCAAAGAAAAAAATATTTCCTCTAACCTCATTCTGAAAACTGTAGTAAAAGTAATTTTAAAGTTTCCTATAACACTTCACACCAGGCCTAGTTTATTTTATGTTTTTATCCTCTGTACATTGCATTCTCAAAATCAGAGCTTTCAATTGCAGAATTGTGCTTACAGGCAGGGCACTTTTGTGGAATAAACGATCATAAGAGGTTTTTGTATGGCTTCTGCAGGAAAGCAGCTAATACAGATGCACTTTTGCTGTTTTCTGTATCAACACACTTTACTACCACCTCTTAGATAAGCATCATAGCTTAAGTTGTCTTCCAGAATCTGGCAGGCTTCAATAGGTTCATTGGTGTTTTTTTCTTCAGGATCAACGAAGTTCAATTGCAGTCTCTCCTCTGGCCCAAGCTTGTGTTTTCCTCATTTTCACTGCAGACTCTATTTCTCAGCAATTGGATTTCTGCGGCAAGCCCAGAACAAATAAATATCTCCCTTTCTCCCTTGCTTACATCTTTTGTGTATATTTTTTCTTTGCCACTGCTGGTATTTAAACCAGCGTGGTAAATGGCAGGGTTCTTCAGGTAATCATACACTGAACAGAAGCGGCCTAGCATTAAAACGCAGATGATGTTACCTCAATTAGAGCACGCGGCGCAAAACATTGAAAAGATGTCTCTAGATGTTTGGACTAAGCTAGGAGTTAGGCGCAGCGCTGGGTGAGCCCCCGTTCCCACGGCCCTGCTAACGAACACGCACCGGGCTGCGCCCACCACGCCGAACGAGCCCGGGGTTCGTGCGCGCAGGGAGTGCGATGGTGTCAGCGGACCGGCTCTTCGTGGCTGCTATCACATGCCAGCGGAGGCAGGCGATGCCCTGACGGCTGAATGTCAGCAGCGACCTTGAGCCTCCGCCGGTCCCACCGTACCGGTGCCTTCACCGCCGTCCATCACTTCCCTGCTCCGGCTCCCGGTGTCTATCTAACAGTCTCTCCACTTGACCAGACGCTACTAATAAGCACCGGGGAGCACTCGGTTATTAGCAATGTCGCTAATGATATGCTCGGCATCCTAATCAGGCCCTCATTGGCATTTATGCAACAGAAAGCATGGAGAGAAAATAAAGCCGGTCACCACTGATCAAACATTTTGTATCGTCATAAGCAGCCAAAGGAGGCACAAGCTGCCAAGCAATCGTTTTTTTCTTGATGCATGCATTGTGTTTGGAGGTCATAGACGTTTTATGGATGTAAACTGCACATGATGGGTTGAAATACCATGAGGAAGGAACAATTAGTGTCTGCCGTGCAGCATCATTTAATAAAAAACAGAACTTTCCTAACGTATTGGGTTTACGTGGTAAAGGTTTGGTAGCAGGGGGGCCACAGGGGTGGCCTCTGTGAGCAGAGCCCGGCAGCTGCCCCATGTCAGAGAAGAGCCAGCTCCAGCCGGCTCCAAAAGGGACCCGCTGCTGGCCAGAGCTGGGCCGTGAGCGGCGCTGGTTGTGCCTCTGGGGGAGCAGATTTAAGAAAGGGAAAAAACTGCTGTGCAACAGCAGCTGGGAGAGAGAGGAGTGAGGAACAGCCCTGCAGACACCAAGGTCAGTGAAGAAGGAGGCAGGAGGTGCTCCAGGCGCCGGTGGTGAGGCCCATGGTGGAGCAGGCTGTCCCCCTGCAGCCCATGGGGTACCACATGGAGCAGATCTCCACGTGCAGCCCCTGGAGGGACCCACGGAGGAGCAGGTGGATGAGGCCTGAAGGAGGCTGCAGCCCATGGAGAGCCCCCCAGGAGCAGGCTCCGGGCCGGAGCTGCAGCCCGTGGAGAGGAGCCCACGCAGGAGCAGGAGATCCGGTGGGAGCTGCCACCCGTGGGGGACCCGTGCTGGAGCAGTTTGCTCCTGAAGGATGGACCCCGTGGTACGGACCCACATTGGAGCAGCTCTTGAAGAGCTGCNAGGGTGGGTGGGGGGAAGGTGTTTTTAGTTTGCTTTTAGTTCTCACTGCTCTAGTCTGCTAGTGATAGTAATAAATTATATTCATCTCCCTATGCTGAGTCTGTTTTGCCCGTGTCGGTAATGAGTGAGCAACCTGCTTGTCCTTATCTCAGCCCTTGAGCCCTTGTCCATCTTATTTTCTCCCCCTGTTCCTTTGAGGAGGGGGAGTGAGAGAGAGGTTGTGGTGGAGTTCGGCTGCCCAACTGGGTAAAGCCATCACACCTAAAGATCAGCCTTGCAGATTGCACGTAAATAATATGCTGCTGGTAAGGTACGTGCAGCACACAGCACAGACCTGCTCAGTGAGATCCCTGTGCTTGAGGGACCTCATCCTTCTAGCTAGCATCCTACTAGACAAACCGCATCCAACAGATGCCAGGTGGTGCAGAGAAGCAGCAGGAGAGGAGGGACGTCGGTGGATGGCCCATTTTCAACCCGGTGCACTTTGGAAGGCAATAGCTTTGCACCCTGGTTTACTGGGGTAGGGACTTCAGTGGATGCCACGAAGGAAGCCCATGCAGCTGTGGAGGAATGTCTTGGCAGCTCATCAGGGTGAAGAGAGGGGGAAGAAAATTTATTTTGTTCTAAAATGCTGCCTTGTACGCTGAAACCCTGGCACGGGGCAGTAGATTGACCCTGCCCAGAGGTTATGCTTCAACCACTCCTCTGGTCGCATTGCTTCTGGGAGGAACACGAGGACAAACACACGAGCTGAGGAAAGCAGGGTGCTCCCCCTGCTCCTCATGTCGCTGCACTCACAACATGGCCAATTACCTTCAGGGGAGGAGGACACAACATACAAATGATGGGTCTCTTTTGTTTGCACTAAATATTCGCTGATACGTTGGTATCAAGTTGAACTTTTTGTGACAAAAACAAAGACATTTTTTCCTTTCTTAAGCATCTGCCCCGCCACACCAAGCTCAGTAAGCTGCCAAACAGCACGTTTGTTAGATTACAGATTAGAATTAACTGAAAGCCAAGCCTGTTTTTTACTTATCTTGCCAATTCTGTCTTTGGTCTCATCCTTTACATATGGAAGACAGCAATGGAGGCCAGGGCTTGGAAAGATGGTGTAAATGAACAAAATTTGTAATGAATTATGGGCTGTGACCGGTTTCCAGCTGGGAACAGGTCTTCCATAAAGTAGGAGCTAACTGGGGAATTTTTGCTAAATGTTATGGGGAGTAATCCAGCCTCCTGTTTGTCTCCTGACATGGAGAAAAAAATAATAAATTAAAAAAAAAAAAAGAAAATTGAAAAAAAAAAGGCCTTTTCAGTATTTATATATTTTTCCTAATTTCCTGCAGATTTTTTCCATGGAGCACCAAAATAATAATAATAATTTTTTTTAAAAAAAGAAAGTATATTTTAGAAGTCTTTTGCTGGCTAGAATTTTTTCATTTTTAATGAAAAAGTCTGGCTAAGTTAAAAAACGTTAGTCTGCATTCTCCCTGTCACATTCCTGGAAAATGGATTAATGCTTTTCTAAACATTTTTCATTTGAAAATACTGTTAGTGTTTGAAAAAATGTTTTACCAGAATGTTATCATGAACCAAACGATATTTGTGATTTGCCAGAAATATTTCATTTATGGGGTGAAATAGCTACATTAAGTTCTGATCTTCCCTGATCATAACCGACACAAGCTGGCTTGCTCTTTTACTGGTGAGTGCTATAATAGTATGCTAGTTAAGAAAAAGAGAATTTGTCTAAAAAAAAAAAAAAAAAGCATACTGTGAACAGATCAGGCAGAGTTTGTACTCCAAGGAGAAGAGTTCACACATATTGCAGAACAAGCAAAATCGCACCAAGACTTCAGACTGCAATCCAGAGAAGAAACATCTAGCCAAGATGAAATCAAGAGCCGTCGGCTTTGTGGGTGAATGAAGCAGCAAGTCGGCCTGGTGTTTTTCTCCCTGCCATAAACATCCAGGAGCAGGACGGTGCCACGCAGGGCCGCAGTAATTCCCCTAACAGCCATATGAGCAGCCTCCACAAACGGGAAGCTCGGCAGGCCCGAAGCTCAGGAATCACGCTAGCCTCCCCAGGATGCTGCCCTTGGAGAGCTCCACAGAACGAAGCCCAGAAAGTCAGAATAAAGGCTGCTTTCAGCTTAGCGCTGCTTAGGGATGGATATGCCAGCAATCGAACCCCAAAAGCAGAGCACTCCACTAACAGCAGTGCCCGAATGTGCTCCTTTACTGCAGGAGTAACCCAGCGAGCTGCGCGGCGGCTTTGCCTGCTCTGATACCCTCACGGGATCTTTATTCTTTTTGAGGGCTGCTGGTGCTGTTTGTAGAAGAGGGATGACATTATCGGAACTCAGTACTGGAAACACTTAGGAGTAAAGGTAACTTTCATCATATGGGGAGCCCTGAAGAAGTCAACTATGCTGTGTGCGCTTTGGCGTTTGCAATTCTGGGCACTCGGTGCTATCTCTTTTTATTTTGAGTCATTGAGGTTTATGTGAATTATGTTCACTCTAGAAATATATTATCTAAAGCTTTATTTATATTTATATTGACACTTACAATATACAGTTATGGTATAAATTTTATGAATGCCAGAGAGCAAAGTGCCTTTTCCAAATACACCCACATTCATCACAAACTGACATCTCTGCAAACCGCTTCTGTTCCTATCATGTCCACAGTTACTGTGGCTGGGTTTAGTCCTGCAAATGAATACCTGCTTCACTAACTTTGCTCTTGCACAGGTTCTCGCAGCAGTCTGAGGGCCCATCCTCACCAAAACCTGTGAAATCTCTTAGGAAAGAAATTCAGGCTATTAGGTCACTGTGGGAGCAGAGCTGCAGAGTAACCAAGCTGGGCCAAGCAGGGCCAAGGGAACCAGGGGCAGGGGGGACAGGTAGGATGTCAAGGGCAGAAGGGGAGCAAAGCAGGGATTTGTTACAGAGAACAGAAGTAATGCAGGAAGCAGCAGGCAAGGGAGCAAAACTGGGGCCGTGGGAGAGAGAAGGATGGAGGCAGACCAGCTGTAGAGGTGTGTTAGAAGGTAAAATAGAAGGAAAAGAGGCAAGGGGAGACAAAGCGGAGAAAATAGAGGCAGGGAGTGAGGGCAATGCCTCTGCAGGTAAAGTCTGCACAGAACTGGCAAGAAACAGCAAGGGAGACAAAAAAAAAAAGGTCATAGAATATGTTAAAGTAAGTCTATGAAAAAGAATAGAAACTAAATAGAACTTGATGGGAAGCTGAATGATTCATACAAAGCTGTGAGCATAGACACATCCAAGGAACAGCTCAGTATTTTTCACTGAGTTTTTTTATCATAAAACAATGAAACAAGAAAATAGAAGGCAGTGCTGGAAAACACAAGATCTAGAGACAGACCACGTTGCTACCCAGATTTCTGTACCAGTGCCAAATGTGAAGGGCGGTGGGAGGTAAACGTGTTGTACATTATGTTCCTCTCTGAATTTCTAAACCAGCCCTACTAGGGTTGACTTTTATTCCTAGCTCGTAAAGAGTGACTGGTTTGCCTCAGGAATGCGCTAGAAAAAGCAGGTATTTCCAAAACATTTCCCAGTGGGAGAAACACCGAAATTCATAAAGGGTTGCAAAACCCTCCTACTTGCGGCATTAATTAAGATAATCATTGCTGCGTAAAAGGCGCAGCCGACACTTTTGGAGTTTGCCACCTCGTCCTTCTTTGCTCTGATCTGAGCAGAGCTCATCAGACGTGGACAGACACAAGCCAAGCCTGCTCCGTGCCTCCTTCCCCTCCTGCCTGCAGCGCTCCACCTGCTCCGCGCAGTAGGTTGGGTGGGCCAACAGACCTTCTCTGGGTGACATCGGTGTCACTGGCACCCTCCCAGCCCGGCGCCCACCAGCCCTGCACGTACGTGCGTGGTTATCGTGTCGGGATGCACAAACGGCCACCCGCAGCCGTCCACGGGCAGGGCGGGAGCCCGTGGGCGGTGCGGCAGAGGTGGGCTCCGCGGCTCACAAGCCCCTTCCCACGCGGAGCCACCTCGGTCTCAGTGCCTCCAGGCAGCCCTGCTGCGGGCTGGCGAAGGGGTGCTCGAGAGGAAGCCGCAGACACAACAGCAGCTAGAGCTGTTGCTTTCACCAGGACGTCCCAAGCAATGCACAGACACTAACAAATTAAACACTTCGGTGGTCTGGCAAGGCAGTAAGCGCTACTGTTTACTGTTACTTCAGTAGGCATGAATCGGATTAATCGGATTGAGCTTGGCCTCTTAAGGCAGACCTTCTTCGCAATGAAGCCTCTGGCAGAGCTGAGAACTAAACACAGACTCTAGTGTCTTTGTTGAATGATTTCCCTTCAAAAAAAATCTTAAGATGATATGTGCTTGGGAGAAAATAATCATTACAAAAAATATTGCGCGTTTCGGAGAACTCATTCTCAACACTCACAGCAGAACATTGCTCGGAAACCTACCAAAACCACATGGCTGGAAAGTTCTGTTCCTGCTCTCTCCCACTCAGCTAAGTACTTACACCTGTGCTTATCCTTAACTTCAGGGGCCCACTTGAAGCTCATTCTGCTTGCCAGTTCATTAGATTCGCAGTGAAATACTCCATATCTTGCAGGATTGCTCCAGTGATTTTGTTACAACTTTTAATATTCCTCTGGGAGTCTAATTCTGCATTTTTCACCCATCTTATGTGTCATTGACTAAATAAGTTCTTGTGGAGACTATTCATGGGAGTACTGCAGAAGTAAGTAAAAAATGGCATATTCAAAACCTTATTAAATGATTCACTGTAACCAACACAGCAATATTTTATCTTGGTGACTTTTTATTTCGCTTTATTTATTATCTTTCCTAGTAAGGGAGAAATGAAAACACAAACTTTACAAATCGTTGCAGGCTTTTTTTTACTTAAGCTTTATAAGAGTTAGTGTGTTGTTCCATATTATGCTTGACAGTTTCCTGCACATTATTCTTTTTTTTCTTTTCTTTTCTTTTTTTTTTTTTTTTTTAACAGAAGCAGTGTAGTAATACATAAAAAACATAAACTGTTACTCACAGATCGAAAATTGTTGAGGATACCACATATATATAGACTTATATATGCATAGTTTAATAACTTACTATAGCTTAATATAGTTGTGTATATGTATGTGCAAATATATATGTACTTTTTAAAAATATTTTCACATTTTCTAAACAATTTGGAACAGATATTTCTGCCTTCAAATAAAATAGAGCTAGAAGGGAGATGTTATCATAATATTTATTTTGAAAATATTTCAATAATCTCCTGAACAGACTTTGCATATTCAAACTACTTTTTCTCAAAAGTTATTTAGAGCATAAAACGCACAATAACTCAGGCTAATTCTCTTTGGAATTTGAAGGCTGCAGTACTGCTAACTGGCCAGCAAGAGAGTTTTCAAAACATGGTTACTCTGTATTCTCTCTATAGGTCTGGCACCAACAGTTATGTATCTAAACACATGAAATGCGTAGGTGATAGCACTACATACAGGCACCACACAGGGTATCTGATTTCTTTGTGATTGCGATGTAGGTTATGACCTCATAACATACATTTGTGACATACTATCTAGAACAGTCAGTATTTGCTAAACAGCACTTTCAGGTGCTGTTTTTGCCTGTTACATAATTGTACATGTAACCACAAACTCTTTGAGAGACAAATTATCACCCATGAAATAACTCAGCTGTACTTTGCATAGTTCTCATGTATAAATGATTGCATTAGCTGTAGTTCTAACAATATATTTAACTACTCTGTAATTGATAACAAATCTGGATTCTGTTTTTACAAAGCTTACTTTTTTATGTAAAGAAAAGTATTATCTCATTGTAGTTGCAAACTGCACTGATATTGGCATTAACGACATTGTACAGTGGTATGGGTGTTAGAGACATCAGTTAACTCAAATGACCTTTGAAAACAACTGAAGGTCTGCTGTTTAATTTAACAGTAACAAGAAGTGTATATATATATATTACATATATAAGTACTGAATAAAGATCTTCACAAAAATAGCTTATGTGCTTGCAAGAGTGGGCTTCCGATTCATAAACACAGTACGAAACAATATCATCAGGATAATTACTGGAAGCGGGCTTTTTTGCCTATAATCTCTCTCAGTCTGCCGAAGCATTTCGTACATAAAGACGCTTCATTTAGATAAGCCTTAAATCACAAAAACATGACAAAACACTAGGTCATTAGGTGTTGGAACGATAATGCTAATACTTGTAATAGAAAAGTATTTTTTAATTTTTGTGAAATAAAAAATAATGAGGTGTGATAATGATCCTAAAAACTGGAAAAATGTAAGAAAGCATATATTCGCTGAGATCCCAGGGGGTGGAGTCCTTGTGAAATAGGTCTTATTTTTGCAATTCAGATGCATCATAAGCACTTTTTACTCTTCTTGCCACTTTGGCAGGATTAAATCAGTACATGGAAACATATATACTGAAATCCACGTTTTGGTAAATATTAAGAAGCATTTTAGCCTGTTAGGGACTTGTTGTTTTTTTTATGTGCCGGCATTCATACAGCTATGGGTTATTATATACTGCAAATGTTTGTGCATTTTGTTTCTGCAGCAGAGCATACTTGGACAGAAGCTGAACATTGCAAGCAATTCTGAAGTCACCCTTGCACAAAATTTGGCTGTCCAAAGCAGAAAATATAAAGATTTTTGCAATATTCCTATTTAAAATTCAGATACTTCTCTGTACAAAATACTGTGTACATTCTTCTGTGTCACTATCTTCTGGCAATAGGCTATCTACATCAAACATGTGTCAAAGGATTCAAAGACAGAGATTTAATGTGGATCTTTCTTGTACAGGTTCTACAGACCCCTTGCAGCATGGCAAACGTCATTCAATTAGGGTTCTCCTGTTTTCTGTAGAATGTTAACACTTAAAATATAAGCTACCAGGATCCCATGGCTGACGGATAGCTAAATGTAGCACAAAGAAAGCAAAGCTTCGTGTTGGGTCTATGTACAGCACACCCTCCTGCAGATGAATCATTACATTACAACAATGAAAATACCTGCAGCATCATGCCTGTCAAACTTCCCAGCCGCTTTCTGATTATAAGTGTGTCAGTGCAAGAAACATCTGAGAACTGCTTCCAGTGTTTCACTTCTTTTCAAGTATGCTCAGCTGTGAAAACATTTAAATTCACTGGCATTTAAACAGAAATATTTCTATGTACACATATATCTACGTATCTCTACATATGAGTATGCACAGACTTATGAATGCAAACATTTAAATAATCTCCAGCCTCCAAATTAGCTATCGATATAAATTTAGCAAAAAGTCTCACGTGCATTTTTCCAGAGTCACTGTTTCGGTGGCACACATGCAAGCACACACGCTCGCACAGCTCTCAGTGTGTCCTTACTTTAGAGCATGCCCGACTCGGGGCCACATCCTACCGAGGACCTGGGTCTACAAGCTAGTTTATACAGATTCCCAACATCTCATGCTCCTGTTTGGGCCCACCTTCCCCTGCAGACAGTACAGTCTACGGACTTAAACCTTCAAGCCCTTCAATCACACAGTTCCCGTTGGCTTTGACAGGAACCAGATATGCGAAAGGTCTTTGGGCTTGGATGCTGGCTGAGGGCATCTTGCTTTAGATGCAGAGGGGTGAGGCGGAACTGGGGGGCGGGCAGCTGGTGAGCCCCACCAGAAGCACGGCCGAGGTCAGTGGAGCTGCTGGTGATGGGCAGCATCGCTGGGGGAACAAGCCCGCGGCAGCTCGGGACCCTCCGGTGCCAGCCTTGGTCCTGAAGAAGGCTTCAGGGACAGTGGTCCACAGGGTCACTCACCCACGAGCACGCAATTTGGGTGCACAGCTGGCACGGGCACTTGTGCAAAAACAGCCCCCGGTTTTCTCCCTCCCCTTTTTCCTCTCAGCCGCTAGAGAAGACAATAAGAGCCTTCTCATTAGCCTGGGCACCTCTCAGCCGTTTTTCCTCCCTAAATCTTTGCGGCAAAGCGCGCAGCGCAGAAGCGCACGTGGGTTGCGAGCACCGCGGGAGCAGCGCCGGGATTTCGGTTTGGTTTGGTAAAGCCTGCGAAACAGAACCGTTGCTGAGTCTGTTTCGAGGATGCTGGCAATGATTTTACCCTGTCAGACCTCGGTCTGTCCTCAGCCCCCTCCCCTTGCAGGCCCCCCATGCAGCCTGCTGCTACCGCTATGCAAAACACCATCATGAATATGCGTAATTATGGAGATTCATGGTAATTTTTCAGGGTTATCCAATGTGACGTTTATAGGACAGCAGCATACATCAATTTAAACAAGAGTGACAAATATCTTATCCTTTTTATTTCTATGGTATTTTTAATATTTCCTTGGTCTCTCCTGGGAGCAGTGTGAACTGGTAGGAATTTGAACAAAATGTTTTAAAAATCAAATACTTTACTAGCATCCTTTTGTTCAGGTTTTTAATGTAAGTCTGATAGGTGTGCATGTATCTAAGTCTGTCTTGTCTTCATACCAGTTGTTTACATGAAATGAATAAGAGTCTTTCTGTACATATTTTACGTGTTGTTATTATGTTACCTACAGACAACAATGGAGAGTAAATCGCTTCTTGTGTTGGACCGGTTTTTGAAAATGAGTTTGATCTGTCTAATTACTTCAATAATCTGATTGCCCACCTGATAGAACAATTTAGCAAGCTTCTTTTCTCATTTTTATTTTGAGCAGAGACTTTTGAGACAATGAGATTAAATGATGTGTGGCTAACCATGCTGTACTGCAATTATGTTCCAGATCTGTTGCACATCCCTGAGGCTTGGATATGATCTTTATTAAAAAAATTAATTGGGACCAAACGTAAAAATTCCTGTTTGCAATGATTACTACCTATGATCTTTTTTGTTCTTCATGTTTTAAATAGCTAGCGCATCAGCTAGACCTTGAAATTCATGATGTGATTTCATTTGAAAGCAGTAAAGTTACTTGTGGATGAAGGTGTAACGCACTGTGAGGCCACCAAATATCAGTGGGTATTCACCACTCATCAGTATGCAATGGTAAGATTGAAAAGTCTAGCTTTTTACAAAACAAACAAACAAAAATAGTAAAATATCCTGTTATATTGCGAATAGAGTATTACTGAATATTTTCATAGATTTAATTAATTTGCAAAAAAAAAATGGTTATTTTTGCTGCCACATGCCTCATAATATTTACAGAAAAAAACATGCACCATCAGTATTGTATGAATCCTTCAGCTTTAACAGAAGTTATTCTGTTGTTATATGACGAAACTAAAAAAATATTGCAGGTCAAATTACAGAGAAAACAGTGCTCTGATCTCAATTGTATATGTTTTAGCAGAACTTCTTGTCTGTTCATAAAATTTAAGAGTACACTTCACTGTGACTTAAGTTCTTGAATACACCACTGCATTTGCACTTCGGAAGAAAAGTTCTTTTCTCCTTTTGTCTTATTTGTCAATTCTTTAAGATATTTTCTACAGAATTTTTAACAGACGTAAACTCAATCCTGTCCTTCATGTGTGACAATAAAGTGGAAGAGGACCTCACTGAAAGTCCTGTCTGTCATTATTGTGCAAGATCTCAAATGTAATTGCGAAAATTAGCCAGAAGGTAGCAAAACAATGGAATGAGTGGGAAGCCTTCAATTTATATTACATAGGGGTGCTAAACCTAGTGTTTTAGATGTATTTGTTTCAAGTGACTGCATATATACAGAAAACAAACTTGGCTGAGGCACAGTGCAGAAAAAAAGACTTACAGTGGTGTTACCGCATATGAAAGGAGTGAAAAATGCTGTTCCCACACACACGGGCACAAGTGTCTGGACGCATGTGTGGCTGTGCGTGCGTCACATCTGCACAAAACAGCATGTCCCCAAAGTGTGATATTTTTTGAATGGTAAGATTTGTAATCAGAGCACCCGTGAAGATCAAAGGGGTGTCTTAACATGTGTTTTCAGAAAACATAGGAATTTTCTCTGCTTTGAGCATGCGCTTTGTTTTCGGCAGCCACCAAGGTGCGTCCCTGCCTGCCCCATCCTCACAAAGGGTCCAAGCCTGAAGACCCTGTGCCCAAGCTGAGAGCTGTTCCCAAAGGTGCTCAGTGCCTTGCAGACATGGACCAAAACTAATGAGAGCTCAGTTCTCCGGCTAATGCAAACCATCACAAGTTCATCTGAATAAGTTACAGTAGGAAAATGCAAGCACTTTGTCCCTATAAGTATTTTTTAATGGTAGTGTACTCTAATATCATAGGGTCAGACTCTGAACTGCATCTGTCCTCTGTTCTCAGTGTTTAGACCAAGCTAAGTTTTAAAAGCTGTTCAGCCAAGATGAGAGATTTGGCATTCGTGTTTAAGGGGATATGCCTGCTGACACCCTGGTCCTGCAAGCTCCCAAGCAGCTCACAGGAGGCACCGACAGCCTGCGTCGAAGTTACTGTGGGAGCTGCCTGGAGAGCAGCACCTCGAGAAATTGCAACATGTTCCTTTAAACTAGTGACAAGTCAAAGCATTGTCATAGCTCTCATTCAAAGTGGAACCTTGGTTTATTTAAAATTTTACTGAAATACTGGGTTCTGAGTTTTTATCACTACCAGCTATTAGGACTGGAATGCCTGGCATCACCAAAATATTTTATGAAGGTATTAGGTGAAGGAAGTGAGGTAATGCTACAACACAAATTCACTACTCGCATGTTCACATGGAACAGTTGCTTGCATTTTTTATGCTGCTTGAGAAACACTAATTGACACTTCTCCCGACATAAAGACAGAAGTGTGTAAAATCATCCTCATGTGTTTCCATTGAGCTTTTCAAAGATTGTTTTAATTTGCTTTAAAAACCATGATCTATATTGTTATTTATGGAAAATAAACTTCTGGAACTAAAGCGACACCTTTTACAAATGAGCAGTGGACGCAATAGGTATTTCCTTTTGAATTGCTAAGGGGCAAAACACAATAATTTGGGGGCAAACATCTGCACGGTAATCACGTAAGATAAATTCATAAGAAATGCGGGAAGGATATTTATTTACAGTTGCTGCTAAGCCAACCTTCGTTCATCTCTGGAGATTTTTCATCTACGAGTGGAAAGCAAACTTCCCTTCCAGAGCTCTGCGAAACAAATAACGACTGCCAGGGCTTGACCCCGCGCGGACAGCAGCCCGCTTCGGCACTGGATGCTCCCCAGCACCCAGATGACGACCAGGGGCTTCCCCGTCCCCCTGCCACCGCCCCCGACGAGGTCCCAGCTGCCACTCCCAGACAGCCGCAGACCAGGGAAAAGCAGCAGTAATAGCGCCCTGTAAATTAACTTGACATTTGATGCAGAGGGTGGGGGTGGGAAAACCTAAGAGCCCACAAAAGACGTCGAAAACAAAAGGCACTCAAGTCCCACACGACATACAGTGTGGGTCTGAGATCTGGACGGTGGTGATTGCAGCACGCACAGCCTTGCCCTTCTTTGTTAAGACAATTCAGTCATTCTTTGTTGAAGCCACAGCATCCATCAAATAAACAAAAAAATACCGCATGTTTCCGGAAAACAGCAGCCACGAAGCCCAGTGCTATCGAGGAAGTGCATTGGCAGCTCTGAGCTTGGCCTCACTGTATGTCTTTGAAATTGCAATTTTTAAAAATGTGCTGTTATTAAAGGATAAATTGGAACTATTTATATTAATTTGTGTATAATAAGGTGTGCTACATAACTAAATTATAATTTAATGTAAATATTTTTTGATTGCCGTGTAGCAGGTTAAGTATGTGAGATATGCAAGCACTGCTGTTTCTTGAAAATATTGTTAAACATTTCATTTTTCCCCATACTTGAGGATAGAANTTTTTTTTTTTTTGTTAAAAAGTACTTGAATCAAGGATGAAGTATTGATGAAGTATTAACCGAATCTCCGAGTCTGCTTGCAATAGAGATAGCAATAAGGTACGGACAGACACAGCATATTTAAGCTATTAGACATGCAGGAATGTTATTATGCTTTGTTGTGTCTGCCTGTGCCCACCTCCCTTCCTCTCCCCCACCTCTCCCCTCCTCCTCCCCCCCTCCTTCTGTCTTCCACACACATACATACATGCACGCGTACATACATACGTACGTACGTACACATGCACACGCACACGCACTCCCCCTCTCTGCAGCGCCGGCAAAACTGCATCTCACGAGTGCCTGGCCTCGCGGTGTACTAGCAGCATGTACTGTTAAAATGAAGTCTTAGCATCCCTGCTTCTTGATATTCATGGATTTATTTACAAGTCCCCGTGTTCTACTTTTTTCCTGTTTCTGTGGCTTATATTCTGGCCTGCCCATACTCTTGTGGGAATTTCAAATCAGAAATAAGATACAACTGTAGATATTCTGTAATGCAGTCTGCATTTCTATAATTTAGCTGTGGGGTTTGTGCATGTCATGTGTGTGTATTTTGGTCGTTGCTGTTGTTGGGTTTTTTGTTTTCTTTTAAAGAGACAACTTTAAGAGGTTTGCAGACTTATGGATATATGAAGAGTATTTTGATTGGCTTTTTTAGTACTTCAACTACTTAAGGTTCCATTTGTGTAAAACAGCTGTAATAAAATGAATTAATGTAGACAAATATGCTAGTGTAAAAGTAAATGCATTGGGAACGAAAAAGTACGTAAATCCTTGTCAATTGTGCTGATTAAGCCCCACATATTGACATTGGCAATGCTAAGATTCTTCACAAAAGAGTTAAAATGCTAATGAAAGAGTGATTCATTTTAGTTTTCCTTTTGATAACAACTAAAGAAGGATTTAACTAGTTCAAAGGAAGTCATTCATACTTAGTTAAATTTCATTTCTTTAAGACAGCCTTTCATTAGCACGTTACAATTGCCAAAAGGACATTTCCATCTTGTGAACAGAGGGACATAGTGTATTTCATCAATGATTTGTTTTCTAAATATTTACAGACAAGGGCTTGATTCTGCAAGTTTTTGCACACAAGTAACTACACTTACTTGAGTAAACCTCTTAATATCAATGAATTACTCATACAAGCAGTTTCTTACAAGTTAATTTGGTGAAGCGGGCTCTAAAATTAAAAAATAATTTTAATATGCATTCCATTTACTATTTTGTATTTTTCTTTTCTTTTTTTTTTTTTTTTGGTCTCAGGAGATATCCTTGTAAACAAATAAATGAAAATTAATTCTTTTCCAGGAGCAGATATTAATTATTTTGGCCAAGCTACAGTAATGAAAAGTAACTCAAAGTATACTTATCATGTAGTATCTACATTTTTACCCCTATTTTTGTCTGAAGTAACAAGATACTCTTGATAATTTCACCATCAGTAAAATACTATTATATTATTGATCTTAACATGAGAATGCACTCTACAAGATTAAGGGAGAATAACATCTTTCAAAAATATGGTTAATTTACAGTCAGAAGCAAGACAATTCACATTAACATTCTTCTGTCTGGGGTCTGAGGTTTTGTTTTCTTCTGTAAGTAAGCATAGTGTTTTTGCAAGGCATTGCCTCAGTAGTAAAGCAATTTAGAGTGTTGGATATTTTTAGACTACATTCATTTAAAGGGGGGGGGAGGGAAAGGCCGTGCAGTAGGATGTACATGTATTTGTAATTCATATTGTTGCTGTGCTTCTATTGTACTCTGAGTTTCCATCATGGCTGAGGTGGGGAGCTGGCATCCAGACAGTGCAGCGGGCAAGGAAAAACTCTCACTGCAAACACAAATAGCAGGGCTTCTCTCTCTCCATTATCCCCACTAATTATTACCAGGCTTCTATTATTTAAAAAATAATGGTAAATAGCTGTAGGCTGAGAANAGTGTTTTTGCAAGGCATTGCCTCAGTAGTAAAGCAATTTAGAGTGTTGGATATTTTTAGACTACATTCATTTAAAGGGGGGGGAGGGAAAGGCCGTGCAGTAGGATATACATGTATTTGTAATTCATATTGTTGCTGTGCTTCTATTGTACTCTGAGTTTCCATCATGGCTGAGGTGGGGAGCTGGCATCCAGACAGTGCAGCGGGCAAGGAAAAACTCTCACTGCAAACACAAATAGCAGGGCTTCTCTCTCTCCATTATCCCCACTAATTATTACCAGGCTTCTATTATTTAAAAAATAATGGTAAATAGCTGTAGGCTGAGAACTTATATCTGGGCAGTCTGCTAAATAATGTTATTAATCCTTTTGGTCCAAAACAGAGATCTTTTCATTCTGGTCTTTCAAGAGCCGGTCTACAAGTTCAAAAAGACGACAGAAAAATGAACCTGAATGTGCAAGCATTAAACATTTAGATTTTCTACTCCTTGGTCATTATATTAAGGGCCAGATTTTACATCTTCCCCTCCTCCACTATACTTCTGCTGATATCACTTCATTTGCATGGCCTCATCATACATATAGCCTTTGTTCTTCTGATATGGAGTACAGCACAGTGACAAAGCAAAACCTATATACAGGCACCATTTCTTCCTTCTTCTTTAAAAGCGTTCTAGCCATCTGATATAAGCATTTCATTTATCAATATAATTCAACCTTAAATCACATGTACGTTCTTGCTTATAAAATAATAACAGATTCACTGTTATTTAAGAAAATGAAAAAACAATGGTTAAACTGCCCCCCAAAATCTTTTGCTTAACAATATGTTCATGCTTTCTGTTGATAACAGTATAAGCAAACACACTAGTCATGGGGAACAATTAAGAAGTACCTGTATATTTCTGGCAAGTGAGATATCTGCTATATATCTAACTATATTAATCTTAATAAGGTGATATTATGACATTTCTGAATTTGGCAGATAATGCTCAATGGACAGCCAACCTTCAATTCCAAGGGTTCCTGCTTTCCTTGTGTCTCAAAACAAAGAGACTGGATCCTCTAAGCATGTTATTACATTAATTTCAGATTTTTCTTATACTGGACCAAGTGTATTTTGATGGCATGGAAATTTGAGGCTGATTCTTCCAGTTTATTCACTGATTTCAGTGGATCCGCCAACCAGAGGGAAGGTTTCAGAGTCAGTCCCCTGGCTTCTTTCTAGAAGTACCTGGTGTAGGGTTTAATATTACCCCCTCAGAAGGGAATGGTCAGCTCCCATTGACTGCAACAGGGACACATCTGAGCCCTTACTGAGAAAAACAGGATTTCATGCAAAATACTACTACTAATAATAATATTTAAAAAATAATTTTTGCTTTCAGTAGGATTCTAGGATGTGAAAGGAAGTAATAACTTGGCTGCTTGAGGTTCATCTCGTGTGATACCGAGTACCTTCACTTCTGGGAGATTCCTATATGGGGGATGAACCTTTTTTTTTTTTTTTTAATTTCCAACATACTGCAGAAATATGGAATTAGTCAAATACAACATCACTAAGCTTCTTTCTAAACAGGAACAATTTTTAGTAGTGCTCAAGTACAATGCCACCATCATATCCTTCCTCCTAGAAGCCAAAAAAGTGCTTTCCTTCTCTAAAGAGGGTATTCAGTGCTAGCCAATAGCCAGCTGAACATGAGCCAGCAGTGTGCTCAGGTGGCCAAAAAGGCCAATGGCATCCTGGCCTGCATCAGAAATAGCACGACCAGCAGGACTAGGGAAGTGATTGTCCCCTTGTACGCTGCCCTGGTGAGATGGCACCTCCAATATCGTGTTCAGTTTTGGGCCCTGACTACAAGAAGGATGTTTGAGTTGCTCGAGAGCATGCAGAGAAGAGCAATGAAGCTGGTGAAGTGAGGAGAAAACAAGAGTTATGAGGCACAGCTGAGGGAACTGGGGTTGTTTAGTCTGGAGAAGAGGAGGCTGAGGGGAGACTTCATTGCTCTCTACAACTACCTGAGAAGAGGTTGCAGCATGGAGGCTGTCAGTCTCTTTTCTCAGGTGACAAGTGATAGGGCGCGAGGACATGATCTTGAGTTGCACCAGGGGAGGTTTAGATTGGACATTAGGAAGAATTTCCTCATGGACAGTGGTCACGCATTGGAACGAGCTGCCCACAACAGCGGTGGAGTCCCCGTCCCTGGAGGTATTTAAGACACATGTGGACATGGCACAAGGGGCACAATTTAGTGGTGAGACTTGGTAGATCAGGTTCGTGGTTGGAGTTGATGGTCTTGAAGGTGTTTTCCATCCTAGATGATTCTATGATTCTCTGCTTCTTATGCTACTCTTAAGGTATAAAATATTGCCCTCACCTCCTTCTTTCAGAGCATCTCCTAGCAGAAGAATTGGTTATATCTCATTGATATGATGTGGCACAAATAAAATAGCTCCATAATTCACACGAGAAACATCTGCCTCTTTAACAAAGAATTTGTGTGTGCCCTCCTGGGAGCTGCCACAGTTACTTGGCTCAAAGGCACATGCAATGCATACTTTTAAATAAAATAGTATGCTGTGTGGTGCTTTTAATTGCTATGTTATTCTCACTCTGTTCCAAGTATTTATTGCACTGATTGCACAGGTCATCTTTCATATGTGGGATACAGCTATCGTTTCTGTTCTCATAACATTTATTTTGTATAGGGCCCAGTCCATAAAAGCGGGAAGAGGCAGCCTACGAATATGCATGTCGGGGCTCAGAGTCATCAGGGCAGCAAGCAAGTCACCAGACCTTTGCTGAGCTCTGGGCCCAAGTCTTACCAATCCCCCATGTGCAGCCTCTCCTGAAATGAAACCTTGCTGTCTGTGTTTCACTGAGGCTGTAATTGATATTTAGAAAATCCAGGCCTAAAGACTTTGTCTTGGCATGCACATTGTCATGCAAGCTTCCCAACAGACATTCTTCTTTGCTGTAAGTGCAAGTGAAACGATGCACCAGGCAGGGAGCTGATGGACAGTCCTCCTCTACAGAAAACAGGAGCTCCTGGTGTTTGCCTCAGATGAGCCCTCATGAAGCACTGAGAGGAGACCTTCACAATGACCTGCTTCTCTCTGGTGTCCTCCTAGGAAGTCTAGGCACGTTCATCATCCTACCATAAAATAGTATTTTTGTGAAGTATTAGTCCAAGCTGTCTAAGAAACCCTTCCAGATCTCCCTCTAGAACTTCTTCCTATCTAGGGAAAATAAGACCAAACTCAGGTGTTCCAACCAGTATTTGCAGGAGTTGCTTTCAGTCGGAATAATCAGCAGATCAATGAGTATGTAAATGACCTAGAGAGAAGAATCCAGCCTATGATAATTTAAGTACTATGATACTTATTCATCTTCGTCCAGAGAGGGATAAACGGACTATATCCTCACCCAACTTATTATGGAAAATCCTTGCTATAAAAAAGACATCATACCTGCTAAATCTCTTAGATGTATGCAAATCAATGGGGCCAGATGGGATCCACCCGAGGGTACTGAGGGAGCTGGCGGAAGTGCTCTCCAAGTCTCTTTCTATTAGCAGTCCAGGATATCAGGGGAGGTCCCACTTGGCTGGGAGCTAGCAAATGTGATGCTCGTCTACAAGAAGGGCCAGAAGGAGAACCCAGGGAACTACAGGCCTGTCAGTCTGACTTCAGTGCCAGAGAAGCTCATGGAGCAGATCATCTTGAGTGCCATCACACGGCACTCGCAGGGCAGCCAGGTGATCAGGCCCAGTCAGCACGGTTTTACGAAAGTCAGGTCCTGCTTGACTAACCTGATCTCCTTCTATGACAAGGTGACACGCTCGGTGGATAAGGGGAAGGCTGTGAATTTTGCATACCTAGACTTCAGTAAGGCTTTTGACACGGTTTCCCACAGCATTCTCCTGGAGAAGTTGGCTGATTATGGCTTGGATGGGTATATGCTACATTGGATTAAATACCGGCTGGGTGGCCAGGCCCAAAGAGTCACGGTGAATGGAGTTAAATCCAGTTGGAGGCGGGTCACTGGTGGTGTCCCCCAGGGCTCAGTACTGGGGCCAATTCTCTTCAACATCTTGTGAGATCAATGATCTGGACAAGGGGATCAAGCGCACCCTCAGTAAGTTTGCAGATGACACCAGGTTGGGCGGGAGTGTTGATCTGCTCAAGGGTAGGAAGGCTCTGCAGAGGGATCTGGGTAAGCTGGACTGATGGGCCAAGGCCAACGGTATGAGGTTCAACAAGGCTGAGTGCTGGTTCCTGCACTTAGGGCACAACAACCCCATGCAGCGCTACAGGCTGGGGGAAGAGTGGCTGGAAAGCTGCCCGGCAGAAAGGGACCTGGGGGTACTGGTCAATAGCCAGCTGAATGTGAGCCAGCAGTGTGCTCAGGTGGCCAAGAAGGCCAAGAGCATCCTGGCTTGGATGCAGAAAGTAGTGTGGCCAGCAGGACTACGGACATCATTGTTCCTCCGTATTCAGCTCTGGTGAGGCCGGACCTCGAACACTGTGTTCAGTTTTGGGCCCCTCACTACAAGAAGGGCATCGAGGTGCTGGAGCGTGTCCAGAGAAGGGCAACGAAGCTGGTGAGGGGTCTGGAGAACAAGTCTTCTGAGGGGCGGCTGAGGGAGCTGGGGTTGTTTGGGGTTGGAGAAAAGGGGCCTCAGGGAAGACCTTATCACTACACACAACCACCTTAAAGGAGGCTATAGTGAGATGGGGGTTGGTCTCTTCTCCCAAGCAACAGGCGATAAGACGAGGAAATGGCCTCAAGTTATGCTAGGGGAGGTTTAGGTTGGATATTAGGAAAAATTTCTTCCCTGAAAGGGAAGTGAAGTATTGCAACAGGCTGCCTGGGGAAGCGGTTGAGTCAGCAGTCCTGGAGGCCATCAGAAAACGTTTGGATTCAGAGCTTAGTGACACGGTTTAATGGCGGACTTGGCAGTGCTTGGTTAAAGGTTGGACTGAATGATCTTGGAGGTCTTTTCCAGCCTAAATGATTCTATGATTCTATAAAGCTGCAAGGTGAAGGGTGTCTTGGCATTGCCCTCAGGGGCTGAGGATCCCAGTCCATCACAGCAGCTTTCCACCAGTGAACATCCCAGTCCCAGATACCGAAAGGGACATGCTGCAGAGCTTCAAAGGTCAACCCACAGTGAAATATTTAACTTGCATGTAGCCTTTTGCAGCACTGTTTCACACAAATGCTCTGTCTGAGACTTCACATCTGCTAATTTAGAAGACCTAAGTTCCTGGGAAGGATATTGACAGGGTGCTTCCCCTCAGTAGGCTACTATGAAGATGAGAGAAATCAGTCAACTGAAGAAGAATTTTAGAGAAAAAGTGGCTGTGAGTCTTCACGCTCTTCCAAGCTGGCAATTTTGAAAATAAACCAGAGATAAGGACAAAAAGACTTGAAGGTAACCCATCCATGCATTGCACCTTCCCATGCACATTCCCACCACAATCTTATGAGACCTGTAAGGCAATCGCACCTTGCAGTGGGTATGTGGTTATGAAGAGTTTCCTTGAAGAGTGTCAAGTGTGAGAATATAGGAACCGAGGCAAGTTTAAAACATGTAGCAGAACGTCTGCTTGGGGCTGCAGCTGTTCAGGAAGTAATACCTGTGTGCACAATGCTTAACAAATCAGGCGGCACGGCTAGAAAACAAACTGAGAGATACCATAATAACAGATGCAGGGCTGTGCCCAAGGCTGCGCCATCTTCTGCTGCAGGGATTTGAAGGGCACTTAGCTACAGGAGTTAGTACCTGCTACACGGCCAGAGTGCAAGGTGTAGAGCGGAGTATTAACAGCAGGTAATAGAATGACTTAACTGTATGTTAAGTCTAACATAAATACACATCTCTGCTTATTGTCTTCTGTCATCTTTGATATACTTATTATTTACAGGTACTCAACATATAACTGTAATAATTATTTGTAAATCTGTAGGCTTATTTGGCTACGTAAGTAACATAGTATGCTTCCTGTCTCCAACTGGACTAATGCTATCGTTGGAACACCCACGTTCAGGGGTATGAATGACAAGTTTTGGTGAGTGTTTGGTAATATTTGTTTAAAATTTAGTGTTACAGTGACTGTTTCTTCCAGTACTTTACTTTCTTAGAGTATTAATACGCAGAAGAATGGAGAAAATTACAGTAAATTGGTGAAAGACATGTAAAACATTTCTTGAAAATGATGAAAGTTATTCACCAGCCTCTAATGCAAAAGATAGCTAACAGCTGTAGGCACTGGAAGTCCTCTGTGAGGCTTTCCAAGTCTTGCAAATGGGGAGATGAATCCAGTTGGGCTAGTTTTGGTTTCTTCATCAGGTAGACTCCTTTCCTGGGCTGCTCTGGGGTTGTTGTTAGTTTTGGGAGGCTAAGTCTTACAGTGCTTTTCATCCTACCTTACGTTGCTGGTGAGAGTGGGCAGAAGCAATGTTCTGCCAAAATCTCACCTTCATTTATATGTGTGCAAATATGCATGTTTTTACTGCAACTGTTATAACCAAATAAATGAATTTTCTCTATTTCTGAAATTTACAAACATTAAATTTGTACTGTATTCCTCATGAGGGGAGCGGAGGGGCAGGCGCTGATCCATTCTCTCTGGTGACAGTGACAGGACCTGAGGGAACGGCACGGAGCTGTGACAGGGGAGGGTCAGGTTGGGTGTTAGGAAAAGGTTCTTAGCCGAGAGGGTGGTCGGGCACTGGAAAGGCTCCCCAGGGCAGTGGTCACGGCACCGAGCCTGCTGGAGTTCAAGAAGTGTTTGGACAACGCTCTCAGACACATGGTCTGGTTTTTGGGTGGCCCTGTGTGGAGCCAGGAGTTGGGCTCGATGATCCTTGTGGGTCCCTTCCAAGTCAGGATGTTCTATGGTTCTGTGACTCTATGATTCTGTAGTTCCATAATGTATTAGAAAAAACACTGTATAAAGCAAATGCCACCATTTTCCTCTGAGTAGATGCTGACATTTTTCTAAACACATAACTGTGTAATTTTATTCACTAAATGGTACCTCACTGGACTCAACAGTTTAACAGTTCCACTCTCATTTTTCAGAAGTAATTGATGGTGGCTGAGCTATTGACAAAAAACACAGTGTCATGACATTCCGTATGCTAAATGGATCTGGAATTAGTGAACATCAGTCAATGACTTCCCTACTGCATTAGATTTACTTTCTTGAACAGGATACATAAACAACACAGGACTTATCACTATTTAATAAAAACATCACAGTACAGAGAATGATCTGCTACTGAAAAGACCACCCCTGAAAACAAGAACGGGTCTTGCAGCCTTCAGACAGACCTCTCCAAGGCTGTTCTTGCTGCCCCATGCTTAAAAATGCACCATATTCTGCCTTCTCCTATATTTATTTCTATACTATATATATATATTTATAGAATTCCCTCTGTGGTAAAAGGAGTTATATATAACAACTAAGGAGAAAAAAAAAAAAAACAACACAAGCTTTAGAAAATTGATTTCATAGAATCACAGAATCACAGAATAACAGAATCACAGAATGGTTTGAGTTGGAAGGGACTTTAAATCTCATCCAGTTCCAACGCCCTGCCATGGGCAGGGACACCTCCCACCAGACCAGGCTGCCCAAAGCCTCACCCAGCCTGGCCTTGAGCACTGCCAGGGATGGGGCATCCACAGCTTCTCTGGGCAGCCTGCTCCAGTGCCTCACCACCCTCTGAGTAAAGGATTTCTTCCTACTGTCTGGTCTAAGTCTACGCTCTTCTGGTTTAAAGCTGTTACCCCTTGTCCTATCACCACACTCCCTGACAGAGTCCCTCTCCTGCTTTCCTGTAGCCCCCTTTAGGTACTGGAAGGCTGCTATAAGGTCTCCCCAGAGCCTTCTCTTCTCCAGGCTGAACAACCCCAGCTCTCTCAGCCCATCTTCGTGGCAGAGGTGCTCCAGCCCTCTGATCATCCTTGTGGCCTCCTCTGGACCCACTCCAACAGGTCCATGTCTTGTGCTGGGGGCCCCAGAGCTGAACACAACACTGCAGGTGGGGTCTCACGAGAGTGGAGCAGAGGAGGACAATCACCTCCCTCGACCTGCTGGCCATGCTTCTTTGGATGCAGCCCAGGATACAATTGGCTTTCTGGGCTGCAAGCACATTTTGCTGGCTCGTGTTGAGTTTTTCACCCACCAGCACCCCCAAGTCCTTTTCGGCAGGGGTGCTCTCAATCCCACTGTCTATGTTGCCAACAAAGATGTTATATAGGATGTTTACAGAAGGAAAGCACACTTTTTGCTGTGATTCAGGAAACAAAAGGTCTGTTCCCATCTCCTTTCCACCATGCTCAGAAGACTTCTGTTTAGTTTACAGCCCTTATTGCTTACCCCGTATGTATTAGCCCTTATAGCCCCTACAGCTACCTTCACAGGTAGCAAACAAATACACAAGTTGCAAATGAAATCCCATTGGGGTTGCAAAACCTTGCTCCTCTTGGTCTTCAGAGAGAAGCCAGGCGTGGGTCATGGCACGTATCAGGAGATGGTGCCAAGCCCACCATAGCACCTGGAGCAGAGTGCCATGATCTCCCTGCCCTGTCCATCATGCACAGAATGTGCCTGCCGCCAGTTTTTGGTGACTCTGTTAACTTAAGTAAAAGGAACCTGCACTATGGCTTTGAAGATCTTACCTTCCAACTCCATTCATTGAATAAGTGAGAAAAAATGTATGTGACGGCATCATAAGGGTTTCAAAGGATGCTTTAATTCTTACACTTCAAAAGCTTGCCTGCACAATTCTCTTCTAATGAAACTTTTGCTATATAGGCTTACTACAGAACTTCCAAACTTACAACCTTCAAAGGCCTTCATGCAAGGGGAAGGACTTGTCTTTTTACCTTTACCACATATACTTTTATGCACACTGCCTTTTTTCTGTAAAAAGATGACGAAAGGAGTCCTGGTTCACCTAACAAGTAGTCCTTGGAAGACCTGTAAGAGTTATGATTGATGATGCCAACTATGACCACTCGGTGAATTAAAATTGAAGAGCGACTACAATGTGAAACCATGCATGAAGAAGTGATTTGGGGATACTTCTGATATGTTTCACCTTTTGCTTTCATCCTGGTTACTAAAACCTGTCACTAAAAATATGACAGGCCGTTTCATCACAGGGCCATTTCATTTCATAACAAAGCTTAAAAGCAGCAAGTGGTAGGCTGTGGTGGTGGTGGAGGCAGAAGAGCAGAAGATGATGCTTATCTCACCTCCAGAGAAGCGAGAGCTTTGCTTGGCACCCTTGCTTTTCAGGAAATTAGCCTTATTTGGGACACATTCGGCTCTCCATACACGTACCTATCACAAATTCACCACCAGACTTCTTTGGCAGAGCCAGAAGAAATGTCAAAATGAATGTTACGTAGTTTAACCTGATCTAGACTCAGCCTAAGTTCTGCCTAAATCCTTGTGCCTGTCCAGCTACCTCTAGGTTTATCTCTGCAGAGAAAGACCCCAGCTGACAGAAAGGGGCAGTTCCTGGGCACGGGCACTCCTCACCTCTGTTCAGGATGTGCCACTTTGCAAAGAAACACTCAAGATTCATTAGGGAAGACAGAAAAACATTAGAAGTAGCAGCAGCTGGTCCTGTAGGTATTTTATCAAAGTACCTGTAAACAATTATCTGTTGGCATTTTATCAAAGAAATCTCCCTTCTTCTGAAGATACCACGTCATCGCCAGCCACCTTACTCATCCAAGTTAGTCCAGATGGACACAAAAGTTGTCCTATCCAAACTGTTCTGGGGGGTAAGACAAACAAGGTGTTGCTGGTTAGTGGGGTGTTTCTCACTGCATCCTCAAGAGCTGAGATAGAGCCACAATGGCATTTACATGAAACTTCAGCAAAGCTGCTCCTCAGGTGCATTGGTACAGCACAGCAAGGTAATTTGCACACCTGTATGTACTCTGTACTTAAATGAACACACTCACCACTCCCCCAGAAGCTAAATTTTTGTAGGAGACTTTCTTTTACCATGTTCTGGTTATGCTATTGTTTCTGTGATTTTAGTTTGTACAGTAGAAGACCAGTAACCGAGCTACACATATACAAGAAAACCTAATAACATCAAAATCAGTTTGAGATCTTACTGACACTTTCACAGAGTAAGAGTGGTGTTACAGTTAAAAATACTGAAAAGATTAAGTATTTCATTGCATTTTAAATATGCAAAATGTTGTTTAAATGAAGTAAGAGATTGACAAGGCGTTTGTGTTACAGAATAATGTATGCTTTAAGCAAGTACCTCAAAGCAATATAAGCATTTAATTCCAGAATTAGAGGTCATTGGAAATTACAGGGTGATGTGCATGTGTAGGTATACAAATGTATACATAATTATGTGTATAGTCCCTCTTAAATGATGAGAACTGCATATATGTGACGTATTTTGACTCGGCAACAAGTATGCCATGGAAATAGATGTTAGAAAATGAGGCAGTATTTGTCTTTAAGGGATGTTAAGACACCCATAAATCTCACACATGAGTTCTAGTACATCAGACATTGATTAACTTTATATTATCTTGCATATACATGAGTTTTTGATAACTACATGAAATGTCTGACAAAGTAGTGAAAACATCTTTGTTCAAGCTTTTTCTTAAAATGTGTTTTGTTTGTTTGTTTGTTTGTTTGTTGATGCCTGTATTTTTGGAGTCAGGATTTCTTTGTTATTAAGAACCTGGATTTTCAGCCCCTTGTTTACAGAGCTCGCACTGAAAACAAGCCAAACCTTTGAAGTTTCTGAACATGAAGGATTTGCATCATTTGCAGTGTGTTTCAGGATATGTTAGTGTGTTTTTTTGACAATAACTCGAGTGCCCTGGTGGAGGTTTTTCAGGTTGCAGAAATGGTAGAAAAATATGAAGGATATTCCCCCTCAAAAAAAAAAAAAAAATAGTATAATGTACCCATAATATCATTAAAATCATGCTGACTTTTTCTCAATGAAATTATTACCAGAAGCAGTGAGTATTTCATTTTGTACTACAGACATCTTAACAACCATTCATTATCCTTTAATATTGTCAACACAACCAATTTTTTAAATACTCTAAAGGGAGAAACAATTAGTGAAAATTATTACATAATAATTAATATCTTTCTGAGACCAGACTGTTATCCAAAGTGAAGAGGGCATACATAATTTATGCAACTTCAAGGAAGCAGAATGAGGTAGATATACCTCAGACCTGGGTGTATTTTCTGCTGCCTTTAAGCTGCAATCATTTAAAGAAAACATTTCAAAAGAACATTCTCCAGCAAACAAATTAGTTTTCATGCATATCACTTGGCAAATCATACTCGCTTTACTTATGTGTGTAAGTCCCAGTAGGGCTGCTTCTGCCCTCATCTTAGATCAGGCTCACCCTGACACAAAATGACTGCAGCTGAAACCTCCTCTGGTATGCTCCACGATAGAGGAAAGCAGAATTTCAGAGCTCTTGTATTTGCCGTTATGCTGAGTACCAGTAGGTAAATCATTAGCTAGCTATTCTTCACAGCAACCTCAAGAAGGGGCTTCACGGTGGAGGAAGCGTGGGCTACCACCGTTAGTAAAACCTGCCCACCTCCTAGAGAAGCTTCTGGTTCCACCGACTAAATACCCCTTGGAAAGGAATTTGTGTTTGCTGTGCCTCATGGCGTGATGATCTCCTCGGGGTTACCCATTCTCCTGGCTTTTTTTTTTTTTTTTTTTTGGCTTCAGGCATACAGAACTTTTGCCAGGCTTCACACTGTCGGCACACAGTCAGCTGGGCATACATCACTTTGGATTTCTTGCCTTTCAGCGGTATTACCTTAGATTGGCAGAGGAGACCTCATGCTGGTCTAATTCCAGGAATAATTCCAAACAGACATCTCAGTCATTCTCCTCAGGAAGACAAGTCACTAGCCATATACTGCTCTGAAACACAGAATAATTAAGTGCATTAGAAAAGGATGTTTGTTGCAAAGCATACTCATTTTTCTTGTTCAAGGAAAACTTTAAAGAGAAAGACCTCCTCTCTTTCATTCTGTGTGAGACACAATGGTGCAGATGTGTACTCGTGCACCTAGAGAAGAGGAATTTTTCAGTTTATAGACAGCAGGATACAAAAATAATTACACATTAATGTTTCAGAAATTTTGCTTTTTACATTCTTGTCATAACAAATTCATTTATATTAGAGTAAAAGGAAATCTGAAGTAGCGATATCAAGTCCCCTAAGTATGGAAAAGCCCTGGTTTTAACCCCAGCTCCAGCATCTTGTACTTGACCTCCAGTAAACTCTTCACCTCTGTGTTTATCTCCATGCCTGGGAAACGGGAATGAAAAAATCTTTTGCTCTTCGCACAGTGACTGTGAGGCTTACTACCTCGAACTAGGTACACTGTTTCAAGGCATTATGTAAGAGGTATTGTTATTAGTGGAGGTTCATGCAAGAAATCTCTTTTGAAATTGTGTTTGTTGGGCACAAAATCAGCTTAGTCATGAGCAAGTTGTATGAGAATTTTGCAGGACTGAGCAGCATCCATTTAGCTTTGATTTTCATACAGTTCTTGGTACTATTCTGCCAGCTGAAGCCCCAGACAACCTGCATCTAACCAGAATAAACTCTTCTATGAACACACAGGTACAAGCAACCTAAATGTTTTGGTCTACAGTGAAACTGGCCTGCCGAGTCTCGTGTTCGTACTTAAGCTCAGACTTGATCATTTCCACAGGAACAGCTTGCAGCCCAGTTCTGGTCTGAAATACTCTCAGTGTTCCCTCACCAGATTGCTTCGCACATCAGCTGGTGGCTGACTCATGCCTTCTGCAGCAAGGACGGGATAACCCAAGCCGCTCTCCCTGCAGAACGCCAGTGTTGAGTGCCACCGTCACTTGGACAAGTCCCCAGAGACTCGCACAAGGCTGGTCTGCCTGCAGCACTAAACCTGAAAGATAACCTCTGCTGCCAGCAGTCAATGCATAATTGTAAAAAGGGGATGGGGACTTTGGGACGGGCTTGTCAGCATCCAGCTTCCAGGAGCGCGTCTATCTGCTGGTGCCAAAACTCCTCTACAAATCTGATTGCATCTATCCCACACACTTGCAGCAGAACCACATCAAAGCCATGCTTCAAAGTACACCAAGTAAACAACAGAAGGAAACAGGCTACTGAAATACACCTGCAAACTAGCTTTGGTTTTTCGATGCCAAACACATGTGTGTGATGCAAGCCTTTTCAGTAGGGAGCCATGAAATCCAGTGGATATACTCCACTCCTAGACCGGTTTAGAAAAATCCCATGCATCAGTTTCCTCATCAGGAAAGCAAGGATGATACCTTCCTCCAGAAAGAACTTCAAGAAGCAAACTGAAAATGTGGATTGCTATGTGAGCAACAACTGCATAACAGAAAGCACTTCATGTTTTTTGTGCATTGCAGGATTTTTTGCAGGAAAAATTGCGGAGCTGTATGTTTAGGTTATTCTACCCTCCTCTAGAGAAGGAAGAGTGACATTTTTCCTCTTGTATTTTAATTTTTTCCCTTTCTGAGGTCATTTCCTCTCAACTACTGGAGGTAGTTAGATTAGCTCCAACCACATATGCAGAACCAGTACACAGAGAATCAAAGAAAGACTATTAACTGTGGCCCAGAGTTAATCGTTAGAAAGACATACTACAGAGATGTAAATATGCAGGAAAATTTAAGGCTGAAAAATAGTCTTCTTAGAGTTTCGATTACTCTAAGTGATATGAGAAAGCCCATCTAGTTCAGCATTTGTTGGATAAAATTATCAGGACATATCGCATTGCACTTGAACATTGCCTTAACAAAATACTTATCTGCTTTGTACGACCGCATAAAAACTATACTTCTGATACAAGCAGTATTGAATTGTTGCATGACTGCAGTTAACACAAGTTGCCATTCTGAAGTTGTGGCAAAGTTCAAATTGTCTCAACAAGAGAAAGATGCAGAGACATTTACCATCTGTACCATCAAGACAGTAACATCCATAATCTCAAGACATTTGGTCTTTTTTCCCATTTCAAAGATAGGTAAGTGTAACATAGGCAAACACATCTACTATCTATATCCTTCAGATGTTGCCGTTCTCTGAAGCTGTTTTGCATTTTAAAAGTACGTAGGTGTATAAAGTTCAAAAGCATACTTTTGTAGAAAATGTTTCTCAGAAGTGCTTTAGTAATCATTTTAAAAACATACTCATTGCTGGCTCTTTTTCTTTTTCCCTTAAAAAATGACTCCCATCCAAAAACTGTATGACACCTTCAAGAGCAGCCAATCCTTCACTGTACGTTTTGTCTGCACATTCAATTTGCTCCCCCATTGGCTCTGCCTTCCAGCTTCAGGCTGCAGCGCCAGAGGCGTTCGCTGTCTGCGTTTGGAGGACGCTGCGTGATGCCCGGCCGCCTGCCCCCCGGGGCTCAGCCCCGCACTGATGCACGCACGGTCCAGCTCTGCTGGGCGCGGGCACAGGGCTGAGGCGAGGGTCCGTGCGGACAGCGTGGTTCTGCAGCCAGAGTCTGCAGGCCTGGGGCCTTCGGGGACAATTAAAACACGGAACGTTTCAACTCTGCTTGTAGCACATTACATCAGGGGTCTCTGTTTTCCCGGTAGCATCATTGTAAATAATAACAAAGTAGTTAGATTGCTTTCCTTATCATGTGTCTCAAAATGGGAATCCCCCAGCTATATTTTATATCAAACGACAAAGGACCATTCAACAGGAGAATCCCAAACTACCCAGCCCTTTGAAAAGCAACTTGAAAATACTGGTTAAATCACAAACACGGTATCCTGTAGTTTGGCTTATGCTTCTGCTTTATTTGTCCTTCCTGGATAACCCCAACCAATGCATCGGTCTACGCAGAGCACTTTCTGATGGCAGTTCTCACAAATGTGCCCCACTGTCCTACTCCTGACAAAAAAAAAAAAAAACCAACTATTATCTCTTCGGAGTAAATGCTTCTGCAGGCTGAGCTGTGACTGGGTTTCACCCATGCAAGGGCTGTCCATCATCAGCACAGATGTAGCTGTAAGGGGAATTCAACAAACAAGACCTCAGTGCAGCAATATCTGTGTTAAATGTTATGCATGTGAGTCATCCGGATACCCTGAAGGGGATTCTTGCATGTGCAACTATTTGCCAAATGGCAAATTATATCTTGCTGATGCACCACAAGGAACACAACCGAGTTTATGTCTCAGTCTCTGACGTTTGTTTAGTTGTTTTGTTTTGTTTTGTTTTGTTTTGTTTTGTTTTGTTTTGTTTTGTTTTTTCCACTGATTCACGTGACACTATTCCAAGTCTTTAGCCTGATGACTTTAACTGTACAAAAAATACAATGGGTTGATGTGGGTTGATTCTCCTTACGAGAGAGAGAAATTGGGAATTCTCAGTAGATTGATGGATACATATGCTTAAAAAATTTCAAAGATGACATTCTATGTGCTTATATGCACACTTACAATATGTGTGTGTATACGTATATACATACAAGCATACATGTACACATCCCAACAGTGCTATATTTAGCTGGGTATATACAAAAAAAGACTTATTCTGCTTACGGGGAGTATTTAAGAGATTGGTAAATTTTTAAAGCATGCATATGCGATCCTGCTGCTACGTACTGCATGAAGGATATTAAGGTTCCAATAATACTCCCTTAGATTATGAAAATCAATTTCTTGTCAAGTCAGGTTCTTATTATAACTTCAAACTTCCAGAAAACACAGTGCAGTCAAAATCAGTGTTTTCCCACAGATTGTCAGGCTTCCTAACATAAACGTTTACAAAGTCCCGTGACTAAACAAGAAGACAAACCTAAAAATTTGATTAAGGTCACCCGAAAAGACTGCCTTTAAATACCAGCTCTAGTTTCCAGGTCCTAGTGGGACCAAGACAGCCAACAAGTGGGAACACGCAGGTCCCTGGCCCAGGTGTCCCGAGGGCTGCGGAGGACGCCGAGCCCCGTGGTTGTGACATCCCTCCCACTCGCTCCAACTTAGCAAAATGCTCTGCGCAAACACTCGCGCAAATAACCCCTTCGAGCACCCTTGTCACTTCCTGCAATTTTGCTTCTATGCTTACTCTGAACATGCAAGGAAAGTGACCTTAGCCCCCCTCCACCCCCAAAAAAATTCAACTCCTGCTGATCTTTTTATTTTTTACAATATTTCTTTAGTAATATTAACAGGAAATAACGTGAAGCATTGATAAACACTGAATTAATGTATTAACACTTGAAAATCTGTTTTCTAAAGGTTCTGCATCCTTCTGTTTGTTTCAGCAGCAAGAATGAGTGCCTATCATTTCTGCAAACATGGATGACAATGGACAAGAAGTAAGAATTTCAATGCATCTTGACAGAAAAGCAAACAAAACAAAGAAAAAAACTCTACTATCTTTGGCTTCCTACAGATTGTCACCAAATCACAGGCTGGAGAATTACCGTATCTTTCCCGTGTGGGATGGAAGATACTAAAGACACCTCATCAATTCTGTGTTCTCTACCACAAAACTTCAGTAGTCAAGTTTTGCCAGGTTGCAAACAATATTAAATAGAGGACTGCATGGGTGAAGTTTATAATATATGAAGAGCTTCTGTAAAAGCAAGGACTGTGCCATGGAAACCAGACTGAAAATTTGAAAGCTTTAACCATTAGGCTAGGAAAAGAGCTGTTCAGTGATATAAGGATGTATACTTATCTGTAGTCAAACAGAGAGCTCATATTTCATAAACTAAGCAAAGTTGGGCCGTGCCAGGGACTGTGATAAGAGATAGGTGATACCAGAAGTTGGTTTTATGCATCAGCAGCTGGCATGCTGCTGCGTAAGTGAGCACTAAATTAAACTTTCAAGTGAGCAGTTGGTTGCACTACTTTCCCAGAAATATGTCTCTGCCGAGAACAAAATCCAGGTCCTATCACTCTGTTGGTAAAAAAAAAAAAAAAAAAAACAAATTGTATGAAAGCAAGAAGTCACCACCCCTTATGAATGTGCATGGTACTCAGTCTTTCCTACTCTCCCAGTACTTATATCAATCGTGAGGTTAAAACTAACAAGTGTTTTGAGTTCATGAGAATATTTTGTAACCTACACGAACTTTGCAGTCTCACAGTCCATTACGAATGTTCACTCATATTTTGCAACTGCCCACAGGATCTCCCTGCTGACAAATCAGCCCTTTTTCTGATCTGCTTACTAGGTGCAAACGTCAATCAATGTTTAATCAGACAAAGTCACAGCCTGGCCCTGCCAGTGGTGCAACACAAGTCTGGTGGAGAATAACCCATCAGAGACTGACTGTGCCGGCTCTGAGGGCCTAAATCCAAACGGAGCCACTCTCGTAGGAAAATGGTGATTGCATGCACGTGGGTGGTAGGATCTAGTAGGTGAAGAAACACAGCCAAGAATGTATGAGAAGAAAACAAAAAGATGTCATTATCAAGCAATGTAATTGGCAATACAGAATGTGTGTGCTCTTAGTGGCTATGCCTCTCCTTTTTTCCCAAGAGATGATATCAATGTGTTTTGAAATAAATGCGTGTAGCTTGGGATAAATGGAGGGATATGATTTCACCTTCTCAATCTAGAGTTTGTAGGAAGGCATTAAGCTTTGCTGCATGGCTGGGACCTATGGCAGGAGGAGAAGTTTCTATTGCATGGGCAAGGATATCACCACCCCTAAAACAAAGTCTAAGGATGAAAGTTTTGATAAATGTTTCCTGTAGGTGCAAAGTAAAGAGAAAGAAAAGCAGTAAAGGTGCTACAATGCAGTCTTTTGTCAAACTTACTTCTAAGTAATCATGATTTTATTGGAGGCTGATTTTTGAGTGGGCAGAAATGCAAAAAGACAAGACCCTAAAAATAGTGTCAAAATAAGTAAATATTAAAAACAAAGATATATACATTTTCATTAATCAAATAAATTATGGAATTGTACAGTTTGTTAACATTTATTGCATAGTCAAAGGAAACCGGATAGTTCAGGTATGCAAATAACTGTAAAACAAATTGGCTTCCCTTCTAATAACAGGGGACTCTTTTGACAAACTATGAAGTGACGATAATTTACAGATGTTGCTCACAGGCTGGGGAGCCATGGGAGCGCACAATGTGTCCAGAGATAACACTACTCAGGCCTGAGGCAGATAGCAGAAGAAAACCTAGATATTAGTGAAACAAACAAATGCCTTCTTGTGAAATGGAGAGATACTTATGTCAGGTTAAATAAGAAATAAAAACAAGACTGTTCCCAAGGGACTTATGGAAGGTAACAAAAGACAGCAGCAGCACTAGATCTAAAACCAAAAGAAGATGTTCTTTACAGATATTTTTTTCACCATGCAAGATCACAAAGAACATGGATTTCTTTCTTTTTCTGAGAAATCAAATGAAAATGGCTCTTGATCAAACTTCCACCTCTTGTCATTCTTTCAACCCAGGATCCCTGGATGCACCATGGATGCTTCCACTGCCTTCCTTTCCTCAAATAACCCCCACCAGCAAAGCAGGCTCACCTTCAGATTCACCGTGCACCTCAGCCAGAAAACTCCGCAGATACTTTTGGCAGAGGGGAATAGATGCACGTACTTCTCCAGCAAGGAGCCTTGGCAGAGCTCACGAAAGGCACCCATAACACTTCAGCAAATAACTGTTAATTTGCAGACAGAGCTCGAAATCTAGCCCAGATTGACTGCAAATACTTCTGCAGTTCATGTCAAACAGCTTAGTCATCACTAGGCTTCCACATCCAAAATCTTTCTTTGTGTCTGTTTTT
The DNA here is from genome assembly GCA_013399475.1 of Chauna torquata. Lineage (NCBI taxonomy): Eukaryota > Metazoa > Chordata > Aves > Anseriformes > Anhimidae > Chauna > Chauna torquata. The sequence goes on along the minus strand of VXAL01013289.1, from coordinate 37,934 downwards.
ATGACTGAGCAGTGTTTATACGTACAGTGGGATTCCTGCTGTTTCCACAGGACAGCTTCACTCAAAATGAAGTTGTTCTCTAATTACTTTTTATTTATTAATTTTCTTGAAGCCCAAGCTACATTTGATACTGAAGTACAAAGCCTGGTTAAAATTACAGATTTTTTTTCCTTTTGCCTTATTGGAATTTCAGGATATTAATACCACTGGTTTTCTTTTTGTTTGTTTGTTTTTAACCAAGAATGAATTAGTTAGGAATTGTGCTTCCAAAGCAAATATTTTCTTTTCCTAGAAAAGTTTCCTTTTAGTAAAATCTCAACACAAGTCTGAGAACAGGATAAAATGAGAGGAGAGGCCCAAGCCTCATGCCAAACAAATAACTGTGGTTACTTTAGCAAAAGCGAATTTACCTTATGATCGGTTTGCAACTTAAAAAATAAATAAACTCCACCAAAAAAAACATGAAAAAGATGATCTGAGTTGCTTTCATGCTAGTGCAGAAAACTGGACATTAGCCAGCTACGGAGAAGGCGGATGTTTTGTTTCTCAGTGCTGCTAGGATGCTCTGTGCAGGGAGGAGGCAAGCAGCCAGCCAGGGCACCGAGGGTAACGTCATTTATCAAAAAGAGAGGGCAGAGGCAGGTCAAATGTCTAGGTCAAATAAGGTAGGACAATGTTATGACAAGGCTCAAAGACAAAGGCAAAAGGCCCTAATTCAACAGGGAGGCGGTGAGCTGGAGAGACGTGCACCACTCTGCAGGATGTGGCCAGCACCTTGCAGAGCCGCACTTGAAGATTGAATTTTCATCGTCAGTAGGACACTGTGCATTAGTGATGACTGCAGAATTAGGTTCCAAGTGTTTGGGAATGTATCTGGAATGACGATAGAGCATGATTGCCAGATTATTACCATTAAGTAGAAGAATCTGAATGAAATGAAGAAAAGGAAAGTGCAAGCTGAAAAAAAGGAAAATGTTCCTCATGGTGAATTCTACTAGACTGCCAAAAAGTTTCCCAGGGGGAATGGTGGAGTCCTGTTCTTTACAACACAAGACAAAACACTGAAAAAATATACTATAAGGAACAATCCTAGAGAGGCAAAGAAAGGCGTTAGATAACCCATTAGGTCCTCACCCTCTTTGATTTCTGTGGAAATGAGCAGAGCCAGAGAAATAGAGCAGCAGCAAGAAACCACAAATATTATTTTGCTAAAAATCCTCATTCCATTAATGTCAGCATGACTTATGAAAACTTAACGCAGTCAAACCTTTTTTCCTTGGCAGAAGGGGGAGTACCATAAAGGCTAACATCGACACTTGTGCAAGTATAGGTTCGTGCAACTGTCCCATTGCAGAACAGACTGCATACCTGTTTTGGAAACTCCTAGTCTTGTGAAACAAGAAGCAATAGGTCATAATATAGGTAACGTAGCAAGAAAACACAATACCATGCCCCACGTAGCACAAATACTGAACCAGAATATGACGTATTTGCAAGAAAGTACAGCTGAAGGTCTGAGAGCATTCCTGCATCAATTTTTCTCTGTGCAAAATATTGTTTGACATTCATAGCGGCACTCTAGAGGCAGCCCAGATAAAAGCTCTATCTGACCACTGTTGAATACGTTTTTGTCACGCGCACTTTGTGCCTAATTTTGAAAATCAATTTCTTGAAAAATTCCATGGGGAAAAAAAAAAAAAAAGATTTTAAAAATATATTTCTGTGCAATTAATGGAAATAGTCAGTCATGGCGCAGCGTGAAGCAACAGAGGAGTAAGCCTTGGTGCAAAGCCGAGGAACTGCGGTAGCGTTGCCCGTACGCCCCAAGCAGCACCGCGTACCAAGCGGCACGGCAGAGCCGCGCGGCACCGCGGCCCCAGCCCGTCCGTGGAGGGATTGCTGCGGTCTGCCTCCCGCTCTCCAAAAAGAAGGACCCTCAGAGCCAAGGGGAGGGAAGAAGAGGCTGCACGGAGCCGTTGTCCCCCAGTTCTTCCGTTCTGAGAACGCTCTCCCGTAGCATAGCACGAGGTAGTGAATGAGTCAGACGCCTCCGGCCCTGCGCCTGCCCCGGCCAGGCGAGGGCGCACGAAGGGAAGGGCTGCGGCCAGCGGTCGGGACTCAAAATGCCGTGCAGCCAGCGCGAAGGCCTGAGCGCTTCACAAGGTCACCGTGCACGCCATTCGTCCCTCTTCAGCCTTTTGTACGAGCGCTGAAGCGTGTATTTCTGAAAGTGCGGCAAAGAAAACTCCTGGGATCTTCCCTGTGAGGGGGTGCAGCTGCCTCCACCAGGCGGCACCGCTCTGCGCGGGCGCCTGGGGGCTGCAGCTCATAACCCGTATTGAATGGGGCACGTTCAGTGCTCCTCCGCAGCATTTCTGAATTTCTGAATTTCGTTTTCAACACCCTCTTCTAACCAGAAGTTTGCAGATAGCATTACAGCCCCCTCCTGATTTGTTGTGTTTGATTTGGCAAGCATTATTTTACTTCCCTGTTTTCTGTTATATG
>VXAL01013289.1:15667-35394 GCA_013399475.1 Chauna torquata | reverse complement strand
GGGGGGGGGGGGGTGGGGGGAGATTATAACATCCCATAAAACATTGGCACTGCATCAGGCAATTCAGAGAAAACTGTAGTTGAGGTTACACGTTTACGGTGATAGTCCTCTCTGACACGAAAGCAGGACTTTGGGACTCTTAAGGAAGGACTTGGTCCAGACAACGACTGTGACTTCTGCTGTGTGCACACTGTATGTGTCAGGTTGTCTGCGGGCTCTGAGGTCCAGCACAGACACTTTGTAGAGTTTTCTCTTCTTGAGACAACTCCCTTTGCTGTCATGAAAATTTAAATTTCTTTATTCACTTTTTTTCTTAGGATATAATGCCAATAACCTACGTAAGAAAAAAAAATGTTTACTTCTTAATGAATGTGAAACATAGCATGATAAAAACACTATATCTGGGGTCTTAAAATGAGCCCAGATTATTCTGAGACATGACTTTGCAATTTAATTCTAATTAAGAAAGAGGAATGAATGACATCCTAAAACTAGTGATGAGATGGCAATAAAATCCTATTAGTGTGCATATTTGTGCTAGGCAGATATGATTGTTAAAGCTTATTTCTATCTATCTTTTTTATTGGAATTGCATTTTTTAGAGATTCCAGGGAACTGTAATTGAACACTGAGTTACAAAAAAGCATTTTATGACATTGCTGCCAATTCATTACATCAAGTTGATAACAAAAGAGTTTGAGATAACTGATATAGCCCACCTATAAAATCTCCATATTCTGTGGTTTCAGAATATGTATGCACATGTCGAGGTGATCTTGAGATGTTTCATGCTACGCAGGGCTGTAAATTTGTCCCACCTTCTGCTGCTTCTATGATGGTTAAGCATACATAAAACGCACTGTAATTTTGGTTGATTCTTGTCACAATTGGAAAAGTCTTTACACAATGATTCTAGCAATGTGCAGGTTTTCCTATTCACATGAAGAAGGGCATGATTTTCACGTATTTATGCCAGGCTGTTTATTAAACATACTAAACCAACTTGGAGCTGTTGGCTGGTGTGACAGGTCACCATACAACCTCATGGCATGAACGATCTAGGCTCAGAGATACTTCACTAACTTAAGAAAAAGATCGTCTGCCAGTACTTGAATGACAAGAGTAGGAAAATTAAAAGGTGTGTGGAAGAAAGAGACATATGAGCTTCACTGAGAATCAAGGAGAGAGCAAAACACACATGCGAAAGTATAAAGAAAAGAGCTGAGTGAAAAACAGACCAAAAGAAACACAAGAACAGAAAAAAAAAAAAAACATACATGCAAAAGGTTTGCAGGGGTCTTCCAGTGTCTCAAAAAAAGGAGTGGATTAAATTTTACAGAAAAGATCCATAGATTACATCAGATTGTACAGAAGAAGAGTCTCTATGCTTTTACAGTGCTCTTACAGACAAAAAGAAGGCTTTATTTTAAAATTTCAGTGGAATATCTGATCTATCACATAGGCATATTGTAGAAACATGACATGAAAGCAGCCTAAAGAGACCTTGTTTCAATCACATTTACTGAGGTTTAAAACACTGTAGCCCCCAAACTACAAAATTTTTAATGTCATATAAAATTCTTAAGTTCAAATTATCTTCACTTTCTAGAATGGGAGGACCACATTGGTTTACGTACTTTATACTGATATTATTTCTGTACTGTTTTTTCACACAACACTTTTAACAATGATCCTAAAGAATTTTTAACCCTTGCTGTCCCAGAGGCAATTTCCATGACTTCCATGGGAATTCTTTATCGAATGGCAAAAAGAGTGGGAATTGATGTCCTGGATCAGATTATCTGACTGCATAGCTTGCTGGCATTATTTACACACAAGAAAAATCAGCTTAACACCAGAATGGCGCATCACAAAGTAACTGGTCCAGAGGGAAAGTTTATTTCTTTTCCTTGTAGATTACTCATCTGTACAGCATATAACTTCCCACAGAGCATAACTGCAGCTACACGAATTGTCCATTAGCAGACCAGCATAATACTTTGCTGGAGAATAATCCTGGTTATTTCTTATGACAGTGAGTTTCACACATAAATTAGGTAGTCTGACTTAAGAAACACCATTTTCTCTTCTCTGATTTAAAAACCTTTAAATACCTTTCAGTTTCGACCACAATTTCATTCATTAAGTATGGATTGCCTTATTTTTATGGCAGGAAATAACCCCTGTAGCTTTGCGAGTTCTGTTGTTTATACTCTAAATGCTACTCACACTCTGAAATGAACGCAAATTGTTACTAGTTGCACCCTGTGATGCAACTTGCAATCTTTGTGGGACATACTGTTTCACTCTTGGAACCACATGTAGCTATTTTGAATAAGATTATTTAAAGAAGCAGTTTAAACTCTAATATTAGAGAAATGGGATACAGCAACTTTCTTTTGGAGTTTGCATGTCATCAGGTTACCTGATGGCAACCTTAATACATTAATGGATAGGCAGAATTGACAAGTTTTGCCTGTCAGTCAAGTGCAAATAGTCTTGAAATCGTAGAAGGAACTGCTAAAACAATGAGCTATGTGGCATGCCATCTGCATTTCATTCAAAAAGAAATAATCTATATCTATAGGTAAAATTTCAATATCAGAAAAAAAAAAAAACAAAAGAATTGCAAACTGTAACCAAACGTGATCATAAAAAATAAATAAAAATAAAATAAAATAAAGAGTTCTACATTTAGTATATAAATAAAACGAAAACAGAGCAGAATGTGTTCTTGGAAATGTTATGATATGCATTTCAGTAAGCACCACTCATTCTTACCCCCAGCAGTCCCATATCCTATAAATACGTTGTGTTTTCCCCAATTTCCTTGTTGAAAGTCATTCACTTGAAAATGTGGAATACTAAAAACTCTGCTTGAAAAGCCTCTCTGGACCTCAACTCAGCTACATTTACATTATAATTCTGTAATTCCAGTTCATTGCCAATTTGGCTAGTTGCTATTTGTATCTGCAAAAGGGATTGTCTGGACTCTTCCCTTATGTCTGCAGCACAAGCCCCCCGTAAGCCTGCGGGTGTCCCAGCCGATGCCCACGGCAGTGACGCCGTCCTCCAGACAGATGTGGGACATTTGGGTTTCTCAGATGTTCTCATACAGTTCTACTCAGGATTTTAAATCTCACCTCTCATTTTCCCTGAACTGCTATGTCTGTCAAATCATTTTACCACCCACTTTCAAAATGGTTTCTTCCATACTTTCCAAGAGCTTCTTTTTTTTTTTTCTTTTTTTTCCCCTTTTTTTCTTTTTTTGTTCTTTGTTTTCTTTTTTTGTTCTTTTTTTTTCCTGTAAATTTATTGCACCCAGTTAAAGAGTTTGGGTGTGTTCTGCGCTGTGAGGAGCTGTCTTTTTCTTACTAGAGCAAAGTCAGAACTCCCACTCATATCTTCTGGAGTAAGCCTTTTATCAACATCTATTACATCTTTGAAATATCTTCAGGGTTCTTTTCATAGTTCAGCCATTGGTCCATGACATCTGGCACACCTAAAAGTCCATTTCAGCCAGCCATGAACACTTGAACATCTCTTATCTTCGTTTGTACGTATCAGTGTCAAGAAAAAACACCTAGCAGGCATGATAATAATTTATTATAGAAGAGATGACAAATACTCCTCCAACCAGGACAAATGATATGTAGGTGAGAAGCTCCGTAGCATGAAGCTCAGCTCCTCAGGAGCCCAGATGAGACTCATGGTGGGTAAGAGGAGCTGGAGTGGGGCTAGTGAATTCTCTTCACAAAGCTGCCATTTCTAAAGCACCTGGGGCTAACCATGGTGTTGAAGAGGTACTCCATTTAATTCCATCTCTAGATGGAAAAACACTAAAAAAAAATTAAGAAAAAAGAGATTCCCAGCTAATGTAACTGAAACAAGCTAGGCACAGGAGAGAACAGAATTGCCGGTGCCGCTGGGCCCGTATATTGTCTGCTGTATTTGACTCTGCGTATTGTGGCTCCAGAGACGCTCATGGCTGTGCAGACTTCGCCGTGTTTTGTTCTCTGACACAGTTTTGTTCACGGGTATACATATTTTCACCCAAAGCCATGGCTATCCTAAGCAAAGAAGACATCATGTCAAATCAGCTATCTTACTGGTTAATTAGTTACGGCTTGTGCAATGTTGTGAGTAGAAAACACTGTAAAAGTGCTAAATACTATTTTTGACAATTCCTGTGCCTCTAAACAATAATATTTAGGTTTCTTATGGAGGTTGCATGTACTCCTTCCTGCATGAGATTGCATCGCTTTATTTTCAGAAAATCAGAAGGCTGCATCCTCTGCATTTTAGGCTTTCATACTTTATGCCCATGAATGTCACAGCCTCTGCACGCCTAAGGCCACATCTGTCAAAGCCAAACCCATTTCTAGCAGAGCATGTTCGCATGTATGCTACAGGAATGTGTCTGTATGAGATCTCTGTGAGAGGCAACGAAATGCAACTCCTGAGATGAATGAAGAGTTAACATTTTGATTTTTTTTTTTCCAGTATTATCTCCTCAAATTGGAGGACAGATTATTTTAAAGAGTTTACATTTACATACAAATTATACACAAGCAACTTACAAGAAAGGTGCAAATGAGGCAGGCATACAAATTACAACATGAGTGTTGAAATTCCTATCTTTAAAAGAAAACCTGGGTTCCCAAGCACGTAACAAAGCATAAATAAATCTTAAGTGAATACACCCTACAAGCTGCTACTTCCACCGCTGCGAACGTGAAGTCCCCTAGCCTTAGCGGACCTGCTCAGGACGTGCCCCTTGTACAGACGAGATCACCGCGTGGACACCTAACCTCCGTGGAACACCTCGCGCTAGCAATGCCGTACCGTGGGGGCCAGGATCAAGCCCTCCCCGTAAGACATCGCCGCTAGGGGAATGTTTAGACAGCGATTTTCAGAGCAATGTTTAGATCTATAATTAGGCTTAGTTAAGTCAGTAGCAGTCTTAATTATTTACCAGTGGTGTCCCTGGGCAGAATATTGAATTTAGAGTAATTCTGGGGGTATAATTCTCAGAGCCTGTTTGATTAGGAAAAATAGTGTCGCTTTTCTTCCGATTTCCTGATTCCCCCTCACTTTTGCCCCAAAAACACCCTTGTCATCTCTCAAATACATGCAGAAATGCAGAGCAAGGGTGAAGGCCATATTCTGCCTTTGAGGCCTTCCGCCGGCTGAGGAAGAAACAGAAAAACGTTGGTTTTCAGTGCATGGCCTGAAGAAGGCCCAACAGCCAAAACATCCCCTTCGGCTCGGTTTCTATTTTTGAGCACCATTTGCTATCAGCCCTTCTTTCATTCTCCAGCTCTCGTACCGCTGCCACACTATCAGTACTTCCACTTACCCTATTTTTCCAAGGCATCAGGCTCTTTCTTTGGGAGGAATCTCACGGTGATCCAGATCATGCAATTGATTTTTGAGCAGAATCTCCTATTAAAGTCAGTGGGGAATTCTTGTTAAAAATCAATGGCACAATCTGGCCCAAAACGAGTGAATAAGTCTTGGAGAAAAGCAAGAAGTGAATGACAGCTTAAAGCAGAATCAGATGTTTTGAATGAGCCCCTAAAATTTGATCACTACAGCATACACACAGTCTCCGTTTTTTTAATAAATACTTTTCAGTTACTTTGGGGGGCGGGGGGATGGGTGTCAGATCTTCAGTGGATCGAGAAACAGACTGAAAGAAAGAAACTCGTGTCAATTATCTGTTATGAGATTTTGCCACGTTCCCTACATTTTTAGCTTAGTGAAAAAATGCAGTTATCAAGGAACAGCTCGTTTTTATTTTAGGGGTATAATTTACATTTCTAAATGTTCATAAAACACATTTCTCATTCCAAAACACTCTTACACCACTGGCACAGTGACAATATCACATTCACTGGCATTTATATTTGTATTGCACATCACAATATCTTTCTATTAACTACCACAAAAATACTGCCTGGTTTAAAGTACATTTTGATTTTATTTTAAAATTTATAAATAAGATTTACATGTTGATTTTGATATTTTGTAGTTTCATTTTTAAGGCTACTTTTTAAATTTTAACTGTTAATATTTGTGAAAGTTACAAAACTCACAATAACGTAACTATGAACTTTTTATTTTCCACATTATTAGATTAAATACAATGCAAGAACCATTAGAATACCTAAACCACTTCTTTAAAAGATGAATTTGGAAATTCAGCTTCCACACAAAATTTATCCAGAGGCAATACATTTTAGAACTGCATGTTTAACTTCTAAACTGGAGCACCTATAATTTTAAATTACCTCTATGCTTGATGCTGAAATAGACTTAAAAAAGACAATGCAATCCAACTGGAAAAACAATTCCCATCCTTCATTTAGGCTGGTACGTTTTAGTGTTAGGTGAGCATGTCTCAGACAATATTTTTCACTTTATTAAGCTAATTGATTAAGAAAATATGAAGGATTTTACTTTTTTTTTTTTAATTTAGGTGCAGAAGAAGTTTTTGATGAGTAAAAATGGCCACATTTAATAGCCACAGCAATTTCAGACTTGCATTTATAAAGTCTGCTTTTTGTGCCAGTGTGCAAAGCAGGAAAAACCAAATCTCCTCAATGGAGGGATGCAAACTTAAAATTGATGCAGAAATCGAGTTCTGCACTTATTATTCCATATGGAATAATCAACGAATTTTTAAAAGTGCAGGCCTGAGTTCCAGTTCTGCTCATTTAGGTTACCAAAAGCTGTTGTTAAAATTGATGGCGATTGTTGTGATTAAAATCACTTTTAAAAACAAAGAGACATGATCTTTGTTATTTGTCTAGGTTGAGAATCTGCCAGCTTTCTTAACGGGGGGAATCAGTAGGATTGCACAAATGACTCATTGTCATAGTAGAAAGTCTTGCTCTTCATTAGTCAGACACATTTTATCTACTCCAGCCACTGATCTGAATTTTATTTCTATTGTCCAAACCAATAAAAGTGATGTTTGAAGTGGATATGTAAGTTGGGAAAATGAAAAACAGTAGAAAAATGGCTCTTCAGTTTTTTCTTAACCTAGGTCAGAATACATCTGCACAAAGAAATTAAGACTGAAGGCACATTTCATGGATTTTATCTAGGTGAAGGCAATGGGTTTTTGGTAGAGGTTATGATAATACAACTTAGGTTAAGCTAGTCATACTAGTTAGCATATTCAAGTATCATTTAAATTTTTGTAAGTTTTAATGCCTGTTGATTTTTTTCTTCCATTTAAAGCCATCCCTGATTCTTTTTTCCATGAGAAATAAGGATAGCTTCTGTTCCCTATAGCACAATGGGACTGTGAAATAAAGTATCCAAGTTTGAAATTTATATACAAAAGTCACTTTCCCATTATTTGTCTGACATTTTAAAATCTAATTGCAACATCAGGTGTTACTATGTTTAAATCTTGTACCACGTTTTCTTAGAAGTCTTGTAGTTCACTTATTTTTTCCTTTATGCACTGGCTCTTTTTTTCAGCATGCGGGCACCTGCAGCCACGCAACTCCAACGATGTATCTAGAACTTGATTAAACAGAAGACTGTATTGCGTCAGAGCACCACTCATACATGAGAAAAACCATCTGGCCTTCAACTTCCATGCAGCAATTTCGCAATATAAACAAATAAACCCAAACCTTTTTTTCTTCCCAGAAGAAAATCAAAAGTTTTTAGCAAACACGAAAGTCGCCAATAGTATCTTTTTTTCCATCAGCTTTGCTCCCAAACACTTCTGTTCTGAGTTCATCTCTTCTGGCCCAATTCTAAAAAGACGCAGTACTTGCCCTCAGTGAAAGTGAGACTCCCTCAGTGATAGGCAGCTTAGAGCCACACGGAGTGGATTTATACATACCCAGTATACCTGTGCTGACACCCTGCACCTCAAAATTCAGGTTCCGTGCTCGGTTTTTTTATTGTCAACATCGCAAGAGTTTAGATATCCACACAGCGTGTTTGCGCCTTAGCAGGAAGGCATTGCTCACTCGTGAGGCACCAACAAACAGTATTTGCGGCAAGCAAATCAGATATAAATTTTGCCATTTAAAGTACGTCCAGGAACAGTTTATGCACATACAGGACTCAACCGTATAATAACGATCACAACTACAAAGTAGTTTATTTCAGATTATGTGTAGTAAATTAAAGCTCAGGAAAACCTTCCTCTGGCAAGGGTTTACTCTATCATGCAATATTTTTTTATCTCCCTGCTGTGGTTAGGGTAAAGGGTTGAGCACCAGGAAAGAATTAGGAATTACAAACTTGGTTCAGGGGTACTGTAACAGATCTCTCTGCCTCCATGAGGACCACACCAGTCATTCCCTGTTGGATTGCTGGGAATTCGACTATCCAGTAGCACAGTTGCTTGGCCATTGTGTGCAGATCTGTTCATATTCGTGTGAATCTGTTCAGGGTGCCCCCTTCAGCAGACCAAGAATTTCTAATGGGAAGTGGAAGCTCTTCAACAGCTACTGTCCTACCCATACTTTCTCCTGATCTTTTCCACTGGTTTTGTGGTTGCCATTTGCCTCAGTATTAAAGCTCAAAAAGGAATACTAGAATTTAAAATGCAGTTTGTTCTGTCAGAAATTCTTGATGTCATACACTACATTTCACTGATTGCTAGATATGGGTCAGAAAAGAAATTTTCTTGAGGACACATTGACTCTATCTTGAGATTTTATTTTATTGTTCTTTCCCCCACTTTTGAGAAGGAAATTGAAGTTCTTTGAGATCTTTGAGATGCTGAGTGTCTACTACAAGGTGCTGAATGACCTCATCTTCCATTAAAATTAAAATGAGCATATCACAGAAGGCACTCAGCTTGTTATGAAGTTGTACTTTTGCTGGGTCCTGTGGGAAACAAGGTCTACCCGGCCAAAGCATGAAATGTTCAAGAACTTTGATATCTACCCAATCTATGTAAACCATGTTGGTTGGGTTCTTTTCTCCTCATTACAGATTTCCATTTTTTTCCCTAAAAAAAAAAAAGAAGAAGAAGAAGGAACCCTTATAAACATGTACAAAGAATTTATTCCTATCTAATTTAAGAATCTGCTCATGAAGATGTAAAATCCTCAGCTGGGTCCATGGGGATTAAACTAAAACATGTCAAAACAGGACTGGAATTAAACTGTCAAGCTTATGAGTCTCATCCACCATGAGACTTTCCTTAAGAACAATTCCTTCTTGATTCTTGTTTTTTGAAGACGAATCTCCTGGATAAACTTGTCATATGAGTTATTTCTATATAGGCTTTGTACAAAGATCTGCTGACCCCAGTGACGAGGAGATTCTAGCGTGCACTTATTTGCTTTGATATTTAACTTATTGATAAAGTTGCAGCCCTAACCCTGAAGTCCAGTTACAGTTGTTACCCTTACTGAAGGGATGAGCACACAAGCTTATAGACCTGAAAATCACCATGCTGTGTCTGAAGTAAATAAATCTGCTGATTTTCTCAAAGCAACAAACAAACAATGCATATATAAATATACATATATATAAATATATACACACACACATATATATATCCTTTGTAGAGTTATTTTATTTATTTGTCTTGCTTTGATAAAATAAGCAGTATCAGGGCTCTCCAGAAGTTGTGGCTTGTCCAAGAATTATTGCAGATAAATACTTGAATTTAATTTTATCTTAAACCAAATCAGTATCTAATTTGGATAAATACTGAGTGGACATTTACCTAATACTTCTTGGTGTTATTCAGAAGATCTCCAGGCTTAAGAGATGCTACTCTAGAATGAATTTCAAGACACTATGCTCTGGGGAGTTTTAAGAAAAACTTTTTGGACGAAATGAGCCACTTTTATGCAAGTTTGGCTCACATACGCTTTAGCTTATCTGAAACTTACTGAAGTCAACCTATTTAATTAAGTCAGTGACCACAGAAAAACAGAAATCTTGCTTGTCGTGAATGCATGGCTAACAAGCAGTCCTTGAAATGAAGAACATTGAGCACACAGCTTCTTAATTCAAAAGTCAAAGATACCTCTTCTTCAAACATGCCTCAGTCACTGGAACTGGCTGACTTCTCAAAATAAGTAAAAAACATATGTGCAATTGATTGAAATTTATTTTCCTTTCTCAGCTGTCCTGCTTCCAATTCCTTCACACTTCTGATGTCATCATTCTCCTAGCTGTCACGTTGCTGTAAGACTTTCTTCACTGAAGACAAGCTAGTGTTACGAGAGGTGTGGTTTAACCAAAATGTGTGGTTAAAGAAAATGAAAATAAATTTGGTTGCCAATAGTCACAAGACTAAAACACTTCACTTCAGGACAAGGTCCAAACTGACTCCTAAGCAGTGCTGAATGGTTTTGCTCCAGCTACATTTTGTGGACGTGTCTAATCAGGAGACTCATATCGGTAAAATAATAGCAGATGTTCACTAGTTAAAGCATACTAAACAACTTTATTCATAAACGATACTGAACCTTAGCTCTTTCCTTAAATATTCCTGCATAAATAAAGTCAGATATCTGCAGTACCAAATCAGCTGCACTGGTTATTGACTCAAGCTGATAGCAACACAAGAATTTCCCAGGAAAAAACACAAGAATTTTGGTTCTTCACAGGAAGTAGGAGTAGATTTTCTAATGATAAAAAAACAAAAAATAAAAAAATCTTTTTAAACAAACAACAGATTTTTCCCAGCCCTTTTTAAACTATAGAAAAGAAGGTTTTTGCTTTTTCTTTTTTTGCTTTTTTGCTTCTTTATATCATTCTGGTCAACAGTCTCAAGTTCTTGTAAAAGACAGTGTTTTCAGAGGGGAGATTTGCCTGCCTATTTTTTTTTTTTTAAAGAGCAGTAAGCCTGATAATCAAATGCACCTTATTCCAAAATTAATTAATAAACACTTATGAAGAATTTGATACTTGAAGTGCCCTCTCTCTGTATACATACACTTGCAGATACACATATGTATGCATGTGCTACATATTACGATAAGAATGCCGCATTACTTGGAATACCTGTGTATTTAAATACAGGAAAATATGTTCTATTTTCATCCTGATTCTTATATCTAGATCCACAGACCAAAACATTTCAGAATTTTCTGTTTTGGAATACTCCTTAATTTCATTGAGCTACCATCTCAATTTTATATTTTATAGAATATTTTAAATCACAACCAACACAGACAAATTCAAAAAGTGAACAGAATTCTTCCCACATTGTAACTAGTTGAGGTAGAATCAATGTAATTTCCTTCAGTTGTTTTCTGTCTTGTGAAAAAGCCTTTGTGTGTGTGTGTGTGTGTGTGTGTGTGTGTGTGAAATATTGATTAAACTATTGCTAATCCTTTTGTAATCTGCCACAAACTTTTCACAGAGGAAGGCTCATTATTAATTTATACAGATATTTTCTACTTAATTTGAAAGATGACAAAGTAGCAAAAATCATATCATTCTGTTAAACTTATTCAAGGAAAGGGAAAATATATCCCTTTACTTACTAATTAAGTTTCAGAGCTCAGCAGTTGAGAGTTTCAGAGTTGTACAAGCTTTGCAGTAATAACCCATTTCTATCCACATTCACAATAAATTAAACACAACGTTCTGGACTTCTAACATATATCTGTGAAAAATAAATTCCATAAATACATAGCAGAATAAGTTTTCATAACAAAATTGTGATAAAATTGATTTCTCATTGTCAATTACTCTTCAGATATGCTCAGCTATTGTAAGGGTTTAGTCTTAGCTCTGCAATGCTTTGCATTCTGGTTGGCTGAAGAGTTTCTAATTTTCTTAATCATTGTAGTTACTTCTCTTTGCGTATATACCGTAGAAATGGATTCCTGCTATTTGAGAGAGAGTTAACCAAGAGAAGTAGGATGTGCATAATAGCTACTTGGTTATCTTTCAATAATCATATCTTCCACCGTCACCTACCATGCTTCCTAGGCTGCCTGTGGGATACAAACTCTTCAACCTGTCAGCCTTAGCTCATTGCTTATTTAAAGACTGCAAAATTGCGTGCAGGAGAAAGCCTGTGCTTATTGGAACAGGGAGGAAAAAAAAAAAAAGGAAAATGGCTGGCAAAACTCTGGGGGAAAAAAAAGTACTTGATTCTGATCTCATTTTACGTCATGGTCAATCTGAATTAATTCTATTAACATCACTGGTGACAACCAAATGTAGAAGGTCAGAATAAGCCCTGGTCTGTAAAAGCTGAATTCCGTCACCGATGGCCCTGCCACAGCGTACTCTTCTCCTCCCCTCCTCCTGGTGCCCAGCTCTCGCCCAGGAGCAGCGGCTGAGCCTCTGCTCGTGGTGCACGAGGTGCTCCCACCGCAGCGCCCTTCCGCCTCCTCTGCGGCCCCTTCTCTGGAACACGCTGCGCACAAACGCCTCTTGCTGCTCCTCGGGCCCAGCACTTGTGCTGAGAGGAAGACAGCAAGTGTGGAAAAAGGCCCAAGGAGACAGAAATAAGGAGAACAGCAGTGGGGGGCAGTTCTGGCGTGGATCCTGTGCTATACCAGTTTTGGCTATACCCAAAACGGCACCACGTCTCATCCACGCCAGCCCCACACCAGACTCAGCTGGGACCATGAAACTCGGTGCGGCAGTATGCCGGTGACCAGAGCAGACAGGACGAGGTGAGGAACCACGGAGGCAGCCCCCAGGCCCAGGGTACAAGTCCAGGTCTCCCCGGCGAGTACCCAGACTCCTCAACCGAAGGGCCGCACACCTCTGCCCTCCCTCCTCCTCTGCCAGCTGAGCCTTCTACTACCTCCCCACGCAGCGGCACGGCTTCGCCCCACGCGTAGCTGATAACGAAGGCATGGATGTAGCAGGGGCAGGAGATGAGCCTTCGGCTGCAAT
The DNA here is from genome assembly GCA_013399475.1 of Chauna torquata. Lineage (NCBI taxonomy): Eukaryota > Metazoa > Chordata > Aves > Anseriformes > Anhimidae > Chauna > Chauna torquata. Next base: position 22,533 of record VXAL01013289.1, on the reverse strand, counting down.
TTTCTGGAGAAGTGAACCAATCGTTAGGTCACTACTTTAACTTTCAGTGACTTTCAGTGCCACCACCTCTCCTACAGCTGTCTGAAGCATGGCGAGCTCTCTGCTGGCTCTCCCCGTTCAGAGGTCTGGATCTGTCTGCAAGCAGCAACCCTCTGAAGACCTCCTCAAGCCTTTTGGCATTGATTCCCCCATCCCCGGCATTCCCCTCCAGCTCTAGACAACTGCTTGCAGCCAGATTGCGTTGGCCTTGTTTCTTCAGATCTTGTTCCAACATCTCGTGGTGCCCACGCCATGCCCCAAGTGCAGGGGTACACCGGGTGATCTCAGAAACCAGGCACCTAAAGGCTTGGGACAGCAGCGTTCAATTGGTTGGATACGCTCCTTAAACCCCCTTGATGTGAGAGAGAAAATGGAGCTTTTACAAACACACAGAATCCTCTTGATAGCTTCTAATGAAATGGCAAATACTTCCCAAGGTATTATATAAATATTATACAATATTTATCACTATGTAAATATAGTGATATGTAATACGATATATTTCTACTTCACCTGCTCATAGAAAAAAGTAATTCAGATGCTGTCTTACAGGAAGTGGCGAAAAAGGAAAAGGCAGTACATATCTATCTACGTCAAATACATGGAAGGTATGTGCCTATATACAATATAATTTCACCTTTGGGATCTTCAGCACAAGGCTGTGCATCTTAAACCTACCATTTCCACTTGTGATTTTTAAATTCATATTTCAAGCTGGTGTTTGTATTCCTATTACTCCCAGGATGGTAGCTGGGCAGCAAATACTATCAAAATAGGCCTCTATCAGGCACACTTCCCAATACCAGCGTGCAAATGAACTGTCCAGATTTATCTTCAGGAAAAGTTTTATTTGAAAATTTAACTCTAGGTAAAACAACCGCTCGGAATCAAATGACATTAGAATCATAAAATTTTAGATATGAAAAAAGATCTAATAGCTGATGTGGTCAGCCCTCTCCAGTACACGGGACTGTAACCTAGAGTGGGTTCTCTGGAGTGTTCTCCTCTCCAGATTTAAATGACTTGACAAGAGTCACCTTTATTTCCTCTGAAACTATCCCATGGCTTAGTGCCAGGAATTTTTCCAGACAACCAGCTCCTGTGCTCAGTTTCTTCTCATTTACCTTTCCAAGGTACACTGACCATCATGTCAGCAATGCTCTAGTATTACGTTCAGTTTTCAGTTAGATTGGCCAGGTTTTGGTCAATGTTACAGAAAACTCCGAGTGCATACAAAGAGCGACCAGCTGACACCGTGCAAGCCTTCAGTAGCTCAGATTACCCCTACCTGACACACAGGCACATTTGCTTTTGGTTATCAATTAGCTCATTTCCTCCTGAACCAAACTCCCTATTCTGTGACTTAAAAGAGTTTTCTCTTCTTAATTTGAATCTCGTCACTTTGACTCGTTACAGTTTTTTGAATGGCATGGTGTATTCTACATAGCCTAGTATTGCTGCCTCGAAATTATACGTTACCAGTATTATGACTTTAAATATACAGCATAAAAGACCTCACTGCTACTATTTTTTTTAGTCATATTTTAACCTTGTAACTAACTTGTTGTCCACTTTCACTCTTAGATTTCTTCGTATTACTCAGTATCTACTTCCACAGACTATCTATTTGAGCTTGAGATATTTCTTTTCTCCCAGGCATCTATTTCTTTTTTTTTTTTTCATGTTACGTCTTATATTTTGATTTCCAGGCAATATTGCTAACCTAATTGATTAGTTTTATTCTTTCTCTTTTCCCACAACTATCTGCAGCATTTCCAAATACAGTAACTTGTTTCATTCACTGACAATTTGGAGACAGCAAATAAGTACTTTCAGATTGTTAATTCAGTATACATAGAACTAGATAATAAAATTCCTNGGAATAACATTGTTCATTTGTAAATGTATTAGAGCACTAAAATTGCATCTTCCTTTGTTCATTTTCAGGTGAACGCATCATATTAGAACTGAGTCTTCAAATATACTCTGGTCTTTAACATTCTCTGTAATTAATAGCTAGCTAAAAACAGGATTGGGCTTCATCTGAGGCAGCAAAACCACGTGGATGAAAACATACAAAGTACAGGTCAAAATCAGGTTTAAAATTCAAAATATAAAAACTAATATGCATTAATGAGAAATTTTACTATTATGTATGACAGGCCCAACCTGTTTGCTTTAGCAGCTCATATTTATAGGAGCTGCCTCTTTTAGGAGGCACACTGGTGAAGAACAACTACCTGAATAATTGGGAGTTGACAGGATTTGGCCGGATACATGACTGAGAGTTTGTACAAGGTCTTGTTTTGCTAGGTATTGTGGCCTACCTTCCTACAGATACCCGAATATATGTTGTTTGTGAAAACATAATGTTTTAAACTCAGTCTAAGAAATTAAACATTTGTGTCCCATATAGTATCTCGTTTACTGTGTGTACAGCAAGTGAACACGTCTGCACAGCACACGTTACTAGCAAAACATGCTCAAATGGCTGACTTTCATTTACAACGGCTGGCATATCTGTCTTTCCTTCAGTGATATTTGCTTTGCGGATACTGGGAGACATGAACAAAACTAATGAATACTTTAAAGCAAAATGCTTCAAAATAGTATACTTGCAAAGTGACGGAAATATTTAATTTCATAAATATATCCAATTTATATTCAAAATAGAGTGTTTCAGTGGGAGATTGTACAAGTTTCAGCATCATCTCTAAACAGCGTTTAGAATAGGAGCGGTATCTTTCAAACGCAGCATTTACGAGTCACCACTTGTCATTAAATGTAACTGTATGTTCAAGAGGTTTGTAATAATAGCCTTTAATTAAACGGGGGACTCTTAGAGGGTTTCTGTTGCCCTTTGAAGTTCTTAATTATTAGTTGTATCCAGCCTTTTATGGCGCACTTAAAGTTAAATTAAATAATTAAAATATACCTCCAAGAGAAATGTAAAAACTTTACGTGTTTTAATTACATTTCTGAATTTCAAGGTGTTTAAAATAGTAACATATGTTTTGATTTTCTTGTGATGGCATACAAGAATGCTACATACATTAAACAGAAAATCGGTAGCTTTTTATGGGAATAATCGCTAAGCAGGACGCATGTAAATGAGCTATTTTCTATGCATGGCTGGCAAAAGTGCTAATTAAATAGTTGGTATTCAAGGCTATGCCCGTTCATTGTTTAGTGACATACAAATCCAGCGATGTGTGCCAGCAGACATTTTAAGTTGAATGTTGTCTCCTCCACGCTCTTTGTCATGAAATGGTGGCACCATGATGAGAACACTACTGTAAGCAAAACACTGAAATATGCTTTAATAATGTTTTAACCATGTAGCGACACTAGTCTATTTTCTAATGAATTTTTAATTTCTTTCTTCTTACAAGGATGTTACAAGTTATCGCTGATGCATATTAAATCATATACATGAGTCATTTTCTCACTAAATTTGCATAAAATGGCTAAATGCTAATGCACCATACAGGGCTTACTGTATATGGTACAGTAAATATGCCCTTGCAGGATTTCTGCAATCAATCTCCTGTATTTCATTAGCAGCCAGATAAAGGTCTGCCCTGAAAGGGGAAGAGAAAAACTATTGTGTATAGGCTGCGAACTTCTGATACTGATGACGATTCCTGCGATATGATTTGAACCCAGTCTAGAATTCGAATTTGCACAAGATGGAAGATAAAGTTCCTTGACAAGCGCACTGAAACAGCCTTCCTGAAAGCAGCCAAGTGCTGCTAATAACCACCAGGCGGTTCGTTGAGACTTTCCACATCTGGCATCGAACGTGAGATTTAAAATACACATATCCAATGATTTTAATTTTGCAGTGCTTGATACACCTCTTAACACTCCCTGAGAAGTCTAAAGCCACCAAAATCTTGCCAGCTCCCCACTGTTTCTCGGAGTAAGTCAAGAACACTATTCTCCTCTTGTTGCATACGCTCACCTTCCACCTGCATTAACTGTTCCCTCGTCTTCCTGTTCACGGAAATCACACTTATGGACCAACGTATATTTGAATTGATAGCACCGTCACAAGAAGAATGGCATCGCTGTTGCAATATTATTAATCCAAACAAAAACCTCACATCTAATGGAGGAAACTTTGTTCTCTCTTTTTCTTTCTGACATCTGGAATATTTTTGTACCTGGTGCAAAAAAGGGCTATTTAAAAATAAATGTATGCTTTGCCCTACAGTTATTTTGAATTAGTTTTGATAAATAATTAAGTAATGCATAATATATTATTTAGATGCAATAGTCTTAAGAATTTGAGTGGTATTTCAACTACAATTATAGTAATTTATTTATCAGTGAAAAATTTGCATAATCACTCTTCAAAATCCAGTGGACTGGAGAGACAGCAGAAAAACAAGCAGGAATGTGCCTAATGGCTCTGGGCACTAGATTAACTTAATAATATTGTGATGTGCAGGATGCTATAATATCTAACATAGCTATATTTGAGGAATCATTTTTAAGCAACAAAGATGTAAATATTTTCTCTTTTCAGTTTTATTTTATGAAAAAGACAACTTTTACACACAGAGTAGGACTTAGAATATTCTATGTCAAATAAAGTATTATTCCCACTAGAGTGGCAGTGAATTTAAACGCACTTTACAACAAAATCCTGAAGTCTCTCTTTGTCAGTTATCAGAGGTACCACTGATCACGGTAGCACAATGTCATTAAGGGGTTACTTGATTCTGCTCGGTTTCTGTAGGCTGTCCCGTTGGCCATCGGTGGCGAAGGACAACACAGGGAAGAAGTGCAGGTTTCCTGTCTAGTCAGTGTGGACAGACTGGCGGCAGAGGTAACTCACTCCACTGAACGGCCACACTGCGGATCTTCCAAGCCCATCTGAGGCAAAGGAAGTAGAGCGCACGGTTACCGTGGGGTGCAGCAAACTCACTTCGGGACAGCGCACACGCAGGCACAGACCACAGGTCGTCAGGATTCAAGCGTACACGCATAGACACGTAAACACAAACAAGCTCGCCTCTGCCAGTCCTGTCCATACAAATGCTCCTGAAGGAAAAAGAGGATCCATGTAGCTGTCAGAGGAGCCTGACCTATGCCATTTCAGAATTATGGGAATGTAAAGGAAGGCATAAAATTAATATTCATGTATTTCCCAACAATGTATTTATGCCCACTGGTAAAATACTGGTGCCTCATAAAATCCTCAGTACTCAGCTGAGCCTACATAACGGGGCCTATAGTAGGCGACTACGACCGCAGATAAGGAGGTTTTACTGGTTTGTTTTGAAGTAAATATTTAATATAGAAAAGTCAGTGAAGAGTTAGTTTGTGCTCTGTTTCAGGGCATACCACCACGTGGCTGTACTTTTCTACACGTCTATGGAGAACTGCAAGGTACCACAACAGAAACTGCTCTTTGCGACAGAGAAGAGCTAGAGACAATAATTCATACTTTATATAAAAGAGTGCTAATTTTACATTTTCTGATGTACCACAACAGCTGCTGAGCCAGACAGTTGAGAAGGATTTGCATATGTGTTTTCTATCCTTGCTCTGCAGGTTTTCTGTTACTGACTCCAGCTCTCTCATATATCGTTATTGTGTTAGATTCCAATTACTTTAAACTTTTGCTGTTATGCTCATGGCAATGATACTATTTATAAACCCCCCAAATCTTGTTTCTTAAAGATAACGTTTCAAATGACAATGAGAGTGGAGTATTTTTTACGTTAATGTCCCTTTCTAAGAACTGACATTTCTAACAAAACAAATGTAACATACTCGAGCAGACGTCTCTTAAAAAATTCTGATTTGAAAAAAAAATATATATATATGGAAACTTTTTGTTTGCACAGAGTTTACTTTGGAATTAAAGCAATCCTGGTCAGACCACAAAGGTCCTTTACAAAGGGCAAAATGCTGACCCTATGTGATTACAAAGAGAGACTGACCAAGCTTTGAGCAAAAACACCAGACATTTATTTTTCCCAACAAACTCCTTTTAGACTCTAAAGAAGACAAACTAATGACCACTTCCCATGGTCATTTATGAAGTTCATTTTGACCTGTCTTCTATTTTCTCCACACTGATGTACAAACTGGAGGTCAAAAGGCTGAAAAGAAGGCGGCTCCTTATCAAACTGTCCTGTGCGTGAGCAGTTTCCTTTATTTCTGTATCCCATGGCCCTGGTGATGCTGCTCACTGTGCACACTTGCTCCTATGCCCGCCCTGTGGCTTTCAGCACTATCGAAGCGACAGTAGGTCACAAATTGTTAAGCAAATGAAGAAGGCCGGGGTTCTTAGCGCTCTACACTTTAGCTTAGACATATAAATCATCAGCGTTTGGGAGGGGTGAATGCCAGCTCACCAGCACTTCCCAACGCTGCGTGCTTCAGATTTTAGTAACTGCCGCAGGAACTGAAAAAGATGGTAATGAAGCACCTGCACCTGGGAGCACATGATCACTCGTGCCCTGAACTTGAAGGCAACACTTCAGAAATACCTCTTTACAGTGTAGCCCGGGTGCAAAAAAAACGTCGAAGGCGAGAGCTTATGGATATAAAAAGAGGTAACGTCCCAAACGGCTGGGCTGTCCGAGGGTTGCTTTCGAAACGTTACTCCTCAGAAGGCGCCGGGGCGCCCGCGCTCGCTGGCAGCTCGCGGCAAGGCCCGTCCCCTCGGCGCCAGCACCAGACGACCGCCGCCGAGGCACCGCCAGCGCCTCCGCCGCACTCGGACGCGCCCGGCGCGTTAACGGCCGCCGTCCCCTCAGGAGGGGCTGCCCCGGCGGGTGGCAGCAAGCCGGCGCTGATAACAACTCAGT
>VXAL01013288.1:62589-78940 GCA_013399475.1 Chauna torquata | reverse complement strand
CTGGACTAGAAGGGAAAATAAGAATAAAATTTAATGTTTCATCTGTGGTGTCTGTTGTTACACAGAAAGATTAAAACCCTAAATTTCTATCTTCAGCTGCAATGCAGAGGCCTTCACCACCAGGCCAGAGCATGCCTGAGCCCATGTTAAGAATACCTGTGGAGTGGGCATCTTGACATGGGACTCCCCAGCCAGGGGAGGAGATCAAAGCAGGAGATCAAAGAGCACCAGTGAGCAGGTTATTGCCACCACTTGCTTCCCATGCAGCTTCAAAGGGCAGAGCAGCAACAAGACACAGTGGAGGAAGCAGGCTGGGCATGGGCTTTGCTGTAGCAACTTCTGCGTTCAGGTTCGTCCAGGAGCTTGACATCTAGGAAACCAAAGCATGTGAAAATCTAGGGCATATAACTGTCCAAGCAAACAAGAGACAAATTGTTTGTTTCCCTTCTCAAAGGCCAGGTTCAAGCTCTCTGCTGGTGTTCTGTGTTGGATGGCAGTGCACACCAGCGGACTTGAGGACTCCCTTCTCTGCAGTACAACCCAGCCAACAGCACTGCTGCTACTCCCATGCCTGAGCGGTACACTTGGTCACAATCACCATTTTTGCCTGTCACTCTCCATATCACACATTATTCCCTCTATTCATACCACTTCCTTTTTCTCAGTCACTCTTCTCACATGAAGACAACACCCATTTACTTCCTTTACACCTTCCTGGGCTGGGTGCCAATCCCACCTCTCCTTTGGCAGAAGGAGGGGGGCAAATAACATTTGTGATGTTAACATACCCATATCAAACTAAAAAATGACAATTGCTTCCCGTTGCAATGAACAATCTTTGCGGGCAATAAAATGCTGCCCTGAAATGCTACAGGCTGCCAAACCCAGGTGAATGCAGACTGCTCAAGAAAACGGCTTCCTTTCTCCAGGGAGGTCAGGTCTACCTCAGAGCACTCCTCCCCATGCCCATTCCCAGTGCTACAATGCCAGCAAAACAGCTGCCCCCTTGCTCTGCCTTTATGTCCTCTGGTGCCCATACCAAGTACAGGAGTGAAGGATGTTTGTGCAGCTTTCCAACATCTGGACATTTTTCTTAACATGGACTGGTAATGGAGAGCACCAGCTTTAAGCTACAGGCTGAGAGGGTGGAGGTGGAGAATTCTTTAATGTTAGATTGAAGTTGAGGTTAAATGAACTTGCTTTGTGGAATTCACAACTGGAAGGCAAAGTTGCTTTCTTCCACATCTTACCTATTCCAGAGGTAATGGTGTTGCTCTGAAAACTATTTTTTCATGTTCTCAAAATATTCCATGGAAAACATTAAGCGGTCAAAGGAAGAATCATACACTGTCCTTTCAGGCTTCAATGAAATTTTCTCATTCTCTTTTCCTTTTCTTTGTCTTCTTTTTGTACTCTTCATTATGTAAAAAAGAGCAGTCATCAAAATCCAGATGTTTTACTTTCCTATCCAAAAAAGCATTTGGGAAAGGAAACAACCAATCATCCTCAATACTGGATTTAAAGGTTAATGTGCTGGCTCCCTGGTTTTCTGTTTCCATAAAGACAAATACACCTTAAATCTATAGTGACAGCCACACAGTTTGAAGATGGCTGTGTAGGGAGCATTAAAAAATAAAATAACCATGAGAGGAAGAGGTAAAGAGCAATTATTAAATGCATGGGTTCTTAGAGAACAGTTGTTACTTCTAAAAATTGTACATAGTCACTGACAGAAAAAAACCACGATGTGGAAAACATTTTCAACAGGTTGGGGCCTACAGACTTGTAAGATGCCAGATGCCCAGATGCCATAGAACAGTCTTGAAATTTTGTGCATGGATTCAACCTTCATATTTATAAATACCAGGCAATTTTCACAACCTCTTTGGAAAGATTTTTTTTATCGCATTTCACAGACAGAGATCAGAGGACATTAACAGATGCCTGAGATCTGTCTTCTGTTTAGCCTACATGCTGGGATAGCCACTGTAGAGAATAAATGTTTGTAAATGTAAATGTCCTTTACATAACACCTTTACTATCCTGAGTACAAAGCACAGTCCAAGTTGGAGTAAAAGGAGCTAGGTGGATAAGAATGCAAACAAAAAAAATGAAAGAAACAAGTAAATATGGTCAAATAAAGATAAATACACATGAAAATACATTATATTTTTTGGTTGTTGTTTTTTTTTTTTCTTTTTTTTTAACCAGCAACACAAAAATCCAGCCATTAAAATTCACAGTTCAGAAAAAAACTTCATTAGGGATCAGGAATTTAAAATTCACAGAGTCAAGAAATGCACAAGCTGTGATTTTCTCAGCTATAATAAAATTCTCTCATATGCAGCAATGAAACATGGCAGGTATATGTGACACTGTATTTCACACACATTTCCATTTCCCTGCATAAACAATATGAGGTTTAGATTGCCACAGCCATTTTAATCAAACACCTCAGTGTTAAGGTCCTTGAAAAACAACTTCCCTATATTACTCACTATCCCTTTAACTGCACATCAACTTTCTTGCCACATTTCCATAATTGCCACAGCCTCATTTTTCTCCTCAGTGGCTTTTTTAATTTCCAATTAAACTAGGAAAACTGGGAAAGAAAGAAACCGGTAGAATTTGTCCCTCTGGGGGCTTCATCAGAACTGCATAATTTTCTGGTCTTTTTTTGTTTGTTTTTGTTTTATGTGTGTGTGTTTGGGATTTTTTTTTTTTATTATTATTATTTCTTTTTCTCCTTCATTCCAATCCACATTGCTGTCCTCTGAGGTCAATGAAAAGGCACCAAAAGCCTCAGAATCAGCAGGAATGTAGCTGAAGCTGAGACCTTGTTCCCTTCTGCATCCAACATGATGTTAGCTCCACTCAGCACTGGCCATCATCTCCCCTTCAAAGATTTTGATATTTTTCCCCCCACATCCCTTGCCTCTGTCCTTGACTCTGGCCCTTTCCCTACTTTCCAGGAAGACTTGATATCAGATCTGCAGTTTAGTATGTTGTTCTGCACAGAGACCCAGCAAATATAGGAGAGGGAAATATAAGGCATCCAGGAAACTCTTTCCATCACATAGAACAGACTTATTCATTCTTCGCGTCAAACAGAGAAGATCTTGTCCTTTTGTTCCACTAAGTAGCCAGTGGAGAAGGATGCAAGCCTACAGGCAGGAAAGCTGGACAGCCCAAAAATGCACAATACAGTGCTTGTCGAAGCCCAAAAAGCAACCTTCCTTCTCTAGATTTGGGCTCTCAGCTTTGTTCCAGACTGAGTTGGGCATTTTTCCAAGCACTCACTGAGTATGAGCAATCTGATTTTTGCCTTCCAACTTTCCATTAAAACAAGAACCATAGCCACAGATCTCACAGTCCTGTCTACTGTAAAAGCTTCATCTGCCCTTTTCCTCACTTCCATTCCCATTAATACATGATCTGAAAACACACTTTTTCCTTCTGCCTTGCTTCTGGTCTCTGCCCAGCTGGGCTGCATGTTCCAGTACCACTAAACACAGTGAGATTCAGCTCTTTATCATTTGGGGTAAGATGAGGATATTATGCTCATCTTGTTTGCATTTAGAAAGACATACCTACTTGCAGTGAATACAAGCCAACAAGTTAGCATAATCTAGGTTCATTTCAATGCATTTTTAAAGGAAAATTATATATATATATTTTGAACAAGACGAGGAGCATTAGCGTTGTGTTTCTTCTGTTCAACTCTACAAAAAGAGCAAGTTAATACAGAAACACCCACTAGTGAAATGTTTGCCCCACAGTTTTGCCGACAGAAGGATCTGCTCTTCAGCATCAGTCCCCAACAATTGCTTTTCTAAATTCCACCTTTTGAGTCCATCCATGCATTCACCCCATCCACTTTCAGCTAGGTACCTTGCGGCATCTCCTGTGCTCTTACTGATTCCTACCCCTTTTCCCTAACAGTATTAAAAAGTCTATTTTATTTTATTATTACTATTAATTATTGTTTAAACTGAGAGCTGAAAACACCTTACTCGATTGGTAGCCTACCAGCCCTTTACTATGAACAGATCTGCATGGGACATTGCAGCAGACTTGAGCTAATCCTGCCCATCCCCTAGGCCCCCAGAAACAGTGCTGGGCTCCCCTGTATGAGAGAGACATGGAATTACTGGATAGAGTGCAGTGAAGGGCAACGAAGATGATGAAGGGCCTGGAGCACCTCTCCTGTGAAGACAGGCTGAGAAGCTGGGACTGTTCAGCCTGGAGAAGAGGAGGCTCAGGGTAGATCCCATCAATGTGTATAAATACCTGAAGGTAGGGTGCAAAGAGGACAGATGACCCAGGCTCTTTCCTGTGGTGCCCAGTGCCAGGACAAGAGGCAATGGGCACAAACTGGAACACAAGAGATTCCCTCCGAACATCAGGAAGCACTTCTTTAGTGTGTGGGTGACAGAGCACTGAAACGGATTGCCCAGAGATGTCTCCTTGGAGACCTTCAAAAGCTGCCTGGACATGGTTCTGGGTAACCTGCTCTAGGTAGCGCTGCTTAAGCAGTGGTGTTGGACAAGATGGCCTCCAGAGCTCTCTTCCAACACTAACCATTCTGAGATTCTGAGATTCCACAGGACTGTGCACAAACAGTAGCAAACACTGCTCTGCCCAATCTACAGCTTCAGCCAGGACTCAGCTCTTCACCAACACAGTCACATCTTCCTGACTGGTTGAGAGCCAGCACCATCTCCCTGTCGCATACCCCTCATGCGGTCACACGTGGGTGAAACTGGAAATCCGACCATGTGCCCCTGTGCTTCTCTGTTCCAGGATACACACCTTACATACTTGCTGCATCCTAATTTTGTCACCTCTTTCACCCAAGCTTTCATTTTTATTCATGTGACTGTCTGCACTAAAAACAATTAACATTTATTCTTCATCTAAAACATCCTTCTTCAGTCCTCCAGAATAAGCACTTGTCCCCCAGCCCCACACTTCTGTTGTCTCTCTTCGACTCTGAATTCACACTCTTCTTCCTCTTACATTGCTTGCATCGCATCTCATCAATTCAGGCTGAAAGGTTGTTGTAAGGACATAAGGACAGACTGCTGCCTAAATTACAGGCATTTCTAAGTTAATTTTATTTGAGACTGGAGAAGCACATGGTTTTTATTGGATTTTTTTAAAGTTGTTTAAAAAAAAAAAAAAACTTAAGATGATTACTACCACAGGAGCCAAAACACAGTATCAGCAAACACAACTGAAGAGCACAAGGTAGTGTGATTTATAAGAGACTATAATCAAAAAGATGGAAAAACAGGCTGAAAAAAGCAACTATGTGTTCATCAGACTTTTTGCAGGGCATGCCAGCTAGGCTCTGCAATAGTAATCAACTCAGTCACCCAGGAAAACAAATTGCCACTGAGCACTGCATTTCTGACATTGTCTATTTTTATATACTTGTTGTATATACATTTATACCCCAAATTACCTTTATACTCTACAACATACTGCAATTATTTATGATCACTAAACATGCCTGGGTATCTCAAAGCATGGCTCAACCAGTAAATCCTTCAGCTTCAAAAATTAATATGAAAGTGACCCATAAGCCACAGGAAAACCATGGCTCTATAGCAAATAAAAAAGAAAAAAATAAGAGAAAATAAGTGTTCAGGCTACTGAGCAAACTGTTATTTGGAAGATTGCACATGCGCGGATAACTGCTTATAGTGTCAGACAGTTACACATGAACACGTAAGGTTTTTGCATGCAATCCTAAGGACAACTGCCTTTTAAGATAATTCCTATATTAAACACAGAACTGTTTTTATTGTAAATATTTATGGGTAAGTTCTAGAAAACATTGCCTAGAAATGCATAGGTAATAAACTGTGAACTCATGCATTAGGGGAACAGTCAGTCATACAAATGGAGAATTCTAGAGCAATGCCGTTAATTATTTCAAACTTGCAAGAACACCACAGCAGAATCTGGCCCAATTTTTTTTTCTCAATTTCAAAATTAAAAAAAGTTTTTCTTCTAAAGAATTGCACATGTAGTTCTGAAGTGAAAATAAAACTATCAAAAAAAAACCCTTTTCAGCATATCCTAATATAATACTACAGTGTAGTGCCATTTGACTTCAGGTTTACTCAACATTACCAATATTAAAACAAAAATTTTAATGGGGTTAGATTAGAGCTTTGGTTGAAAAGATGTCTCAGATCCAAAGCTTTGGCATAAGAAAAGTCAAGCCAGAAGTAATGTATTTTCAGCAAAATTTGAAAAGGCTATGTTAAACATACATAGCTTATTTCTGGATTATAGGGACGTAAAAAAAAAACTGCTTTAACATGTGGTTTCAGTTATCATACGGAAATTCTTTGGGCTGCAAGTTAAAGCAGAGATGAGACTTGAGGCCCACATACAGTAAAGTACATATTCTAGAGGTATCAGAAAAATCAGTAAGCCCCAAATTTTGACCAAAATTCTCTTTTTTTCTTTTCTGTAGCATCTAAGCAGCTCCTCAAGGGCAAGTCAGCACTTTGGCACAAGACTCCAATGATAACTTGCAGAGAGGGAATTTTGCAGAGCTTAAAAGCTGAATCCCCACCTCTGAGAAAGATGCTGTGCTGCAAGCTGGGGGAGGTGAACAGAAGTGCATGATTTATCAATTCGTTTATTTTTATTCTAAAGACAACAGCTGATTGTTTTGCCTGTTTTACAGAGCTCATTCCACTAGCACCTACGCCTCACTGCACACTGTTATTTTTAGCCCGTTTGACTTTATTAAATGGAAGGCATTGCTGGTTTAGGAGTTCAAAATGAGGTATTTCACTCATGTAATCCTAATTGTGTGTGGAAAATGTAGGAAGTCCAGATAACCTTCTAAGACAGCAAGCCTCAAATGACTGACTGCTCACAGCTCCACCTTCCCTTCTAGCAGTGCTGAGCTTAAAAGCACTTTTTCCTAAATTTTTTTCAGGGCCACCTCACAGGTATTTGTCTGGGCTACACTCCTTTTATAGGAGTCTGGGCTATGCTTCTGCTTCTCTTTTTCTTCTTCTTTTCCAGGTGCACACTAATTTTCACAAAATGTTGCTATGTGGAGAGGAATGTTTCTGGGACTGCAGGAGCCATCTCTTCCTGTGAAACAGCTTCTCAGTCTCTCTGACCACATCATTCATTTCGGTGAGGTTTCAACAGACTCCTAGCAGTACTTCTAATTAGGTGAGAAGCAAAAGGGAAAGGAAACATTTCAAAGAAAACAGCTGAAGGAGAATAACAGCAATCTCCTCCTTAGAAGTCTCTACAAAGCAGGAGATGTCACATTACATATTGATGACTGTTTTCTTCTAGAAAATCCCTCAGAGTCCTGGAGGTAACTCACACACCATGATATGACAGCTGATGCTGTACCGCTACTCCATCTTTTATTGAAGAGTTCAGGAAACAGTTATGTAAGGCTGTTCAATTACTTAGAGTGTAGTTTGAAGGTCTACAGCATTTAAACAAGTCTCTTTTCCACTCTTCTAATTCTACCAGCTTCTCTTTGAAATGTGCTCATATCTAGCAAAAGCTGTCAGCTGCTTCCAGGTACAGCTCACCTGGCTTTCTGGGGACACAGCCTCCAGAAGCTGCACAGCTCCTCAGGAGATGCCCCACTCAGCAGGTGAGTGACTCCAGCCATTGCAGGACCAACCCACACCAACATGGCTTGGAGGAGTGCTGTTGACCCCTAAAGAAGAGTTCATATCATTCAGTTTAAGCTCCTCATTTTGTCATGGACTGGCTTCTTTCTTCCCTTTTGAAGCAGTCTCAGATTCATGCAAACCAAGTAAGATGGTATAAAGTCTTTATTCTTTTATGAAAGTAAAACTACTGGGCAGAAAAAAATACCCCATAGCTATTAGTATCTGTTATTCTATAGTCACAGGTATGACTGATGTCTTACTGGTTAATGGAATTAAGAGGAAAGGCAAAGTATCATTGAAATATATACCAAAGTTATCACCAGTCATAAATCACAAAAGGAAAATGGGATAAGTCCGTATTTTCCGTGCATAAATATTAACGAAATCAAAAGGTAAGGAACATTCTACCTGTCTATATTAAAGTCCTATGGGTGCTGGTATCAGATGCTTGTTTTAGGAAGTTTCTATGCTTGGACCTTTTGTCATGGCCGTCTCAGGTGACCAAAACGCAGTCCCCTGATGCTGCCAAGACCACCACTTCTCCTCCTATCAAGGCTCTAGGGTCGTGCCTGTGACCAGCTATACCCATGAACAGCTCTTCCATACCACTGTGCCTTGTCCCTTCTCTGGATGTCACCTGTGCCATGTTAATGACTGCTGACACAGCTAAAGCAGAGCACAGAGGCAGAGCAAGCCCCAGCCAGGACAGGACCACAGATGTACATACCACACCGCTCTCCTCCCACATGAGTTTTCACATCCAAAAACATTTTAGCATATTAGTGGGCAGTTGCTACCAAGGCAATCTGATTACCTATGAAGGACTTGGGCACCTCCTTAAATTTTTCTCATAGTCATGACTTCTTCCAGACAAAAAAAAAAAAAAGAGGTACAGAAAAAGGCGTTTCATATGCAATGTCTGAGCATGGGAAAAAGCATCATATGTTTCATGGGAGCTGAGGAAACAGGATGAACATGCCTCTATCAGTACCCAGAGATGAAACATACCACAAGGAACGCTCCGTGATGCTTATTTTCCAGCTTCTGATCCTGAACTCTCTAGACGTTTCTCAACATTCTCATCACATGAAATCTGTTTGTATCACATTGACAGAAAAATAGTTGAGGTTTCAGACTACCATTTGCAGGCTGAACTACCACCTGAAAGTCACTTCCAGGAAATATAACTTCGCAAGTGTTCTCACATTCAGGGGAAAACTTTAACAAAGTAAGTGAGAGAAGTCAATAAATGATTTAAAAATAAACATGGAAAATTAACATTGTCTTCAAGTCTCTCCTGAAGGTAACAAAACATGCTGGCTCTCACTGATATGGAGGTTGAGTGGTGTCTTTCTCCGTAGGTTTCATCCAAGATTTGCAAAGGAACAAGATAAGAACCAAAAGAAGTGTGTTTGCAAAGTCAGGTCCCATGAAAACGTAAGATCATTAACAACCACCTAATGAAGAATAACTATGCACAGATTAATGTAAACAAGTGCCTGCTTGGACAAGCTGTTCTCACGATTACTGCAGTCAGGAAGACTCCTAGGAGCAAAATTCAATTGCAGAAAGGTGCAAGAAAGTCTAAGAGAAAAGCACAAGGAAAACAACTAAGCCCTGAGGTGCTGGAAAGAAGGGCATGTGGGATTGGAAAAGAGGCTGAAAATTGGAAAGGCTAAGGATGACAGCTTAATTCATGTACTAAGCCGCTCCACATGCTGCCATCTCAGCTGTCTGGCAGACAGTGCTGCTGAGGAGCAACTGCATCCATCCATCATAACACTGTGGTTTCCTGGATCTTCAGACCCACCACCTGGCCTGATGCACAGAGCTGCCAAGAAACAGGCCACAGTTCTTGAGCTTTACTGAAGCATCTGCAGGTCAGGATGTGGATGGTGATACTGCCATAGCTTGTTCATATGAGCTTTTACAGTGTTTGTGCATGCAATTTTGAAGGAATGACATTGATAATGTAAATATTGGATGAAGAAAACAACAGTTGCGTCCATCATCAGTATTAAATGACCAATTCAATTGTCCTTTTTTAATCAGAGCACAAATAAAACTCAAGTGGAGTCCTCCATTGCAAAGAAATCAAATACAAAGCCAGGAGATAACAGATATTTGAATAATCTTGACGAAAAATCCAAGAAAATTCTTAAAACAAAACAAACAAGTAACCAAATGAATGTGGGGAATAACATTACTCTAAATAAGTAGCTGTGGCCATGTGCTGTAGGTAAACATCTGTAGTCCCAGTGACCCACAGTCAGTGAGATTGCAGGGAATGGAGGCAGCGGTAGTTTGGGCCAGTCTTCTAGACCATATCGCTTTTATTTCTGGACCTTCACAGGTTTGGTACTCCTTGTGTTTCTGTTGGGAAGAGTCACAGGTTTATTGCTGAGGACAGAAGAATCACATGTTCGATGGGCCAAGGGGAGGAGCATGGGGCAATTCCTTGCAATCAATTCACTACATCAGCTATGAACAGGCCTCCTGACCTCAGTGAGCTCTGAGGAGGCTCAGCCACCTCCACTGCACTGGTGATAGACTGTGCACACATCCCTCTGGCTGAGAAATGACATTTCACAGAAACCCAAATGAAAATTCCATGTCATTTCTTCAGAGAAGACCAACATTCTTTGAAAAAAAATGACACAACTGCCACTATCACCTCAGAAGACAAAGAAAATGCTGTGTCATCCCAACCATAAGAATGAAGTCATGGACAGTCTCTCACACTATGTAAAACTCTGGTCCCAATAAATTCACTGAGGGATTTTTAGATCCTCAGTTGAACAGGTCTAGATTCTAACACAACAACGTGTATCAGAACTTTTGGCTACTTATCCCCATAATTGTCAGAAAACTAACTAACAAACAAACAACAAAAAACAAAAGCATAATAATAACAGTTCATGTGATCATCTGCTTCTCTTCTGCCTCCTGCACACACAAAAACAGTAATTCTTCATTATGTTTTTTTCTTAGTTCAGGCATGCATTTCTCAACTTTTACATTAAAAGGAAAACTTTCCCTTCCTACCTATCTCATGAGGTGGAGGGTGAAATTCAGGAAAATCTAGTGTTTAAGCAGACAAACCTCCTGACAAGGAGCAGAAAACTATGAAGACATGGACAGTGACAACTCAGCCCAGGGTGGCTTGCAAAGATGAAACAGAAGAGAAAACACAAATCCATGAGGCATCCTTTTCAGCTGAGATCAGCTGAGACCTGCTTTCAAATGACAAAAAACAGGTTGTATGCCAAATCCTTTTGAAAATCCAGTTAAAGAAATGTTGCTGATGAAAACCTCACCCTCAACAGGAACTGGGTTTTCCTACAAGTTGCAGCATTGAGGTGGATTTATGGCACAGGGCTCACCACTCCAATCTGCCAACAAAACCAGCCAAAACATGAAATATAAACGTGACCCCACAGGGCCCTTCAGAGAAACATCCCAAAGTAAGGAAACAGAGGGCTGGTTTTCCCCAGTGCCAGCCCCTGGGAGCCCCAGACAGCTGGACAGGGCAGGAGGGCACCACATTGTGGTATGTGGCTTGTACTTGGGTATCTGCTCAGATGAATTTCAGGATCTGACTAGGTCTTGCTGTCTCTGCTGCTCCTTCAAACACATAACAGTTTATTATACTCAACCTCTTGTGTATCTGGAAGGGAAGGTTTTTATCAACGTATTGTTCGAAAATTAAATTTAATGCTCTCCATAATTCCTAGCAAATCCTCTCTATTATAACCTCTACCTGGCCCTCCCTCTCTTTCTTTCCTCCAATTCTCTGTATCCATCCCTTTTTACAAGTCTCTTATTCAAGCATTTTTAAAATATCTTTCCTGAGGTTCTCTAGTTGAAGCTCGGTCAGACCAACAATAGCAGCCATAAATGGGTTATAACAGATATCCAAAAGTTAGTTCTCCCTTTTCACAGCCCCAAAGCTGCCTTGCAGAATGGCATTCCTAAAACCTAAAAACAGTGGCAGAGTAGCAAAGATTGCCAGACGTGCTGAGAAACCACCATTGATTTATCTGAGTGGATGCTATGGTGAGAATATTGACATCTGGTTGAGCAGACTGGATACTTATATAAACAATGTGTTAAAGTTATATGGATAGTAATTCCTCTTCACAGTTTATCTCCAAATATATCTCCAAAACTGAGAAATCACTATAAAAAGAACAAAACTCTTCTCCTGAGGCTCCAAACCAACACTTACCGTTGCTGAAAGAGTTCCAGGATTTAGGACAAGTAGCAAAGACCTGTCAGGTCCTTGTTAAAAAAGCTGTTGGACTATTTTTCCCACTTTATATGAGGCATATGAAACACAATCTCAGACGTAGCTATGCAGGGACATATTCGTAACGCAAATGAAAGTTGCAAGGACACTTGGCCCTGCTCATGTAAAATACTCAAAGATAAGGATGTTGCCATAAACATCAGCTATCCAAGCATTTCAGCATTACAGCTTAGATGGAATAAGATGTGACCAAGAAGAGAGAAGACATTAAATTTGCTGCAATTTTACTAAAGCTACATTAGGACAAACTCTTCAGTAAAACATTTCCTATCCTCAGGAGGACAAGACGATAGATGCGAATATAAGTGGCTGCAAAATGCTTTGGTGAGAATTTGGAAAGTCCTTCCGGGGCCAGGCCAGCACAGGGCATGGGGACTTCTTGTCACACAGGTGGACTCTGAGTCAGCCCTGTCCTCAGCTCTGCCCTAAAAATTTTGACAGCCACATTTAACAGCACAGAGGCAGAATTAATATTTCACTGTCTCATGTGAAGACAAAGTCTAGTCTGGCTTATAAATATTTTATTGACAAAAACATGTTTTTTATGCTAGCAGTAAAAGATCCAATATTTGGCGCAACAGACCTGCAAGGCTTATCCTAAAATCACTTGAGCTGTGAGCCCCAAAAAGCTGCTCCAGCTACCATAATGGCACTGGGATCCCAGCTGACAGCACAGCTGCAAACTATCCTGGAAACTCAGGAGAAAGCTCAGCATCTGGGGAGAGCATGGAGTGGAACAGAGATCTGCTCTCATCATTGCTGCTCATGCATAGGAGGAGGGAAAGCGGTCAGTATTTCAGTTTGTTTTGTATAGTGTGACAACCTCTGGCAGCTAATGAGAGATAGTGTAACTTAAAAAAGGAACTATTAATGAAAATAAGCAGATCAAAATCAGAGAGGGAACAGACTGCAAAGCTATAATACACAAAAAAAATTCATGTGTCTCAAATATCCTCAAAATAATAAAGATGTGTAATTGCGATGGCCTCTAAAACCAACAATAATCTGGTTGTTAACAGAATATGAAAACAGGATCCCAAAAACTAACCAAAAACAGTAAGCCACTTAGGCAAAACAGATTTTTCTTAGAGACCATACAGAGAAAGTCTGTCACACAGCCCTAGCCAACAGCAGCTCTTAGCAGCTCTTAGCAGCAGATGACGGGAAGTAGCAGGGCTACGTGCAATGGGAAGACAGAGTCGTAGTGTTTGGCAAGGCAGAGTGCTATTTCAAGTCTGCTTTGCAGGACGCACAACTACAAACAAGGAAGAAAAATAGAACTCACAAGCTGGTAGCACCCTTGAGGAAAACATCAGAAAAAATTACAAATACTGGTTTGCCAAGGTTAGAGGTTCTCCAGAAACAGCAAACAGTGCTGCAATCAAGAAATGCCTGGCTGAGCTGAACAGCCAGATATCACATTTGTTGTCTCCACTACAGCATGTAAAATAAAATAATACAGAGTGTCACAGAACAATTCAATCCAGAAGAGACCTTGGGATGTCATTTAGACAAAGCGGGGTCGACATTTTGCTCTGTAACACCAAGCAGCCAAATGTGCAATGGTAAATTTTATTTCAGTGTTATTGCCACTGCTGTAGTCACCTGTTAGGAATTAATCACATTTGCTGAGATGAGCAGAAAAGTAACAAGGCAGTATTTAGATCAGCCACCTATTTTCTGACAGAAGGCTATAAAACTGCCAGCCAGATCTGTCCCATGAAAGCCAAGTCCTGGTTCTCCAAATCAGTCACCCCAAAGTCACTTGCACATCACTGTTTGTATAAACAGGAGGAAGATTCTTACTCAGACATCCCACATCAGCCTAAGGCCAAGGCATTTCTTTTCCAAAACAATCCCTGTCTTCCATCTTGGCACACTGGTGCCAGGTGCTGTCCACACAAGAGTGGCCTTCAGGCAGCTCTCATTTGTATCCAGGACCTGGTCTTCTGCAGAAACACATCAAAATCAAGAAAGAAAAACACCCTGAAACCACTTTTGCCTTCCACCTTACTGTAGTATGTACTTCTTACCCTGGAATTGCCTTCCAAAGGAGATCTTTACCATTTCATTTATACTATTTCACAGTAAAAGTATCATATTTCCATTTTTATGAAAAGTCATGGATAAGCTTGAGAATAATCCAATATACATACCCTACAAATTGGACACATTTCTAATCTCAGCAGTTTGTTATTTTAATGTCAACATACTTAAGATTCATATCACATTTGGCAATTAAATGTTGCACTTCTAAAAATTCAGTAATAAGTAACCATACCAAAAAAAATCCATAATATAAAAATAACTGGGAGTAAAATCTCTAAAAATCCTATCTCAAAGAACTATGTTCCTAATAATTATATGTTTTCATAACTCTCCACTAATCTGCAATGCTGATATTCCTGGAATAGAAGGAACCAATAAAAAAAAAGTCTGTGAAGTACTTATTATGGTTTACATTACCAGGGAAAACAGTTCCAGTGAGACATAGGCTATGTTATTATGAGAAGTGAAGTGTCCTACTGATTTCAACTAGTACAGAAATTCACTTTGGCTGCATGGTGCAACTTCCTTTGATGAATGTTCAAACCATAAGGATTTTTTTAGCATTTCAAAAAATAAACAAGCAAACAAAAAGAACTTACAATCAGTGTAATTGATCTCTAGTAGTCCAGTTCACACAGATTAGATCCAACTGATTAACACTGTTCTCTAAAAAAAAGCCATCAAATAAAATCACACCAACTTTCTCTTTGCCCCTAATTCTCTTCCTCCAAGACACATCACTCATGGTAGATCTATCACTTCTTCATCTTTTCCCTACTAAATGCCATTTTTAGGTATTCATTCCCATGCTCTTCCTTTTCTTTATGTTCAGAAGTAGTTGCCAGAAGCTGTCTTATCCATCCATCCAAGAGCTGTAGTCTATAACTCAGCTGTCTTTTGTGTGGGAAAGATTAACCCTCATCCTTCCTAATCCTTAAAAGCTAAACACCAAAAAGAGACTGAAAAGAGTGAAAGACTACTTTCTGCTGTATTTACTGGAATCCCATGCCCAGTATAGGGAATCCCAGAAGAAAAGAGCTGAAAGTGCAGGGAAGATCTGTTTCATTTGAAATGAAGTCAGTGCCTAGCACAAGCTGATTCTGTGGAACTCAGGATGCTGGGTACTGCTCCAGTGAAATAAAGTGTAGAGTAGCAGGAGAAAGAAGAGCTACATGAATGCGCAGCTTATTGTCCCAGGGAATGAGTACACAGCTTTTACTGAAAGCATGCAGTTGAGTAGTTAGGGGTCCCCAAAATGACAACAGACATACTGTTGCAGGCAGAAGTTAAGAGAATATTTCCTGGGAAATGCCACAGAAGTACCTTTGGGGAGATTCATCAGAGCTGGCATTACTGCATGAGCTGCTGAGATAAGAACAGGGAATAAGGAACAGATTTATACACATTTCAGTTGTATAAGTCTTGGCCTTTTGCTTTTGGTAACTTCAGCTTCAGAACAGCTTGGATCAGAAATATGCCTGCATGGTGATCTCAGCACAGCTCAGTTCATAAATTACAGATCAATAGAGTGCTATAAAAACAATGTACTACAGAATTATACAGTGGCAACACTGCAGGCCACTGCAGACATTTTCTCAAGACAAGCAGCATTGGCATGGGGCAGCAGAAACATGACCCAGGTTGGGTGGGCTGGCTGGGCTTGGCCAGAAATGTCTCCCCGTCCCTTACAGGCAAGGACAGATAACCCACAGAGTCCTATGGGACAGAGCCTCTTTCACAATCACAAAAATTCAGCCCAGCAAGAGAAAAATAACATAGAATCATAGAATATCCTGAGTTGGAAGGGGACACACAAGGATCATCGAGTCGACTCCCGACTCCACAATTCAAAAAATGTCTGAGAGCGGTGTCCAAATGCTTCTTGAACTCTGACAGGCCTTCTGCAGTGACCAGTTCCCTGGGGAAACTGTTCCAGTGCCTGACCACCCTCTCCGTGAAGAACCTTTTCCTAACACCCAGCCTGACCCTCCCCTGTCACAGCTCCATGCTGTTCCCTGGGGTCCTGTCGCTGTCACCAGAGAGCAGAGATCAGCGCCTGCCCCTCCGCTCCCCGCGTGAGGAAGCTGCAGGCCGCCATGAGGCCTCCCCTCAGCCTCCTCTTCTCTGGGCTGAACAACCCAAGTGACCTCAGCCGCTCCTCATACATCTTCCCCTCCAGACCCTTCACCATCTCTGTAGCCGTCCTTTGGACACTCTCTGATAGTTTTGTGTCCTTCTTATCCTGTGGTGCCCAAACCTGCACACAGTGCTCGAGGTGAGGCCGCACCAGGCAGAGCAGAGCGGGACAATCCCTCCCCTC
>VXAL01013288.1:32359-53789 GCA_013399475.1 Chauna torquata | reverse complement strand
TATATATGTATATATATGTTGCAGGGTCCTTGATTACAGAAATTTGCTGCAGGTTCTGCTGCTAATGTAGAAATATTATAACATTGGTCTAGTCAGTAGAAATACTCAGTATCACCATTTTAGCAGAGACCTCTTTTCCCCTTTTCCCATATACCACAAGGATAACGTCCACACATAATATCTCTTCTTTTCTGCTAGTCTCTGCTTTTCTCCTTGAGCAAGAACTCATCCCAATTACTTTCTTTTTAATGAAGTTTCTGAGACACTCAGATATCTGCATCACCTATGAAAAGTAAGCTGAAATCAGTGTTTGACAAGTGCTACCACCTGAAGCTGGTGACTGATAGCTTCCCTTCAGATTGCAGACACCATTGCAAAGGTAGCGTCTGGAAGCCAGCCTGCCTGTTCTTTAAACTTGTTCACAAGTAAAGACAGAGACCCAATGATACAAAACTGTTGAGTAACATATTTTCCAACTTTGGAAAAAATAATACTTATTAGTGACAATTTCTCCCTTTCTTGAGACCATTAGATCGGAAACTGGAGAGAGGTGAGGAGAAGCACCACATTATTTAAACCAGTGTGTATTCTGCCACATCAGCTGCAAAACAAGATAGTCAAAGCTTAATTCAGTAAATCTTTAGCAAGCAGGAAGATTCTCACCTTAGGAACATTTGAGCTTAGGCCAAGGGTTAACTATATCACCCCATGTCATTACAGACCTCAGTCTCTAAGTGGAAGGAAATAGTGTCTCTTCTGCAGTCCCTATGTGCACAGCTTCTGCCACACAGCTGAGCTGCCCTACTCCTTTGTAATGTGCTGGAGACTGGAAATTTCCCACAGTGACATCTCCTGAAGGTGAGAAGGTGACCGCTACTCAGGAAAACAGCCTGAAAATGTGCTTTAAACTCAACAAGATTCAGGAAAGACACAGGGCAACAGAAGTAATCACTAATAGTACATAAGATTCTAGGTCCTCAGAGCCCAGCTACAGGAGTGACTTCTCTCAAAGGGAGATCTGTGAGTCAGCTTGTTCTCATCAGGCTGCAAGGAGAAATCCAGGCATGGGACATTTGCAGCCTTGATTCCATCTACCAGGGATATCAAATTCAGCCCAACATGCTCCCAGGTCCTGTGTGTGCTGCTACAGCCCAACTGCAAGACTACCCCATAGGAGGTATCACAGAATCCTAGAATGGTTAAGGTTGGAAGGGACGTCTGGGGGCCATCTGGTCCATCATGCCTGCTCAAGCAGGGACACCCAGAGCAGGTTGCCCAGGACCATGTCCAGGCAGCTTTTGAAGATCTCCAGAGAGGGAGACTCCACAGCCTCTCTGGGCAACCTCTGCCAGTGCTCCATCACCTGCACAGTAAAGTGTTTCCTGATGTTCACACAGAACCTGTCATGTTCCAGTATGTGCCCACTGCCTCTTGTCCTGGCACTGGGCGCCACTGGAAAGAACCTGGATCAGACCTCTTTGTATCCGTCTTTCAGGTATTTATGCACATTGATGAGATCCCCCCTGAGCCTCCTCTTCTCCTGGCTGAACAGTCCCAGCTTCTCAGCCTCTCCTCATACAAAGAGAGGTAGGTAAGTACCTTCAAGGAAGAAAACTACCCAGTCCCAATTAGTGAACTTTCATGTGCAATATAAATTTCAAATACAGAAGAGCAGCTAGGGTTTGAAATACAAAAACAAATTGCTATGTTTTTGTCAAGACAGAATCCATTAGCAACAAGCTGAGAGACACAGATTAGTCTATAATAAGTTGGTGTTATGGGTTATTCAGCAAGGTTTACCTATGAAACTTCAAAAGGCTACAGTGGAGGTAACAGCTGCCTCCTGTTTGATCTCTCTTACAAGCATGACAAGTAAAACATATTTGCAAACAAATTTTAAGCCTTTAATTTTTTTTTAAAAAAAAGTGTCAGGAGGTAAATAGAAAAAGTGTGCAAACTATGATCAGTGCTGGCAGATAAAGTAGTAGTAAAATCTCAGTAAATCTCAGGGGTAAGCCTTGTTTAATTTCACTGTTGCTTTACATGTGTGGTATCATAGACCATGGTTCTGCTAAATGCAGTGACTACTTTTAAATTCCTGCAAAGCCACCGGTACACCCAGTTCTGTCACAGTGGTGGCTTTCCAGAGGTAGGAAAATGCCTTACAACAATCAAAGCAAAGCTTTTCATCTTTACATTTTTTACCTTCATCGTAGTGATTTGGTAATATCTTCTCTGCATGTGCAAATACAGAACTCATGATTGGATGAAATTAGATGATGTCTACTACTTAGTGGTCAAGGAAACTGCTAGCACTTAAAGAAGACTAGTAACAAAAGCAGTTTTAACAGACCCAGGGGAAACTTCACTGGAAAAAGCCTTACCTTTAGGGTTACCGCCACAAAATAAATGCCATCAGCATCAAACAACATCAAACAGCTTTATTTAAAAAATGCACTAGGTTTTGGCATAAGGCTTGGTTGTCATTTCACGTATGTGTATATTCAGCAAATTTTATCCAAATCTAAACCAAATGTACATTCTCTTCTTGAATTCTGAGTGTAGTATTAGCAAAATCTAGGAGTAAGAGATGTTTTAGCACTATATTCAGGACTTCTCCTTCTAGGAAAAAAAATAATCTCAGGTCTTCTATACATGGAACATCTTCATTTATTTGAAAAGGAATATTAAATAAAGATTTGATACAACAGAGAAAATACAGCAAGGAGAATTAATCTAGTATTTTACCCAAGATTTGTTGGTGAATCTGATTATACTGTGATAGAAGGTAACTATTTGAAAGCTCTCTTTTACCCATGAGAACCAATAGATCTTGCTAGACCTGAGGGGTCTCCTAGCCACCCTTCCTCCATCCATTTAGTGGAGGATAAATGAAGTTCCTTTGTGCAACAGAATATTTGAAACAGGGGAATCCACTGCCCAAAGCACTGACCTCTTTAGACTTGAGCAAGAAAAGGCTCCTGAGAACAACAACAACAGCAACAAAAACTCAAAACAAATTGAAGATTTAGGTCCTTTTTGGAGAACTAGCTGCAAATCCAAGTTTTTTAGAATTGCCTGAACCACAGTTGCATGCATCTGTGCACGCACAGCCAAGAGAAATAGGGGAAAGCCTGGAAACAATTTAAAAAGTTCAAGAGTACAAGCAAGCTGTCATGATGGGCAGAGGCCTGGCTGAAAATGGAGAGCTGATAAGTAAGCAAAGAAAGAGCCCTGTGCATCAGCTGCAATTTGAGGGCCATGTGGATTGCCCAGTGTCAGGATGGTACCAAGGAGAAATTCCTGAAGCACCTCCTGCTGCTCAGGCCTTTCTCATAAGGTTTTTTTCCAGTGCAGTTAATTATTACCTATTGTGTAAATTGGTTCTCATTAGATAGCTCTGAAAATGCAGTGTTTTCCCTACAGGACATGAGTGGCCCAACAAGCACCTGTTCTTGTGCGATGCATCTATTCCAGCCTTAAGAAATTATCTTACCTCTAGAAACAACTAAGCAACTGCAGTCAGGAGAGACCTTCGCTATTGACTGTACCTGTTGGTAACACTCTGATGGCAAAGCAGTGAGTCCAGAGGAACACAGTCAAGCATTTCTATATGCAGAGTGCAAAAAATCCCTATGTCCACCCAGATTTGGTGACTATTCAAACCCACTGCAAGAAAATAAAGCACTTTTTCATGTGACTGTTGCTTATGTTTTGCTTCTTTGGATCGAAAGTGAGCATGTCAACTATAAATCATGACATCCTTTAAGAGGAAGATTTATCTTAGTCAACACACAATTTCACACTCACACACACAGACATCTGGAGCCCTTGGGAGGAGCAGGAGGGAAGGTAAAACTCTACTTCCCAAGGGATGAGATAAGTTTTTACAGGCTGTGGCTCTTTCAAGAGGTCACTCCATGTCAAATTGCTGCCTAGGAAATCAAGCAAAAGAGAGAGAAGCAATGTTAAGCAATGCTAAAAGCCAGAGAGAGTAACACTTTGGCTGGCCAAGCTGACAGGAGGCCTCCTGAAAAATTATAACCCACTGTGGTTTGGTTTGGTTTGGTTTGGTTTTATCAATATCTATTGAAGAAAGGAGAATAAAAAAAAAAAGGGAGGGGGGATTACAAGAATTAAAACTTTCTGTACTTATAGGCAGTGTGTATCCTGCTATTACAGTCAGCAGAAGTTGGGTAGGTGTAGAGAGCATCCAGAGGCCGACTAACACCACACAGACTTACTTGCTGTCATAAATATCAGCCAAAAAGTGATTTTCAGGTTAGTTAGTGGTTAAAAAAACAAAACAGAAGCATCAAGACAGCTGTGAAAAGTGACTTTGTAGCCAGTGTCTTTCACGGGGATTGTTTGAGTGAATTATTTGTGTTGCATAACTTTAAATATCAGCCTCTGAATAGCTCAGAGGAGAAGTTTTCTGCTGTAACGGTGGCTGTGAGTTGTTTCCTTGGAGGATTCAGTCATTGACATAATAGTCTACGAAAGCCAAACAATAGCAAACTGCAGAATCTTAAAACACACATGGAGTGGCAAGCTGCCTTTTTTGCACACAAATGTCTTCAGTTTATTTGCCTGAAAATATAAATATTTTGAACAGGATATTCCTTCCCATTACCTTCATAGGGACAGTAATAACAACACCACATGCACAAACATGAAGGAGCTGGACTAAGTCTCCACAGATCAGCACAAGGTCACATGAATCTTCCCAGACCCATCACTGCTGAACACCTGCTCACCAGTACAGCTTTTTGCCAGTCTTGTTCAACAGAAGTGCTCAAAGCAGTGGAAAATGGTGCACAGTAAATTGCTTCTTCCCCCTATACGTCCCATCCCACTCTACTGCTACTGGACATCCCATATGTGCAGGATTCCCATTCCTGGAGTCTCAAAGCCCACCTTGCTAGCCAGCAGTGAGGAGGATGTTCCCCATGCTGCATTTCTCTCATAGCAGGGAGCTCAGGGCGTCCCACAGACTTTAAGGAACCCCCTGAAAAGATCTGTAGTTGCAGGATGGGATGCCCAGATCCTGCAGAGGGTGATGGATCAACCAGTCCCAGTGGGGAGAAGGAGCTGGTTCTGAGTCACTCCTGCGCTCCCCACCACCACAACACACAGTACTCCCTTCCATCCTGCATTCAACCATCCCAGGATGACAAAATGACAGGTTTGGAGGGATCACAGGAGGTCTTCTTGTCTCTCTGTTTGCCCAGAGTAAGATGCTGATGACACTCCTGCTTGTCCAACCAGTTCCTGAAAACCTCCACCACATCCCCCAGCATTTTGTCCCACAGCACCTCCACCCCACTGCAGAAGTCTCTGTTGACAGTTAAGCCCATTACTTCTTGCTCTGTCTTCAGCAAACATGGAAAATATAATACGTTTCCTTTTCCTCTTGATGTTTGAATGAAGAGATATGTTCCCCACCTCATCAGCAACCTCTGAACAATCTCAAGATGCTTCATCTTCCCATAGATTTTTCACTGTAACCATTGTTCTCACCTCCAAATGGCTAGGGATTTTGTTCCTGAAGAATTTCAGAATCTTACTTTGGACTTTATTTCTGTTTTTATTTTAGAGAAAGAGTCTTCACATAGCCTTGTCTTTTACAATTGAGAGTTGATTTGGGGAGCTCCAGAGGCTTTACCAAGTTCCTCCAGCAGACCGTGGCAGCATTTCCACCAGATAATAGATTTCAGGGACAAAACTCTCACTGCTTTCAGAGGAGCCAGTAATTCTCATGACATCCACACTGCAGCAGTCCCAGAGATAGCCACCTAGGGACTACCCAGCTAGAGCCACCATGCAATGGCTCCTCCTTTTCCTCCTCCTCCTCTCCCCTGGCAGCCCCTTAGGATGAGGTTGAACCAGCATAGAAACAAAACTGGGCTCTTGCACTTTACCACTTTACTCTTCACAAGACATGACCATACACCTTCGCATTTTCAGTAATGAAGCCAGCAGCTCCACAGGCACAACTGACATTACAAAGGCTAAGTGAGGGATGTTTAAGAAAATATTGAGTATTCTTCTTAATGACAGCAAAGAAACTTAAAAAAAAAAAAAAAAAACATAAATAGCTAGAGTTAGAAGGGAATCTGGCTCTGGGAAGTTAAAACTAGTTAAAATGAAAGCCCCACAGTCACAGTATCTTGATTCCTTAATTCTTCACAGGAAATAAATTTATGACAACGTTTTCCTGAGGACAATTCATTATTCTGGGCTTATTAAAAATCAATAGTCATCAAGTGGTCTCCACTGCTATGCTGCCTCCTATATGCTAATCAAATCCTTTAGTTGTGTTCAGGTAGAATAATTAGACACTTCAGCACCCTGTTATAGTTTTATCCTGTGTATTGCAGTTCGCAGGGTGCGATATTCTCATTTCTAGCCACATCTATCAGCCAGAGAAGCCTCCTGAGCATAGTATTTTTTTCCCCTGCAATAATTATAGTCTTATCCGGGTGCCTTGGTTAAAAGCCAGCTTTAAAAAAGTACATTCTTCTAAAATCAGAGCTTTTGTCACCTTAAGATAAAAAAAGAGAAAAATCTGAGTCCTGGTGAAATATGAAATTACCTCCTAGAAACATCACCTTTCAGGGAACTTAGAGTACAAGTGTCTTATTCTTGTAGAGGTATTACATGTGGATGAACAGATGATTATACCATGGTCATCTGATACTGTTAACATAAAATGCTCTGTGTACTAAACAAAACCCTGCAGTTTCACTTTCTCTAGTATGAGTAAACAGTTTTCCCTCCCCATCATCTGCCTGCCCTGATTCAGCCATACAAACAGGACATTAAAAAGTATAGTGCAGTTTTTTATCTTGGTTTCTTATGTATTTAACAAACATTGGTCAGTCTACTCATAAGCTTCCACAGAGGTGCATCAAGGCTGAATTATTTAAACAGAAAATTAATAGATTGAAGCAACTTTATATTCCAGCATTCACCCCAAATTGCAGTAGCCGTAGAATGACAACAAACTGAGTATTATAAGGATGAGATAAAGCTTAATTTGCTCACCACATGTCTGGCAGCAAATTACTAATAATACATGTAGTCTCCATCCTTACAGTGGCTGCACAGAGATATCATTGCATCCAGATAGTTTTTTTTCTTTCTCTTTATATATGCAGCCAACAGTGTAATGGAATAAATTACCAGCTATGGATTCTTAAAATGCCCACAACTTGCAATTGTTCCTCTCCCTTAAAGGTATTCATTTCTGGTTTGGTTTGGTTTGGTTTTTGTTTTTGTTTTTGTTTTTTTCAATCCTGAAAAATCCTAAATAGATGTATGTGTACAACAGCAATGTTATCCTACTTCTTGCATTCTTCAGCTAGAAGCTTATATTGATGTTAACATGATCATGTTTAAAACAGCGAGATGAAGTGCATAGAAACATTTGCAGGGAGACCTGGACAGGCTAGATAGATAGGGTGACTCTAACATTACATGGTTCAACAAGACCAAGTGCCAGGTCCTGCACTTTGGCTACAACAACCCCATGCAGCACTACAGATTGGGGACAGCGTGGCTGGACAGTGGCTGGGCAGAAAGGGACCTGGGGGTACTGGTTGACAGGAGGCTGAACACGAGCCAGCAGTGTGCCCAGGTGGCCAAGAAGGCCAAAGGCATCCTGGCCTGTATCAGGAATAGTGTGGCCAGCAGGACTAGGGAAGTGATTGTCCCCCTGTACTCAGCACTGGTTAGGCCATTCCTCAAGTACTGTGTCCAGTTCTGGGCCCCTGAATTTAGGAAGGATGTTGAGGTGCTGGAGCGTATCCAGAGAAGGGCAACGAGGCTGGTTAAGGGTCTGGAGAACAAGTCCTATGAGAAGCAGCTAAGGGAGCTGGGGTTGTTTAGCCTGGAGAAAAGGAGGCTCAGGGGAGACCTTATCACTCTCTATCTGAAAGGAGGTTGTGGCCAGGTGGGGGTCGGTCTCTTCTCCCAGGCAACTAGCAATAGGACAAGAGCACACAGTTTTAAGCTGTGCCAGGGGAGGTTTAGGTTGGACATTAGGAAGAAGTTCTTCACAGAAAGGGTACTTAGGCATTGGAATGGGCTGCACAGGGAGGTGGTGGGTCACTGTCCCTGGAAGTGTTTAAGAAACGACTGGATGTGGCACTTAGCACCATGATCTAGTTGGCAGGGTGGTGTTAGGTCATAGGTTGGACTCGATGATCTCAGAGGTCTTTTCCAACCTAGCTGATTCTGTGATTTGTTCTAAGCATTTCAAAAAATCCAGTGGTTGTTATAATTTTGACCTATTATCCTAGCATTTCAAAAAATCCAGTGGTTGTTATAATTTTGACCTATTATCCTTTCACCAGCAAGACACGTTTCTGATTAATATCCAAATCTGGTTAACTCTGAGGGTGATTTTCTTCAGTTCAAGTCCCTGCTAACCTTGTAAATATTATGCTAGCAGGATTTGCTGATTCACTTCTCCCTTCTTTTCCATCATATTTGCTCCACCATCTCTACTAGCTTCAGTTTCAAAGGCAAGTCAATTTTAAAATTTTATTCTCAGTGAACTGAAACATGTTCTGTGGAAGCAATCATGGCTTTTCTTCTTTCCAGATAAGACTATAAGTAAACCTAGTCTTAGAAAGGTAACTCCTGCTGCTGCAATATTCCAAGAAGACACTATTGACTAAAGAAATGTTGAAAAGCAAGTTTTAGTAAGCGTGTTGAGTCAGGAAAGAAGCCACTAATCCACCTCCTGCAAGGAAAGATGAGACTACAGCCACAGAAATCATTCCATTGTCAGAACAAAGAAAAACTACTCTGAAGATGCCTCTCTCTTGCAGTGCATGGAGGCTGCTCTGGGAGCAGGTTTGGCTTTCTTGTGCTCAGAGTTTCTCTTTTCTAGGTGTAATGCTTTTATGTCTGCTATCTAAAGGGAAAAGTCCCAAAATGAGCATGTCCTGTAAGTCAAAAAGAGAATAACAACACTACCAGAAATAACATGCCTGAGCTGCATTGCTATCCCATATTTTTTATCCAGCAGGTTCTCCACACAAGACCCTCCAGCCTTAGGAAAGTGTTTGTTAGTTAGTTTGTTTGTTTGTTTTTCTTTCCTCTTCTTTGCAATTGTTTTCCAGGTTTCCCTGTCTGGCAGTCCAGTAGCGATTACAGCAATTAAGAGTTAGCTAGAGGCAGAGAGTAATATAATCCATCTGATTTCCCTCTCAAAAAACAAACACACAAAAAGAGGAGAGGGGGTAAGCTGCAGACAGAAATAATGGAAAATGTAAAGACAGGACAAGAAAACCCTTTGATTAGCACAGGCAGCTTTTCTGCTTGTAAGCTGGAGACCACCCAGTCACATAACTATACACTCCTGTATCAATCCTCCAAATCCCTTTTTTTTTTTTTCCCCCTCCAGTCTAGACTGTGCTTAAAGAGGTGTCCAGGCATCTCTTAAAGTCATAAAGTAACATCAACTGTCTCCAAGGGCTCTTGTTATGAAAGACATATATTATTCCCCCTTTTAATTTGTCTCTGTTCATGCTTATGCTCAGAGACAGAGCAGACAGCCCACCTCCAGTCCCCCAGTGCCTGAGGTCAAGTTAAGGTGACGTACATCTTTGTTGTGGAGCCGCTGTCTTGTGTGCTTTGCCTGGAAAAACGCTCTGATATTGGTAACAGGAGGTGTCCAATTGTTCAATCAGCTCTGAAATCTGTCATTATTTTATCATTTAGCAAATCTGCACTTTCAGTATTGGTTAGTTCCATTTAAGTGGTTCAAGGGTCCTACTATAACCACAAAAGGATGTAGAATCAGAGAGGAGCAAATAACGATAAAGCATTAAAATCAATAGCAGATGGAAGAGCTGCAGTAAATACACTACCAAAAGGCTTGTGTCTCAACATCACAAAGCCAATAACAGCAACAGCCCTGGACGAGTTCAGACTCTCAAGTAGGAACTTGCCCAATTTAACTTAAAAATTGTATGTTGTCATAAGAATTCATAATTGGCAGTGGCTTAATGAGCTTAAGAAAGAGCAGTTTTTCCACCAATCTGTTGAATGTGTGCTACTCAGTATCCACTTATACATTAGCATTTTATTGTCTGTGTTCAGCAGGATGCTTTAACCAACAATCGATCAAATAGTCCTACAGAAGGGCATGCATATATTATTTAGCATTTCTTTGCTGCTGTCGTGATGCCACTTGATACATACCTCTGTTCATTTGCAGGATGGAGCCTCCTATACTTTTCTAATGTAAGCAAGTGAGAATGGGGACCAAAATCTGATCCATGTCCATGCCTTAAGCAGCAGGAACAATCACCAGCCCACCAAGATTATCACACCACCTGATCAATCAAAAGCAGAGGAGTTAAAGCTCATACTCTCCATGTAGACATCAGCCAGGTGCAAGGTTGGCATAAGCAGCATTGGGGAAGCAAGGCAATATTGTCATGGAAAGAGATTCCCTTCCAAAGAGCATTGGCCGTAAGCTGGTGACCTGTTTTTGGCTTGCCAGCTCAGCAGAGAGGAACACTTAAGCAGAGGATGACAGGATAGCACGAGGCCACGCTGACAGCCCCCAGTAGAGGGGATGCAGTGACTCGGCCTTTCCAAGCCTTGACAGAAAAAAAGTGACAAGACTTTTGTGCAGAAAACCACACCAGAGGGCAATGAGCTGTTTCAGCAAAACCTGCCAAGGATGTGCCCTTCATTTGATGTGTTTTGGACTGATACATTCTCCTCTAGCTCCATTTAAGAGGAGAGAGAAGATTGCTCAGCTCCTTGTTCATCACTTCTGACCTGAAGCTGGCCACCTGCCCAGCACAGCACTGTCCTCCATTGGAGGAGCTGGCTTCACCTCACAGGTTGACCATGGAGGAGAAGCGACATGCACAACTTGCCTTTAAACCTCAAGATTAATAATGCACCAAGGCTTCATTTCTGTGCCTGTTCTCTCCACCAGCTTTCCTTCTGGGCACAGCTGGGAAGCCAAATGCATTTCAGCCTTGGTCATGCCAAAGTGTTGGGTGGTTTTCACATTGACATGAGAGCTATGAGCAGAAAGCAACACCACAGCAAGTCGGCATTGCTGCTGCTATTTCACACATTAGGCCCACAAAGAGGATGAAGGGACGTGAGTATCTCTCCTATGAGGGGAGGCTGAGAAGCTGGGACTGTTCAGCCAGGAGAAGAGGAGGCTCAGGGGGGATCTCATCAATGTGCATAAATACCTGAAAGACGGATACAAAGAGGTCTGATCCAGGCTCTTTCCAGTGTTGCCCATTGCCAGGACAAGAGGCAGTGGGCACAAACTGGAACACGACAGGTTCTGTGTGATCAGGAAACACTTTACTGTGCGGGTGATGGAGCACTGGCAGAGGTTGCCCAGAGGGGCTGTGGAGTCTCCCTCTCTGGAGATCTTCAAAAGCTGCCTGGACATGGTCCTGGGCAACCTGCTCTGGGTGTCCCTGCTTGAGCAGGCATGATGGACCAGTTAACTTCCAGAGGTTTCTTCCAAACCATTCTGTGGTTCAAGACCTCTCATAGTGCTGCATTGACACTTGGTGATGCTGTCCAGTCCTGCCAGAAGCTATGGGTCCAAATCGGAAATAGTTGGATAAGCTTGGTCCCTCCTCTACAGTGGTCAGAGAAGATGATCGTAACACTTTAAGTCTGTGAAGCTACAATATTATTCAGTCTTCCCAAAAAGCGACGACACATGACTGAAGGAATTCTCCTTTGACTGTTTAGAATACAAAACTATAGGAATTTTCTTCTTGGTAAGCAGCACCTCCTCATGGAGTGAGGATCACTGCTACACACACAAAGCCACGCTTTGCCACAAGTCACAACATGCAGTGACTTCAGATTTAGACCCTATGGGGTCTCTTCCTGGACCTGAGAAACTGAGAAAAGCAACAGAGAGAAGGCATGGGTTTGCGGTTGAATATGAACACTGGGCAGCCAGGCTCAAAGATCCCATTCAGCAGCTTGATATTGGGGCAGACACTTCAGAAGCTGCCTGTCCTAAGGACATGGAGCAGTTGCACTCACCATTGGCCTCAGGCCTTTATCCATGGCAGAGGATCCATCCAGCACACTGACTTCCAACACTGCAGCCGGGCCGCACACCACATCACCCTATGACTTTAAAGCCATTGATCCATATTTTAACATAACCCTGAAGTTTAATATAAGCATTTTCAGGAGCCTCATATGGTTTATATAGTGTCTCCCACTGTTGCAGACAGCTTATGTGGCAGATGATGCCCTGTCAGCCCTCCTGGAGCTGCACTACTGAGACCCTGGAAAAGGAGGATGGTTACAAAACTGGAATTAAAAGGACCGCTGTGGATTCGTTGCAACCAAAACCAGAAGCATATCTCTTACCCGAGCTGCCTGTCAACCCATGTGCCTTTTGAACAGATGTAAGCATTACTCCAGCTTCACTTTCTCAGGAAGCCTTGTGTCAGTGCGGTGTTGAGTACAATCTAATTTCACTTACACACTTGCACAGGACATGGAGAGGGCAGCAAGCAGAGGAACTGGCTCTACAGCTGGATGACCTCACAGCTAGACTGCTCCAAAAGCAGATTTTATCTTAACCTAAAAGAAGAATGAAGCTCCATGTGAGAAAGCCTTTTTCTTTTTTTATATTTTTTATCTTACAGAGCAAGGCTTACAGGTAAAGGGCACTGTCCTGTTCAGTCAAAGCCTTAGGGCAAGTCCATCTATTCCAACAAGCTCAGGCAGATCTGAATTCCTCTGTGCTGTTCGCTGACAAGCCTAACATAAGGCAGAACCAGTCTGGAAGCCAACTAAGTGCAGCATAGTGCATCAGAGAACCCCACAGACCAGAGCCAAAACAAAGCTGGCATAACGCTCAACTGTCTGTCCAGATGCAATCTTGGACACCTCCAGAAAGAGCATCCTGTAGGTTGATCCCATTTGAGCTACTGGCTCCAATCAGGAGCCACAGGCTGGACTAGGGGTCCCAGTGGAACCCTGTGCTCCCTCTGTGACCAAGGTCCTAAAAGAGCTGTCACCTTTGCTGTTCTTCTCAAGTGCCAGACATGATACTTACTGTGGGAAGATAAATACTGGAAAGATTAAAAAGCTGTCTATCTTCTCTGTCACTTTTTTCTTCTCTCTTTGTCATTAAAAACATCTGTGCACACACACCCATATACACACAAAGCTATCTTCTAATCTATTCTACGTTTCATTGTTCAGCTCTCAGAAATCCCCACCAAGACCCTGCAAACCATAGCACAACTGCAAGTAGCAAGTCATACATCAGACCAAAGTTCTGTTGCAATGGATTTTTCAAAACAAACAAACAAACAAAGAACAAAAAAAAAACATTTTCAAGTCTCATAATAATCATTCAGACTGCTGATGGAAACCCACCAAGCACTAAGCACAAGACCAGAAGGGCTGCAGCTCTGTCATTTCAAATTGCCAGTAAAGTTAAGTGGTTTGCAGTGGATTGTGCTTGACTCATTTCATTCAGTTTTGATGTACATTACTCAAAGGAAGGCCTTACTTTAGCTGTGACCAAAAAGACAAGAGAAAAAGTCTCAACCATAGTGGAATTCAGATGAATGCAGCTCTCAGTAAAGCATTATAGTAATGGTAATACCTGTTACTGGCCTGAGTTGTACAGCTCAAACTGTAGACAAGCTCTCTTTAATATCTGAAATAGATGTAGAAGACTACAAGTGTGAGTACAAGCTGAGAGCAGGCTAGCACAGTTTTATTAAGTATGTATCTATCTGATCATCTTTGAAAGTAAAGGCAGCTTATGTCTGTGTAGCAGGGGAAGGAGACAGGTGATAAGGCAATTATCTCAATGTCACAAGCTTACAAAAAAAAAAAAGACTCAACACTGGGATAAAACTTTCTCTATCAAATAAAGCAGTGGATATTACATTATCTCATCAACTCATTAATTCATTGAGCGTCACCCTCCAACAAATAGAAGCAGGACTGTCTACAGACTGCACTTCTGTCTTGGAAGTCAGTGCCATGTAAGGACAGCTTGCATGCAGTTTTCCCTCCCAGGCCATATTCTTCAATTCCAGCCACAAAGAGGTGGAGACAGACACAGAATATAGAACCATAGAATTATAGAATCATAGAATCATAGAATGGTTTGGGTTGGAAGGGACCTTAAAGATCATCTAGTTCCAAACCCTCTGCCATGTGCAGGGATGTCTGCCACTAGATCAGGTTGCTCAGGGCCCCATCCAACCTGGCCTTGACCACCTCCAGGGGTGGGGCATCCACAACTTCTCTGGGCAACCTGCTACAGTGCCTCACCACCCTTTGAGTGAAGAACTTCCTCCTAACATCCAGTCTAAATCTCCCCTCTTTTAGTTTAAAACTGTTCCCCATCATCCTATCACTATCTGCCTGTGTAAAGGGTACTTCTCCAACTTTTGTATAAGCCCCCTTCAAGTCCTGAAAGACCACAATGAGGACTCCCTGGGGCCTGCTCTTCTCCAGGCTGAACAACCTCAGATCTCCCAGCCTTTCCTCACAGGAGAGGTGCTCCAGCCCTCTGACCATCTTTGTGGCCCTCTTCTGGACCCAATCCTACAGGTCCACGACTTTCTTGTGCTGGGGGCGCCAGACCTGGGTGCAGGACTCCAAGAGGAGCCTCACGAGGGCACAACAGAGGGGGACAATCACCTCCCTCTACCTGCTGGCCATGCCTCTGTTGACACAGCCCAGAATGCAGTTGGCCTTCTGGGCTGTGAGTGCACACTGCAGGCTCATGTCAAGGCTTCTCATCCACCAGAACCCCCAAGTCCTTCTCCTCAGGGCTGCTCTCAATGAGTTCTTCTGCCAGTCTGTAATTGCCCCAACCCAGGTGCAGCACCTTGCACTTGAACTTGCTGAACCTCATCAGGTTCACATTGGCCCACCTCTCAAGCCTGTCCAGGTCCCTTTGGATGGCATCCCTCCCTTCTGCTGTGTCAACTGCACCACTCTGCTCGATGTCATCTGCAAACTTGCTGAGGGTACACTTGATCTCCCTGTCTATGTCATTGATAAAGATATTAAACAGCCCCAGTCCCAGGACAGACTCCTGACAGACACCACTCATTTCTGGCCTCCACCTGGACATAGACCCATTGACCACAACTCTCTGGCTGACGCCTTTGAGCCAGTTCCTTATCCACTGAATGGTCTACCCTTCAAATCCATCTCTGTCCAATTTAGAGATCAGGATGTCATGTGGGACTGTGTCAAAGGCCTTACAGAAGTCCAGGTAGATGACATCAGTCAGTCTTCCCTTGTCAACTGATGCAGTCACTCCATCATAGAAGGCCACCAGGTAGGTCAGGCATGATTTGCTCTTGGTGAAGCTGTGCTGGCTGTCCTGGATCACATCCTTGTCTTGCACATGCCTTAATATTGCTTCCAGGAGGATCTGTTCCAAGATCTTCCCAGGCATAGAGGTGAGGCTCACCGGTTTGTGGTTCCCCAGGTTTTTCTTTCTACCCTTTTTAAAAATGGCAGCGATGTTTCCCTTTTTCTAGTCACAAGGGACTTCACCTGACTGCCAGCATTTTTCAAATATGATGGTGAGTGGCTTGGTAACTACATCAGCCAGTTCACTCAGGACCCTGGGATGCATGTCATCAGGCCCTATAGACTTGTACCTATTCGGTTGCATCAGGTGGTCTGTCAAACAGATACAACTTAGTGATGTTGGACCCTTAGGATGGGCAAAGTAGAGATTCCAGAAGCACCTAGCAGCTGATGAGTCCCCTTCTGTCCAGAGTTAAACCAGTCAAGTTGAAATTTCATTAATGCTCCAGCAAAGAGAGACTACCAAGAAAAGGCAGCAGTGCTGTTCTATGGACAGCACAAAACTCCTTAAGGTGGTGCTGTCTCCAGAGAGAGTATACCTGCCCTCAGCCCTTGCTCCTTTGTTGGCTGAGATGACCAAGGGGCAGAGAAGAGTTTTCAGCCCAGTCCCAGAAGCTCTCCTGTCAGCACTGGGGTGGAAGCCTTTTCTGCTGAGCTTAGCTATAATTCAGCCTAATATAATTACAATGCTTTATCTTTGAAAGCCGGGTGCACCACAGGGTTACTTTTTCCAACATTTTGAATTTCACACACATACACACACCCCTCTCACTGCTCCTAGATTTAGAACTTAGGGAACACACTTCCACCCAAGTAAAAGTCTTCTTTCCCACAACACTCCTGTGAAAAGCTGAACAGTGACCCTACACATTCACAAACGATTTGCTGCGAGTAGCAAGCAGTTTGGCAAAGGGGTATACTGGAGTATGAAAGCCGGACCACAGCCTGCTTCCTGAGGCAGGTGGAGATGTCCTCAAGCTCTTGCAAACAAAGAGGGAGATAGTGAAGGCCATCAGGTGGCTTCTTGTGCCCCTAGACCACAAGTGTATTATGTATGGCATGGTGCACCACTTTGCTTTGCCTAAGGCTAATGCCATAGAGCAGGTACACACAGGGTCATCCAAGGGATGGCAGCACCCCCTGCTCTCATGCCAGATGGACCCATATCAAACACAGAGCTGAAGCACGCTTAGATTTCCAGGTGTGGTTCATATTCTTCTCCTTTGCACAGGCACAGTCTTGCCGGGAGAAACATCTCTCTTTGCTGTTTGATGAAATTACCTTGCATTTATCAGTGCAAAGTTAGTCCATGCAACAGAAAGCACTGTGAAACAGTACCCAAGTGAGCTCTGATAGAGGTCTGGTGTTAAAAGAAGGCTAAACTAGCCCAAAAGCATCATGCTAACACATCTGACTGGCCCCTTCAAAA
Organism: Chauna torquata; assembly: GCA_013399475.1. NCBI lineage: Eukaryota > Metazoa > Chordata > Aves > Anseriformes > Anhimidae > Chauna > Chauna torquata. Next base: position 36,976 of record VXAL01013288.1, on the reverse strand, counting down.
CCAGCTCTCCTCTCTGTATAACACCATATTGTAGCAGGGCAGTGTAACCTCCATGAAAGGAGAGAGCACATGAACGGAGAAAGCACAGGCAGTCAGCTACGCTGGGAAGTGAGTACCCCAGGGAGGGCTGAGGACTACACGCACACACATACACACGTGCACACATGCACCGCCAAGATCAGTCAACTGCACATTTCCCCTTGAGCTTCTCCAGGCAGAAAGGAGGTGCCTGCATCAGCAGCACTTGGAGCTGCAGGGGGCTGGCTGCGTACAAGCAAAATCTCATTTTTTTGCCAAAAGACAGGAATTTGAATCCTATGTGAAAGCTGCACCCCAGATCATTCCACCACATACACACAAACAGCCCTGACCCTGAGCAGAGGGGTTCAAAGAGTAGCCCCAGGCACCCCGAGATGCTCTGCCCACCCAGGAGGCAAGAGGCCATCTCAACACAGAGAGGCTAGAATATTTCCTAAAAGATGGGGTAAATCCACACATGATGGAAAGAACCTCTGAACTGTTTCATCTTACAGCCTAGGGCCTGTCGGGAGTAAAAGAAGTAAAGCTAGCAGCTACTCAAGCAAGATGGACTGATAATTGCCCAAGGTCATGCAGGCAGACTTGGCTTCCCATAGATTTTTCTCTGTTTTAAAAAAAGAAGATTGCACTTTATTGATGATTTGCTGTCTATTGGTGATGTGCTTGAAGGTTTTTTCTTTTTATTGATATTTTTCAAGGCTATAGGTCAAACCCAAGAAGGGTAATCAAGCATGAATGAACTCAGACAACATAACATTAAAAAAAAAAAAAAGACAAAACAAGGGCTTTGACCCACATAAGGTAATGATCAACAGAGAGCAGCATGTCCTGCATTGTTCACTGTCCTTGCTCTCACAGCCACAATGATCAACACTATACAGCCAAGGAGGTCCCATTTTGCTAAATGAGAGAGCACACTGCAAAGTACTGGCAAGTACATGCTTTATAAAAACAAAAAAAAAAGCAAACAAACAAGCAAAAAAACCAGGAAACATGATCTCCTTCCTCTTTGGAATTTTTTTGTATATTGCTTGGAAGAAAATTTCAGTTTGCACCTCATCCAGGTTTCATATGAAAATGGATATTCACCTGCATCAATTTTCACTGAGCATGAAAACACCATTGTACAAAGTGTGATCCAATTTACTTCAGTAATTCCCCAAGGCTTATTAAAAGAATTATAGAACGTGGAAACAAGGAATAATAAGTATCAACTTTTTCTAAGAGATAGCAATGACTAGTATAATGACATTATCTAGAATGATTCTCACTGCAGTCATCAACACAAGGACACAGGCAATGTTGTGACATATTCTCAGCTATTGTAAGTGCTCATTCATTTATTTAACAAAACTTAGTCCAATAGGAGAGGATTCAGGCATCCAGGCTAGTCACCAAGTCTGCTAAAGAGCAGAAGCCACCTTTCTGTCCATGAAATTTCTGACTCAGAGACCATTTTCTTCATTTAAAGTAAAGAACAGAGCACAACCCAAGGTCTTTCTGACTGATTCAGAGATCTGTGGAGCTCAGGTACTATATAGCCACAGATGTATAGCACTGCATGCATTGCCATAAGACAGCCAAGAGTGTTTTGCAGAGAACCCTTTGTACAGTTTTGCATGGTCCAGTAGTTATTCCTAGTTGTCATCTGACTTATGCTGTCTTTTAACACAAGATGATTAACCCTAGTGTGTTTCACTGTAAGAGCAATTAATTTTGAGGAGAACAGGATTAATGTCTGGACAACAAACAAGACCATCTTCAACAACAGAACAAATTGTCTCTGAGTTTGACAGAAACTGCCAATGTTTAATTGATTTTGCTTCCAAAAAAGACCCAAAATTCTTTTAAGGCATTCTGGAGTTATTTATACAAAGACTGCTACAGGGAAATTATACAATTCATGTAATGCAATCACTAGCAAAGCTTCAGCAGCTAGTTGAATGGGTTTTATCTACAAAATTCAATACATTCAGTAAGTCAAAATGCACAGCTAATAAGAGACAACCTCTAAAGCGTAATACCAAGATACTGAATCCATTAATTTACTAGGATGCTGGGTTCTAAGGAATATAGCTAATAATTATTCTGTCCAAAAGGCAGAAGGCTTTGATGACAGCTGGTGTTATATGACGAAAACCATAAGTAAAAGCCAATACAATGCCCTTTGAATTGTCTTTTCTGCTAAGCACATTTAATTCCACTAATATGTTTAAGCAGTTGCTGAAAACAACACTGCCTCTTTGAATGTGTGTCACACAGAACTAGGATCAGGAAATTCAAATTTAACATGAGACAAAATGCTAGTTGCACTGTCTGTATCCAGTTATCCTACTGCTATAATTAATAATTTTTTCGGAGTTGAAAGCTGGCAAAAGCTTTTTTTCTGACCAGAGCTGTAACAAATGGTTGGAATGGGCAACTATATTTAGTACTGAGGGCTGATGTGCCTCAGAAATTAAGTCCTCTGCTTATGAGCAGGGTAGGCAGGGTAAGTGCAGCTCTGCCTGCTCTGCCTCCAGTCCTGAGAAAGCATAGGGGCTCCCGGGCACCCAATGAGATGGGCAACACAGACGCAGTCAATATCAGGTGTGGTGATGTTTTTTGCTAATGGTGCTGTTGATGAACCAACTGCATTAAACAAGAAGTGGGGATAGAGAGAGCGTTTTATGCAGACCGCTGAGCATGAATGAGAGGGTTCTATATCAACCACTAGTAGCCCTTGCTAGACTTCAAACTAGTGTAAAAGCAAAAGGCTCCCATTACTATTCCTTCTCCCTTTGGACTTGGAAATTTTGGCTTCCACCAGAAGAACAGACCTGGTGAGGGATAGCTTTTAGGAACATTTTACCACAGCATTTAAAAATACTGTTTTTATTTTGTAACTTCGTTCTTTCCAGAAGAGAAATGTGACTGCCGTGATCTATTTCTATTTACCAAATACAACAATCTTTTGTGGAACCTTTGTTTTCGTATGAGGCAAAACTTGCTGGCTCTTGCTCTGACTGCCAGCATAGACGATATTACCTTCATGTTTTCTGTGTTTCAGATTTGTTTCTGCAGTAAGTCTTCACACTATCTATCCCACAGGTCTTTTGACAACTTGTCCAGCCTGCTTTAGTTCTTACAAGTTATGGAAAACCATGTTGTGATTACAGCAAGGCACCCAGTCTCCCCAGGGGGCTGCAGGGTGACAGAGCAGGAAAGATGAGTGCCAGAGCTCCCACCTGCCTCTGAAATTCTTCGCCCTAGTGAGTAAGGCTCCCTTCCTAAACGGGGCACAGGCTCAGCAGTCCAAGGTGCTGCCACAGAGCTTGGAAAACTGCCTTTCAGTACGTGTAATCAGCTTCAGATGAAGGGTAGTGACCAAGGCAGGAAGGAGAGCTTCTCCTGCCAGATCAGAGAAGAAAGTTAGGGGGGTCAAGAGAGGTCATCAGCCACTTGAAATTCTCCAGAAGTTCCAGTTTGCTTTAAGAACATCATGGATCATCAATCACATTTAGTGCTACAGCTACCTTACCACAGCAGCCTCACAAGATTTCCAATGCCAGATGAAATCTACTAGATCACTGATGAAACTATTAGTTACCGTTTGTGGTGGTTTGAGCTTTTCTCTTTCTCTTTCTTTCTTTCTTTTTTTTTTTTTTAAAAGCCCCTTACTTGGTGTTTTATCCAAAACAAAACATTATTAATGTTCCTCCATTTTTGAAAACCACAATTATACTACTGTTATGTTCAGAAGCTTTCATTGTTCCCTAGATGTGAGACCATTTGTTTTTTCTGTATTGCTTCATAGATTACAGAGGAAAACATGTGTTCCTTAGCCAGAAGTCTAGGAAGGTTATCTTAAAGAAAAATAAAATCTTCCATGTATAAGATATTTTCCCCACTAACATAATGAGACTGACAGACTCCACTTTAATCTGTAAACAGATGAACTAGATCCATAAAAGTCTCACTGAGTTGTAGCATATTGTTAATCCATCTATGGCTTACATTCAGCCATAGAAGCTACACCCATCTAGGTCCTTAGATGAATGATGAAGACTGACCATACACTTGCTGTTCTTTCATCTGAGATGACAGAAAACTTGTAGAGGAAAGCTGCACCCCAGATTTTCTCTTTCCACACTTCTATGCTCTCCACTATGCATGTATTAGGTTTAAAATTCATTTTCTCTATATTACCTCCAGTTCAGATGGCCTTTCAACACGGTTTTCCTCTCTGTGTAACACAAAATTCATGTACTTTAGTAATGGACTGGGACTTCAGGGCAGGTCAGTACCTCCTGAAATCAGTTCAAAAGAAAAATGTCTCCCTCAACAAGGGTAAAACCAGAGATGTGAAAGGAAAAGAGAAATCCAAAAGCTTGTCCTCAGGTGCTCTGAGAAGTGTCATCATTTACATATCCTCTACAGATCTGCTTTGCAACAGGTAGGGCTCATTATTTGTTGTGAAACAATGTGCAGCCTGCCTCCAGCCCAGGAAACCATAAAAACTTACCACAACAGAGTCATCTGGGAAGACAGCCTCAAAGAAAATAAATAAATAAATAAATAAATAAATAAATAAATAAT
>VXAL01013288.1:0-25629 GCA_013399475.1 Chauna torquata | reverse complement strand
TTCCCCAGGGAACTGGTCACTGCAGAAGGCCTGTCAGAGTTCAAGAAGCATTTGGACACCGCTCTCAGACATTTTTTGAATTGTGGGTGGTCCAGTGTGGAGCCAGGAGTTGGACTTGATGATACTTGTGGGTCCCCTTCCAACTCAGGATATTCTGCAATTCTATGATGTTCATCTGGGCTCAAAAATGCTTCTATAGGCATGGTCTTTGACACAGTAATTTCAAATTTTTCATTTACTTTTTCTTCCGTTCTACATACTAGAACTTTAGTATTGGACAACAGTATCAGAACTAATAATTCTAAAAATTGGAAAAAACTGTTAGAAAGGAGGAACAGGTGGCACAGAGTATCCAGATCATAGCTTTTTATTATTTGGCTATAGCATTTAATTTTCAAAGAGGCCGAAACATAGGAATGGGATGAGGAAACTGAAGTTCAAACTTGAAGACACAGAGAAGGATTAAATTGCAGGCAATTTTTTAAACCCAGAGATCAGTCTCTTTTTACTAGAGGCACATGTCCAAAGGTCAATGCAGTATATAATTTAAGCGTACCTTTGTACTTCTTGGGACACTATGCATTTGCAAGTGATGTTTGCTTGCCTCTTAAAGGGAGTCTGTTCCATCCTGGCAAGTCACAGTCAGACTTTAGCTATTTGTACCTCCAAGCCCCTCTCAAGAACAGCGATGTCATATACCCAGTGCATGAAAACATTAGTGACAAAACACTTAAATTTTCTGATACCAGCATCCCCGTCATATCACTGGCCATCATTAGCACATCAAGTCCGTCCTCTGCTCTCTTTCATGAAGTCAGAGAACTGTATATCAGACTCAAAAGTCTCAACTATCAAGATGCAAATGATGTAGGAAAGGATATCGAAATGCCTAAAGTCAACAGCTTTGCTTAAGATACTTAAGATCCTGTCTAGTGAAAGATGCTCCTGCCGGTGGCAGGGAGGTTGGACTAGATGATATTTAAGGGTCACTTCCAACCCAAACCATTCGGTAATTCTACAATCCTGTGCTCCTTACTGCTGTATAAAATGATATACATAATAAACTTCACTTAAGAAATAAAGATAACCCATTCGTTACTTTTAAAGCTCAAAAACCCTGATCAGACCAAGGCAATGCTTATTCTCCAGTTGGAGATACAACTGCAGAACCTGTAGCTACACTTAAGCTATCATCAGTGGAGTTAGCAGCAAAGACACACACTTACCTAAATTTCAATACTGTGTAATCTGTCAAGTTCCCTGGAGGATGTCTATAGCTTAAAGTACAATTTTGTAGCTGTTAATATCCAGGATAGTTAAATTAAAGCAAGCTCACGTACAACTGCACATGTTGCAATCACACTTTTCAGGACAGAAAATATCACAAAGCTAAAAAGCAAACTTAGCAACAAAGCCCAGGATTTTTCTGTGCACACCTGCCTGCACAGGCACTCACAGCTGGCTTCAGTGATGATCTGGAGGACAGCCAAGACCTGGCCATACACTAAGTGGGGACATATGGGCTGTACCCTAGCAAGGCTTCTCCCAGAGCTCACCTGTGCTGCACCATGGGCAGAGTAGCTCATGCCCACCAGCGCAAATATAGCACCTAATTCCCTTCCCTTTCAGCATATACTTTTTTTTTTTTTTTTTTTTAACCAGACAGCTTCTTCTCGTTGCTGAAGGTACCCACTGCTCCTCAGGGTGCTGCAGGGAAAAGTTGTCGCACTTTTCCCATGCACTGCTGAAGAGGGTCCTGCTGCAGGAATTGGGCTCTTCTCCACAGGAGAAGGGTACGAGTCACTGCTTACTTGAGAAACATTTGTTACAGTATTGATTTGTTCAGGTGAACATGAAATCTCTCTTGTTTCTCACTTTCCCCACCTGTAAAATTCATGTATCTACCTGATAGAAGCACAGTGTTAAATATTAGCAGCACTTTGGAGACAAAAAATCTCTAGACAGGTGCTTATTAAGTATGAAGAACAGTTAGAAGTGCACACGGAGTGATTATCGTCTCATCATCACCACATCTAAGCATTATTTCTGTGTTTTCTGTGGATTTTAATCTTTTGTCTTTTAAATGCAGGCAGGTAGAATCATATAATCGCTTAGGTTGGAAAAGACCACTAACATCATCAAGTCCAACTACTAAAGTTCACTTTGGGTTCAGCAGTTGCATGGAGACACGTAACAGAGCAGGGATTTATCTGAGTTAATCAGCAACTCCTGGGGTGGGTCTGAACCTGTCTGCTAATTTTGTAATTTTTGTTGTTGTTGTTGTTGTTGTTGTTAATTCACTGATGAGACCATCAGGTGTGTCTGTGCTGCACAAGAAGGTCCACATGCTGACATCACTCTCTCCTGCCCACTAGCTCCAGCATAGCTTTAGGGCCAGGGCAGCCACAAAGCCCAAGAGCAAGAGGCTGCACAAGACAAGCTGTGTGTAGGGAGACACTAAAACCACAACAGAGCTGTTAGGTACATCATACTGCATATTAGCTGTGTGCCTGTATGTATACATCCTGCCAAATAACCATTGGTTTCAGCCATTTCGTTTTTTTCTCCTGCTACTGCCGGGCAGGCAGGGACGCACCCCAGCAGGCTCAGCTGCTGCTCAAGGTGCTGGTCCACAGGTGGCTGGAGCTGAAAGCAGCAAAAAATGGCTGAAAAAGGGACTCACCATTGTAATCCCCATTCTGCCCATGCAACAGGTAGCCAGCCTGGGTGTACACGAATCACCACAGGCACCCTACCATTCCCCAGCCACATAGAGGGGTCATTGCCCCATATCTGCACCCAAACACAGGGCCGTGAAGTGGTCCCAACTGCACTGTGAGCATGCTGTCAAGAAGGCAGCCTTGCAATAGATGTAGAGAGACGTAAGTATGTTAAAAGGGGAACCGACACTGATATCCTGGTGACACTCCCAGTAAGAAAGCAATGGGTGTCTGAGCTCCCACCCAGCAATGCCCTGCCACACAGAGCTGAGTCTATGCTCACTGTTCTTGTTTCAGAATCTCCTTTAAAATGCGTTTAACATGCAGGTCTTGTCACTATATAACACTTCACAAGCTGTTGTACCAACATGCCTTATGAAGTCCATTGCCCAGTGCCAGGACAAGAGGCAACGGGCACAAACTGAAACACAAGAGGTTCTATCTGAAGGAAACATTTCTCTGTTGTGCAGGTGACTGAGCACTGGCACAGGTTGCCCAGAGAGATTGTGGAGTATCCCTCCTTGGAGATCTTCAAAAACCTCTGGACATGGTCCTGGGCAACCTGCTCTGGGTGTCACTGCTTGGGCAGGGCAGTTGGACCAGATGACCTCCAGAGGTCCCTGCCAACCTCATCTATTCTGTGAGTGTGTGATTCTGTAACGGAAGAGCTCTTCCCTAGCAAGACCTTTCAGGTCATGATGCTACAGAAGCTTTCAGCAATAGCACATCTTTTAGAAAAAATGTCCCACTGCCAAAGCTGCTTGTGGTCTGAGTCAAACAGTGGCTCTGTCTTCTCTCCACTCCTTGTGAATTTAAAGGTTTCCAAATACAAGTTTAGCTACATGAAACGAGACTGCAAAACATCACAAAAGCTGGTTAAAGCTGGCACAAATTTACATGAACAGTACAAGGGATTGCAATGAACTGCCCCTGAACTGCTTTATTTTCCCATACCTATTTTGAAAGATATTTTCCTGATCTGCTATTGGGTTTGACATAAATGAGATGCATTTTCTGCAAGTAGTGTTAACCTTTAAGCTAAAACACAGACTAAATGCTCAAGAGAGGTCACGTAAAGATAGGCTTACTCACTATCAACTCTCAAACCTTTTCTCTCCAGCCTCTCTATTGCTATAAAAACTTGTGTAAACCCACTGACCTTGTCAAAAGTCAACAGTTTGAAAAGCAAAGCTGATCTGTGGTGTTAGCAGGATGTTTCTGTTTACTAAAAAATCACCAAGACTTTGAATTTATACTTAAATCCAAAGTAATTCATCTTTTGTCTGGATTATATGGGAACTGTGTTTCCATTTTATTTGAACATGAATACATTCTGAGTTATTCTGAACACTAACTATATTATTTTGAATATTAACTAAATGCATGTGGTTTTTTTCTACTTCATGTGCACTCACTAATAAAATGAGAACACAGTTCACTTTAAAATATCCATAACCCAAATAATTTAAACTCGTGACAGGAGAGGCACCAATATATTTTCCTCAGATGCAAGAAGCTGAGTAGATAGCACCGCAAGGTGTCATCTGTCAATATTTACTGGTGAGGGAGGAATATGTAAATGAATTGCTCCAGGTGACATCGAAGTCCCTCATGCCATTTTGTCCTATCAGGAGAAAGAGACAAAAATCCCTGCAAACACAAGCTTTTTCCAGCTTCCAGAGCTAGCAAAAAGAAAAATTCCTCCAGCTAGCAGAAAGTAGTATTTGAGCAATTATCTGCCCTAGGATTTACATTTTACAGAAGCATACAGCAAACAACATTTCATGAATACTGCATCTGCTTAGGGAACCCATTCCCAGCATTTCAAAACTACTCACCAAATGGGACAAAGGGTTGCAATAGAGTTCAGTGTGAAGTGACATGGTCTCCTATGCAAATCACTGAGCCATAACTATAGCATCATGAATCTCATTGCAGCTTGCCACTTAATTACTGCATGGTCTTCAGCAAGTCGTTTTACATCTTTCCTTTTATTTCTGCTCACACACTTCTTTACATTCACTTAGAGGTGGGAGGGTAGGCAGGTAAAGGGCTTGAAACATAATAGTGGATAATCTTTCTACGACGAATAACGATTTGCTTCTCCTTAAAAATACAAACTACCAAAGTGTAGCCATAGTACAACGGGAAGTGCTGTCAAGCCCTTCAACATTAGCATACACCAGCAGCATGCCTTGCAGCTCTGGGTTCTGGTAAGGTGTTTATTCACAGTACTCCTTTTTCCTTTTAATTTAGATGTGCTCAGTAAGAACAGGATCTAGGGTTTTTACTGTTGCAAATCCTGGATGCAGGATTTTAGTATAAACTGAAGACAACAACCTTGTCCTAATTAAGATAAATTTTCCTGAAAACAGCAGAAGCACAAGAACTGTGTAAAAAAAAAAAAAAAAAAAAAAAAAAAAAAACTAACTCCTACCTGATTGTAAAGCTTCTTCTCTGAAACATGGAAACCTTAAAGCTGTTTCAAAATAAAAATTGCCATACTGTCAAGGACAGTTTTTTCCTCTAGTTCATACTTTGAAATAGCTTTATTGTTTCACTTCAGAAGTCTCCACCTGCCAAAAAAACAGAATGAAGCACACAGCGAGTGTGTAGTATTTCAGCACAAAGAGTTAAATCTCATGCAGTCGTGAACATTGCCAGTAAAATGGCATATTGAACCCTGAAAAATAGATGTGCTGCCTTCCACACTATAACACAGTAAGCTTTGGTATTCACAGAAAGAAAGAAGAAAGAAAAAAGAAAAATATTCCCTAGCACAAAACAGACTTCTAATGCAAAGTTTATATTTTTAGAGCCTAGATTACACTTTATCAGAAAACTTTTTAGAGCACATTTTATTTAACAATGAAGCAAAGAAACTGTCTCTCTACTTATCCTGTATTTTAGTCACAGTTGTACACCCAAACAAACAGCAGAAATGCCAAGCATAGAACTGTTAATTACTTGGACATGTGTTTTTCACTTGATCTGAATTTAGAGAAGAATGCATCATTTTCTCTTCTTATGTGAGGGTACATTTTATCCATGTCATTGCAGTGCCAAACACGTTCTTAAGTATCAGTTAAGAGGGAAATTATATACAGCTTAAATTTTCATATACCTTTCAAAACCACAACTAAAGTAAAATAGAAAACACCACATCAGCAAGAACACAGATCACACAGGCTAAGAAAGAGCCCCCAGCCTCCATCACTTTATAAAGAGAGTAACATTGAGCATTGGTAAATAAAAAAAAAACTACATCCAAAAGCAGGTACAAATTGAAATCATAAAATGGCCATAGTTAGAAATATCAACACAATTTTTCATAGAACAGGAGTAAATAAATGGCCTAAAACTTACTGTTCCTCCTCTTGCAATTTCTATTTTCTAAGTCAACACGGTCAAAATAATCCCCATATCTCACCTTCACACTTTTCCAATCAGCTAGGCTTTCAAGGGAGTGAATAAAACACTTTAAATGTCAAAAGTTCAGGAACCACAGGGTTACCTGCCTCCTCTCATTAGGCAATCACCATGCACAGCTTGGGACAGTAAACTGTGCTCAGGTAGGGAGAGAAATGGCTTGATGCAGCAGTTTGGTTTGCCTTGCTAGCTTCTATCAGAGATGCCCTCAACCGCCTGTTGCATCTAGTGGTCAAGGCCCATGTTGCCTCTAAGAGCATGATATTTGGATGCGCTTCCTCTCTCTTGAGCTGCAGAGATGCTTACTTACCCATCTTTATTTACTTATTACAAATAGGCGCTTTTATCTCTTTTCTATGTCCTCCTCAAAGCTCCTCTATGCCCCACTGGAAGTATCTGTCTGTAGTTCAGGGGAGCAGATTAAATCATCTTGCTGGGGCCAATACTTCTGCCATTACTACAGCTGACAGTGGAAAGGCAGCATAGGCACGGGGCCACTTATAGGCCAAAAACCCAAAGAGGTCGTTTCCCAAGAAAGCCACTGGTGGACTTACACATGTTGGAGGCTCATGTCATTCTTCAGTGCCTGAAGTTTATCAAGGTGATGTTATTACTTCTTCCAACAGCAACATTCTGGAGATATATAATTTAGCAACATAGTGGTACCATCTTCCCCTAATATTGAAAGCTGAGGGAAAAAAAAAAAGAATCCACAGCTGCACACAGTGGCTTGGGCACAAGCAAGACCCAGCCTTTTGCTGTTTTTCTTTTCCTCTGTTCTGGAGCACAACAGGCACAGTTTTGCGGTAGGTCAAAACAGATCAGCTGAGTCAACATTTAAAAGTAGTAGAAGTGTCCTGAATCTGAAATATTACTTTGGCCATAATTAGCATCTTGGTAGTATGATGGTCTCTTGTGATAGGGTCAACTTCACAGTCTTTAGGGCTTCTCTAGGTTATTCTTTCATTATTTTGTGAAATCCTGGTAAAAAGTTGTTACAGCCGCACCACAGCGTATGAGGTAGAGACTGGTATGTGACAGCATAAACTGTCGTGTTGTGCTAGACTCTGAGCAAGAGAAGGCCACTGCTGCCACTGCCACCATGCAGAAGTACAAGCTTCCTCACGGAAGCAAGCAGAGAGTTTGCTGCCCTGAGGCTTGTTCTCACCACTGAGTCCTGTGTCATCCATGAGACCAACCACAATTTCACCATAAAATGCAACACAAGCTTCTGCAGGGAAGCTGCAGTAAGCTAATTCTTCGTGTAGAAGCAAGGCACCATCTATTTGGGGGCAGCACCAACTCAGCCAGGCCTGCAGACTACACAGATTCTGACTGTGACATCAATTGCCATAAGAATCCAAGTAAGCTTCCCACCTTGGCACAGGAATTTGATCTAGATTTGCACCTTCATTCTAGTATCTCTTCTACTTTCCAGCAGACTGGATTAGCAAGTTATGGCATGTATGATAAATCTGGCTCCTCTATTGCCCATAATAAATAAATAAATAAATAAAAATTCTAAAAGGACTTTCATTCTAATAATTGTATGATTAAAGTACCTAGCATATCAAACTACATTTACCTTCTCAAGAACAATGTTCATCCTGGCAGAAAAGTGGTAACTACTCCATAATAATACTTGCTTTCTTTGCTTTTCCTCCTCACACAATGTTCTGACCGGTGGTATGCAAAATCTCTTCCTGCAAAACTAAGATCTATGACCTATATATTTGGTTTACAGACAATTCCTTTAAATTACTGCCTTCTCCAGACACATTTCAAAATATATCTGGTGACAAGATATAACTTCTAAAATTCAATGAACAGCTTCTTAGAGAGTGGTTCTGGGATTCCAGAATGTCTGCCAGGCACAGGCACAGACTGGCAGACAAGGCTGGACAGCAGCTCAGCAGAAAAGGATCTGGGGATGCTGGTCAACAGCATGCTCAACATGAGCCAGCAGCGTGCCCTGGCAGCCAAATGTTGGGGTGTATTAAATGCAGCACAGCCAGCCAGTCAAAAGAGGCGATTCTCCCACCTTATTTATTGTTGGTGTGGCCTCACCTTGAATATTGGTTACAGTTTCGGTCCCCACGATATAAAAAGGATGTAAAGGTCCTCGAAAGCATCCAGAGGAGGGCAACAAAGCTGGTAGCAGGACTGGAAGGCATGTCCTGGGAGAAGAGTTTGAGGACACCTGGGTTGTCCAGCCTGGAGAAAAGGAGGCTGAGAGGCGACCTCAGTGCTCTCTGCAGCTTCTTGAGGAGGGGAAGTGCAGAGGGAGGTGCCGGTCTCTGCTCCCTGGGAACTGATGACAGGATGCCTGGGAATGGTGTAAAGCTTTGCCAGGAGAGTTTCAGACTGGATATTAGGAAAAACTGCTTTACCATGCTGGTGGTCAAACACTGGAACAGGCTTCCTAGCAAGGTTGTTGATGCCCCATGCCTGTCTGTGTTCAAGAGGCATTGGATAATGCACTCAGTGACGTGCCTTAACTTTTGGTTAGCCCTGAAGTGGTCAGGCAGTTGAACTAGATGATCTTTGAAGGTCCCTTTCAACTGAACTATTCTGTTCTGTTCTGTTCTGTTCTGTTCTATTCTATTCTATTCTAGTAGCATTTGGGGGTCTCTTCAGAACTTTCTAAGGCAATTTGCAAATTTAGCGGGGTCTTGTTTTCCCACAGTTACATTTGCTTTGAAATGAAATCTGAATTTTGACTTCAACAACTGAAAACTACTTGTATTACAGAAGGGAAAAGGCACTTTAAACTTCTTTCTATTCTGAGTGTCCAGGGAAGTCAGCAGAGAAATGCCACTGTAAGCTCATCCCCTATGAAACCCTATTCACTAGCAACATGCATAGGCCAGTTTTGACTAATGTCAATATACTTTTTAGCCTCCTGTGTATTTTGGAAACTGCATCTGTTAATGTTGCAAGGGTCTTTTGGTCCTGAAATGTTGTAACTTATTGTAAATTAGCCATTTACAGTGTGTTTGAGTTCATGTTTTCTGTAAAGCAAAAAAGATGAAGTCAATTAAATCATTTTGTTCTAATGTTAGTATCCCTTATCATGTAGCGTTCGTTAACCACTCACAGCATAAATATGTAGCTGTAAGCTTAAGACGAAAGACTAAAATAGCTCTTAAATTTATTTAAGAATACCAGGCAGCCCTGCTGTCATAAAGTTTTGATCTACTTAAAGACAAGCATGTTCTTTCTTATAGGAGCAGCATTCTTTTAAATCAGAGCTCCTTTTAAAGCAATCAAAGAGCTCAAATTTAATCAGAGTTCCTCTTCTGCAGGGTTGGTGGAAAATAGTCCATCAGAGCCCTGCTTTATTGGAACATAAAACAGCCTGAGCTAGCTCTGCACTATATAAAACCCCATTTGGGCTGAAACAAAACTGCAAAAAACAGAAAACATTCCACTACCATTAAATGCAGTTTCTGTGCTATCCATGCCAGACAGTACTTGAACTTTCTCTATTTCACATCCAGAAAGAGTACTTTTCTACAGGCAGATTTTGTGCAGCACATCTCAAGCAAACTTTCTTCTGCAGTCTACAGAAAAACACTTCAACAAGCTCTTGAAAATCTGAAAGGCAGGTGACTGTGATGATTTCAACTGCAATTAGCTATCTGCATAATTAGCTTTACTGATCCTAATCCACTTATGCAAAAAAATAGTGTCCTAGACATCACAGTTGCCCCAGGGACAATCTGTGTGGGCACTGAAGAGTCAAGCACACATCTCTGTTTCCAGGAAAAGACTAAACTCAGGGCTAATGTTCTGGCTGATGTTCACACCCCGATCACAAAAATAACTTCAGTTCTGCCCACCCAGGTCCCATTTACTGCCTTAAGTAGGGTCCTGGCTCTTCGTTTGGGACACTTTTACTGTGCAAGATGACTGCCCAAGTGAGCCTCCTGCAGCTTCACTGCCTGAAGCCACCAGCATAGATAATGCACCAGCTGCCCATCATAGTAACTCTTATTTGTTGTCTGCTTGCTAACTGTTCCACTAACTTTGGGTATCTGGGTAGACTGCACTCATTACAGAAGGTCACATGTTTCACTCAGGACAGCTGACACAGGTCTGCTTATGTGGTAGGGGAAAAAAAAATTCAAATAAAAACATCCTAATGAGATCAAACCTCAAAGCTGTCTCCCAGCCTTCTCTCTTCCAGCTGGTGGACATGAAAAGATGCATGACCATACTTTTTTCACATTCATTTTGTTTTGCTGTCAAACCTCTCTGATTATATCTTTCTTACTGCGTTATATTTATTGAATGTCATAATGGGGAGGTGATTTGGCTCTCTGGGGATTGTCGCTACCTGTCAAGAAGTCCACCAGGACCTAGTAGGGTGGAAGGACTTGAGACAGTGACTGGCACCCTCCACAATGGGCCAGGAAGGGTGACTTGGC
This sequence comes from Chauna torquata, assembly GCA_013399475.1. Lineage (NCBI taxonomy): Eukaryota > Metazoa > Chordata > Aves > Anseriformes > Anhimidae > Chauna > Chauna torquata. The sequence goes on along the minus strand of VXAL01013288.1, from coordinate 15,050 downwards.
ACCTCTCACCTCTTTGCTGAGGCCCACAAACCATGTTTGTCTTCCCAAGCTTACTGGTCCCTTTCATACTAGTGGTGGTGAGGAAGGAAATGACATCTCTGGCATGGATGAAGGCCCCTCTCCCTCCCTGCCCCTGGCCAAGAGGAGCACAAATGACAGCCCATCTCCAGCTGCCCTACACTTTCACTTGGAGACAGCACTAAAATCTGCTCAGATGACAAATGGGGGAGTTTTGCTCAGGCCCATATTGACTGCAGATGTAGGGTGAAGTTTCCCCTGGGCCACCTGGGAGGAAGAATAAAAAGGACTGGCAACATGGTGCAGCCAAGATATTGCACCGTATTTTGTCCTAGAGGGAGGAGATACATGGTATTCATGGTATATTAGGCTGTCCTGATTCTGCACCAGGCTCACCCTACAGTATCCTCGGGAATTAAAAATTTTATTCCCACTACAGTCTTCTGTAAGGCACATGGACAAAAGTTCACAGGGTGCATCAGGCAAGGAGCTGCTCTTAACGGTACCTTACAGTGCTCATATTGATGACAAACTCTGACTCTTCAGATGCCACATGTCATTTGAGCCTTAAGGCACCAAAGAAAACAAATAAGGCAGGGTAGACTTTCTGTGGCTTGTTTGGGTTGGTGTTCTCACAGCAAATATTTGGAGACGAGTAACTTGATTCAGTATTTAGTTACATTCCTGATAATCAGAAACCACTTGACTCTTTTACAGGGCTGTTCTTCCACTTTTTTGTACAATTTTAGCCCTAATATCTCCTGCGTTATTGGTCAACGTTGCCTCATGAGTAAATCTATCAGCTCCAAGAGAAGAGAACAACACCACAGTATCTATCTTAAGAAAGCAGCATTCTCTTATACTCACTTGAATAGAGGCAAACACTTCTCTTTATTTAACAAACATCTAGTCTTACAGCCCAATTGAGAACGCCTTCCTGTGGAACACTACATGCTACTCAGGAGAACAGAGCTCCTTAAAAGTTTAACAAAAGCTTTTTCATGGATTTTTACTTTGATTTAAAACTCCCTGCTGGGGGGCATAAAGGTCTGAGGGGTGGGTAATACACTCAATACAAAAGAAAATGTTAAACACGTAAGGGCAAGGGATAGACGAGTTTCCAATTTGTCTCACAAAATTCTCAAAATGTCGCCCACTTAACCTCCAAAATGTTTGCAAGGATTTGCCTTTTCACAGCCCCCATGCTTTTCCACAGCTCTTTTCCAGTTGGCACTGATGTAATTTGTGAATTTACATACTGAGCTCCTCCCTACGTGCACAAACACAGCTTCCAAATGAATAAAGCAATATATTTCTTCTAGGATGAAGAAAACATGGTGAGATGAACTGACCTAACACAACTAACAGCACATATTGCTGCAGTTTCCTCCAGTTTGAGTCCTTGTTGCACTTCTCAACAACCGAGCTAAACTTAATACCTTGGCAGAAACCTTATCCACCAAAACCAGTCAAAAGTTTTCTGCTCAGTGAGTTGAATTGATGCCTGGGAGCATGCTCAGGGAGAGCTGGGTCTGTACAGGTTACATTGAGGTTTGGAGGGACAAGGGAAGGAAGATTCTCTATCCTTTCCAGGATGAAGCATACTTAGGGTGCCTGTCTAGTAGAACTGCAGTGTCCCCGTGTGGATAAAGATGTAAGTAGCTTTGTGTCATACACTGCAGTTACTTATTTCTCATTGTCCATAGGAACAAGTCTGCCAGCATTAGGTGCCTCCGTAGTACTATAGCTGAATCCACACAAGATACTGGGACAGAAAAGCAGTATAACACACTAACCATGCTGGTATAATTATGAAAATACAACCTGTTTGTGTACAAGCACTCACTTGCTGGGATTAACAAATTGCAAAGAGAAAGTGATTATTACAATTGCACAATAATTCCTAGATGCTTCACTGAAAATGAGCACCAAATCTCCTTTGAAAGACTGCTTTGAGGCCTTCTGAGAGGTTTTGTACACTTACTACCTGGTACACTCAGATGTGCGAAAGCTAAACTGCATAAGTGCAGGAACAGTAGTGAAACCTCTAAGGAAAACATACACACATGTTGCTGATGGCATTAGGAGGAGTGATTCATTGTGCACATCCATACCTTCCCTTCTAGTGAGGATGCTATCCTCCCCCTCTTTTTATCTGTTTCTTGTTTCCTCTCCTTTGTTCAAAAAACTGACATACTTTGCTTTGATACTGGGAGATACAAGTACTCACAATTGAATTTTAGCACAAGATGTTTGTCCCGGGAGCCAAAGACACACATTTTGAACCTGAGAAAGTCCAAAACTATTACTCTTTTTCATGTTGTGTTTTGGAGGGTATCCATCTCTACCCAAAGATCGTGGAATGGTCATACTCAGCAGAGGTGATGACAAGCCAAAAAGCTCTGTTCTGATTCAACATAATCTGCCATGAGATGTTATTTCCATTTCCATATCTGGAATATTAAAGAGGAAGAAGAGGGAAATATGTGCTTCTTGTGGCTTTGTTACTTCAAATACCCTACACTATGTCGCCTCAAGATTTGCTTGTTTCTAGCACGCTGACATTTCACAACCTACAATGAACAGGAAATCACTAAGAATTATTTTGTTTACTTTTAGATGCAGAACAGTCATTGCTCATAATTGAATGCAGACATCATAAAAACTTGTGGTAGTTACAAAGTTAGACTGCACTGTATGAAAATCATCTTTTTTTTTTTTAATCCTGGCTGTATGCTACTACCTGCATGTAATTAGTCTGACTTTGTGCTCCCAGCATTTAACTAGGATGAGTTACTAGATGAATGGGGTCAGGAGGGGAAGAGTGGAGAGAATCATATCTCGCAGCATCTTCAAGGTAGGATTACTATGCATGCCTCCTGAGATAAAATATAGATAAAAAGTGATGGATTTAGAGGTGCAGAATGAAAGTACAGAAATGAAGCACAAAACATCCCAAACTGAGAAATTAACATAGAGTATGTATAGGATTAAAGGACTGACTCCTGCATTGCAAAGTCTCTGTGTTAACTGTGTTGCTAGATGGATGGCTGTTAGGCATAAAACTGTTATTAGCCAGTATTATAACAGTCTATTTCCTCTGCTCTTCTAACTGAAGCACAGCTGAAGAAGGAATAACATACTACTTTGTCTTTGCATCGGGTAGGATGTGGCTGCTTTGTATCTTTCTTCATGGTGGAGAAGAAATCCACATCTGAGAAGTCATTCTGGAGGTTCATAATTGCATACAGATTATCACTAGTTGGGGTCTGATCCTTCTTGTCTCCATAATACATGGTACTTCAGTCATTTCCTAAGATTAGACTTCTGATGTTTGCAGTCAAGAGCCTAGGCATCTACAAATAGAATTAAAGCTGGACTCAAGAGTAGATTCACAAAAGTATGAATTTCACATACACTAGCAAGCACCAAAATCCCAGATTTGGGTCCTAACTATCTCTCTTTCATCTCTGCTTTGGATTTTCAGCCATACGCCCAGAGCTGGAACACCTAACTCAGTTCACCCTGGTTTTCTAACCAAGAGAAGACGACAAACTCTACTGAATAAAACGCTTGGTCCAAGTTCCTACTTCAAAAGAAGTGGAACAAGGATTAGAATGCAGGTTGTGTGCAACCAGTTTGAGAGTATCACCTGTCCAATGACCAACATGTCTTCACCCATTTTCTTGGTTGCAATGATCTCAGATAAACAGGTGCTTCCTGGGAGCTCAGACCCATACTGCCACAGGCACAGGAATTCTCATTAACACCCAGTACCACAGTCTTGCAACTCACTCTGTGTTTAGGCTTACCAAAGGTGTATAGACTGCCCAGCTAGGCCAGGTCTACACTCAAGAATCTGGGTAGGTATCAGCAGTTGAATTTTGTGTCAGGATTGCAAACCAACCAACTTTCCAAGTCAGACAAGGAAAATGGCAATATCACCACATCTATACGGAAACATGCTATTCCTGTGGCTGTATGGGTCTATAATTATGTTAAAAGTCTTACCCTCAGCTAAGAGAAATGAGCCTACAAGAGTCATAATCTCTCTGGAAGAAGTTACATTCTTTCCTTCTGAGTTTGGACAGGGTGATATCTGTTCTATGCTAACCGTAAATGATGATATGGATTGCAAATGAAAAAGGAAACTGTATATTAATATAAAGATTTTGAATCAGATTTAAAACAAGATATTCCTGAATTGTAGCTCTAATATGTATTTAATCACACAACTTCTGGAAGGGACAGTGTAAGGTCATTCAAGAGGTGAAGACCTTGGCTGAATGCAGCCAGACACAGAGAAGAAGAAGGTGAGGAGGGTGAAGAAAGGCCTGTGAGCTGGCACTACCAGATCCACCTGGGGCCATCTCAGAGTCTCAGGCTGTGGGTCATCCTGCTTCAGGTGCTGAGATGGCCTTGCTAAGTCAACAGTGTGCTAAAAAGCCACTCTACTTTTACAAAACGAAGATTGTGTTTCTTTAAAAACTACTTAAAAGACATCTAATACACCACAGGTTGTTTTTCGTACTCCCAGTGTGTTACCTCCAATTGAATGACAGTAAAATTCCGACCAGGGTAAGATGGGATGCTGCTGATTCAGTAAATAACTTAGGAACCTCAGTGGTTTAATTCACCGTCTTTTGCTAGTGACTTTTGGTGTGAACACAGGTGACTTTCTTAAGCCTTCCTTTCTTACAGTTCCCTTTTGATAAACTTGGATGATGACATATACATGTATATACTGATGAGTATGCACACTCCATCCTTCCCTGAGAACACATACACAGGTGGACAAGCAGTCAAACATTACCGTAGTGGAGGCTGTTGGGGAACTTAGATAAACTGCATGTAAGCAAGAAGGAGAAGATCCCTCCTGTCCTTGACAAAATGGACATCCCTACAGGACTATGGAAAGCACTTGCAGGAAAAGTATTATTTTACTTTACATTCTTTAATTACTTTAAATATATGCAACCTGAGGATAACTTGCTGGTGATGAATCTGTTTTGAATTGGTGCAATAGTGGCAATATTAGAGTATTAATCAAGGGTCCAGACTAACTATTATTCCTGTACATGAAGGGAAGATGGACCTCACAAGAATCTAGTTAGACTGCTGGTATGCACAGCTGGTTCGGTATTGGGGTGTTTCTGAAGTGCAAACTAATAAGAGATCACTAAAACCATGTGTTTAAAGTAGTTAGGAAGGAAAAAAAAAAAAAACAATGTTTTGCAACACAAAAAAAAATACTTTTATATAGGACAGCATTCCCTGAGAACTTAAACATCATGGTTGAACAGTTTCAAGAGAAAGAGGTGTGGGAGTAATTAAAGAAAAATATATTTTCAATACTTCCAAAAAAGTTTGATTCCAAAAATTGAGTTGGAAGGTGTCCAAAATCAGTCACCTAGAAATGGAGAGCAGAGCCAACAAGAAAGGGTAGCAGGGGCTTAGTGAGATTACAAGCCCAAATCTGGAGTGGCACAGTCTGCAACACATTTCAAAGTGCTGCCCCAACTCCCCTCCCTGACTTTTCATTTCATCCGTTGCTTTTTTGGTCATATGTAAAATGTTAAGAAGAAGCCTGTAACACCACTGGAGGATTTGTGTCTGTCCTTCTACACTTCTCCTGTAAGGTCATGCTGGAAACTTTGATCTGGAGAGCAAATGTGTTTGTAGCAGTTTTCTTCTCCTCATCACAACTGACTTTGACTGAAGATTTAAGTTAAAGAGGGAAAAAAAGATTAAAAATAAATAAATAATAATAATAAAAAAAGAAATGTTACAGCCTGCTGGCATAAGCAAAGGAAACAAAAGTAAGAACAAAAAAGGCAAAAGACCCTTTTGGTTATATAAGCATCAGGGTGAAGCACAGTCAGAAGAATAAATGAGCAGACGGGACATAGAGTGGGAAGGTTAAAGCAAAATAACGAAACCACATGAGACATTCATTCAAGAATTCTGGAGTCTGTTTGCAAAAAAAAAAAAAGAAGAAGAAGAAGAGGAAGAAAGCTCCTAGCAAGGACACCAGGAGCCATTAATTTCTTTCTGAGAGGCTTTGTGTTGAAATGTCACCTCTTCTTTGCCTTTAAATCCAGCCTTCATGGGTGGAAAAAGGAGGGCAAATTTTGAATGCAAATTAGTTAATCTCTCTCAGAAGTTGTTCATTACCCTTCAATATCATCTCAATCCAACCTGCTATCCTTGCATCAGAAATCACTACTTGTTTCATCTCTAAATCTGAATCATTGTAAAAAATTTTAAATGGTATTCCTTCTGAAACCTGCATTAACATTTTGGGAAATAGTAACTCTTGCGTATAACCTCCGTAAAACAGCTAATCTCTGAAGTAGCTGGTCACATAAATACTATTCAATTTTTTGGCAATACCTAAGAGCCCCAACAACAAATGAGTATGAAACTGTGCTACTGTTAGACAAATATAGAGCCAGAAAACAACCTCTTTTCCTTAAAACTTCGCTGTAAGCATTGTAGGCATTGGTCAATATGTTTCTTTGCATTTTTCCAAGAATCTGGAAGAAAAAGTTAAACAAGTTCTGAAGGCTCTGCCATTTTTTAGTGCCTCCCCTCCAGAGCAGGGCACTGAGCTGTCCAGACCATCCAGCTTGCCAGATCTTTGTCTCTCCACCAAACAATACAGCACTATTTTTGAGCTCCTCTGTATTATTTTCATGTGGCACAGGACAATTCATCTCATGTGCAGCGTACCTATTCCTGTGCCCTAGGGGTACAATCTTGTGCCAGTCTGCAGGGGGTTGCAATTTACTGTTTGCATGGTGAGGCACTGAGAAGAGGTAGTTATGCTGGTCTGCAAGATGGGCTGTTCTCCTACAAATATCTTTCCCTGTTTAGTCATAGCTGATCTTCCCTGTTCCTTTCTTCTTCTGTAGAACAGCTATGGAGCAGTATATTTTCCACGTGTTGCTGAATTCATTTGAGCTTTCAGTTCTCTTGTCTCTGTACTTCTGTTTTAGTTGCTACCAGAAGTAGAAAGGTCAAAATGCCATGAGAAAAATTACTCTCAAAACATTTCAGGCATTACTAAAACAAAAATGTACTTACATTTTGGAAAATGCTTGCCCTCATAACAGCTCTAGTCCAATTTTAGGGGTGTAAGTTATGTGAATCAGGGATATTTTTGTCCATTCTCTTCTCTTAATATTGGCATGGAGCACAACTCCCTTTTGCTGCATGCCAAGTTTATCTAGTCAATATGATCTTGATGTGAGGCAAAACTGAATGAGACTGACTGAGTTTTCTACTGGTTTCAAAAAGGTCTTAAAGCAAGACAGTTGCCGAAAGACAATGCAAAGTCAGATACAAAGAGATCTGTTCAAATGTGCTCGTTCTTTATGCTACATGCCCTATTTAACCTTGAAAGTCCAAATAAAATATGATAGTCAGATACCTACACTTACAAATGCTCTTACAAGATACTTTTACAAACAAGCTTTTATACTTGTAAATACAATATAAAAGGCAAAGGACGTGAGGGAGACTGTCACAAGGAGAAGAGAAAACAAGAGTTCTGGTCATAGTTCTGCTTCTGACCCACTGCAAATCCGACCCTTTTTCTATAAAATTTCCTCAAGTTGATATCAAAGAACAATGTGTTATTCATTATCAACCTTGTGACCTCCTGTCATGTCCTCTGGAATCCCCTTTAACATGAAAGCTTTCAGTAAATGAGCAATTTAATTTTCTAAGGCTGTTTACTTCTGTTACACTCCCTAAAATGAAGCATGTTGTTTTAGGCACATTGGTGAAAAGTCTGGATCTGCTTATCAGACTGAAATTAGACATTTCAAGTCTCCGCAAATACAACTATTTCAAGTTTTGGCAATGGCTTTAAGTGAATAGGAAGGGGTTTCCTAACCACAAAAAATGTACAAGTAGTTACTTTAATCTTCTATAAAGTCAGAAGCAGTTCGTGTGTTGTAAGAAAAGCCACTGCTGGCAGATGAACAGTTGTTCAGTTTCCTCATATGTGGAGTCACCACCGTGAATTAAACATAATGTGACCAAGTCTAAAAGCCCAAAACATAATAACTGAGAATCTTTCCAAAAGCTCACATTTGCTTAGTTTTGAAGCCTGCAAATTTCTTTGAGAGAAAAATCCTTGAAAGCACGTATGTGGGGTAGATGCCACCAGTGCCATGAAGGTGGCACATGGGCTTCCCAGGGATGCAGTAACCTCAGCACCCACAAGCCCCACTGGATGCCTCATCTGGGCAGGAAGGAGCATCTGGGGCTGTGTGAAGACTTCGTGGGAGGAAACCGGGACCAGATGAGTGGCACAGAATAAACTAGGAAGCCCTTTGAACAATAAGATAATGGCAGAGATAAAGGCTGCACAGATAGGCCACCCACTCCCCCTTGGGCGTGCTTCAGCAGCAGCCTGAAGCCAAGCTGAAGGAGGCTCTTCTCCATCCCCACTGACTGGTGTCCAGGTCTGCCCTGAAGGCAGAAAAGGGGCACCAACGTGGGTAAGTCTGGGCCCTGACTGCAGGAGATGGGACACCTCCAGGGCATCTCTGTGGAGAGGATGAGGAAGTGGGAAGATATTTAATGTCTAAGCTTAGATAGAAATTGCAGTTTACATTTTATTTTACCTGTTTTAACTCCTGTACCTAAATCCTGACTTTGGATCTCACTGAAGAAAAATTGCTTGTTTTGACTTCCAAGAACTCTTTTGGTGCTGCAGGGAAATCAAGATAAAACAGTCCATGGATTGTCTCCGCCTTAAGGGAGCTACATGCAGTAGATGTGTTGTGGGAGGCTTAGAGCCAAGGGGATGTTGCCTGCCAGGCTGCTATGGACCACCACGCTGCAGTCAATGCACTGTGAGAGGCTGAATCTGGAAACCAGCTCTGCCTGGCCAGCAGCAGGGACAATTTTTCCTGCAAGGAGTAAATGGCTGAAAGAGATCCTAGGGCCTTCAGAGAGCCCCAGCGCCACACCAAACCCTCATTTCCTCTCATCAAAGAGAAGTAAAGCCCTGTAGATTTAGCTCTGAGCATGCATTAGGGAAAGATGAGTCCGTGTATTTCCATCCCCGCCTCCCCTCCCCCTCTCCCCCCCAGTCTTTCTCCAGATGTGCTGTCTACAAAACTGGGTTTTGAAGAGGGAAAAGCTTGTAGCTGGTTGTCAGGATAGGAAACCTAGGTTAAAAGCAACTCGGGGTGGCTTTCCTTTCTACTAAACCTACAGAATGCAGTAAAAGAAGTGAAGCAGGCTTGAATTTGCAGAGATAACTCCCAGTGCAATGAGCCCTTTCTGAAATGCATATGAAGAGCTGCTTACCCCATGTAAATATAGCACCTCACTCCGGGGATCCCAGCCTAAAGCAAAGAGAATTACTGAGAATTACTTCTATTGCATGTCTGTTCTCCTGGAGTGTAAGTCCTAAACATCTCTCAGCATTGATCAAAGGTAAAAAGAAAAAAAAAGTAAAAAAAAATAAAAAATAAAAATAAAAATAAAAATGTAAAACAAAGACTGTAAAGCCTGTTGAGATTCTGTTTTACAGAAAAACTGTCTTTCTCTAAACATGAGTCTTGGAAGAGTTCAGTGCAGTACTCCCAGGCTAAAAAAAAAATACTGAGAATTCAGTGTGAGAGAACTTTTCTTTTAGCCTAAGTTCAAATACATACCACAATTTTTTTTCTCAACAAGTGGTCATGAGAAGCGATTTCAGGTCTGCAGATGCTCACTGATGCTTTACATTCAGCACCGGAAATTTAAACCAAACCTGTAGCTCTGTGAGTGGCTCACAGAGACATCGAAGTCAACTGGCCTTCACCATTTTTCCCAACTATTCTGCAATGCTTTCTTTCTGTCTGAACTGGATGTCTCGTGGCTGTGCACATACCTGTGCACATTCTGTGCACAGAATCCTTTCTTTGCTGGAAGTCAAGTTTACATAAACTACTGTCAACAGAGTACATAGCAGGAGCCCGGAGCATCTGATGTGTGCTGGAGTTCGGAGAGGTAACTACAAGCAGATCTGAGAAGTCCTTTAGTGTGCCAGTGACTTTGGGAGGAGATGGACCAAATTTCTGAGCTCATGAAGAAAGTACTCAAGTTTTCTCTTGACTGCATGCAAACAATTATATTAATCACTGTAATTTAGTAAAAGTAAGCCAACATATGTATAATTCCATATTTTGCTAAAAGTAGAGATATGACTGCAGAAAAGCTATTTTTCCTGACCTCCACACGTTGATATCTAAGGTGTTACCTCATCACTTGCGCAAAAGACATAAGGTAGCACGTGTCGATGCAGCCTGTATGCAGCATTCAGAACAGAGAGACATTGCCAAATGGGAGCAATCCTGGTAGAGGGTCACAAAGATGCTCATGGCTGCTGTTACCAGCCAGCTAATGGGTGATGTAGAGATGATGGATCCGAACTATTCCCAGAGGTGTCCTTCACAGTGGAAGGACAAAAGGCAACAGACACAAGTCTGAATATGAGAAAATCCAAGTTGATATAAGGGAAAAAAACTGCACCCCAAGGATGGTCAGATGCTGAAACAGAAGCTGCAAATCTCTATCCACAGAGATATTCAAAATCCAACCAGACACGCCGTGAACAACTTGCTCCAACTGAACCTGCTTGGAGCAGGAGGTTGGAATATCAGCCTCCAGAGGTCCTTTCCCACCTACACGACTGATTCTGCAGTTCTGAACATAACTGCTATTCCCAACAAAGTAAGAAAATCACCTATATCCTTAAAGTAAATTATCCAGCTATCATTCATGCCACTGCTGGTATTCAGACTGCTTTCCATCATCCCTTGTTTTGTCTAGCCTTTCAGGTATTTAGAATAAGAGTAATGAGGCATTATTTCCAGTTATACTATACTTTCTAAGAATTTTCCCTTTCCTTTCCTTTCCTTTCCTTTCCTTTCCTTTCCTTTCCTTTCCTTTTTTATGATACTGCAAAATGTTGTCCCTCCCAGTACTTTCTATGTCTTTCCACTCTCCTCTCTGGGTTCTTCAATTTTCATGTCCATCAGACAGACACCTGCAGTCCCAGCTGCAGGATAAACTTAAAATCACACACGTACACACGCCAGTAAAGGAACAGAAAATAAGCCTCCAAGAATAGGAAGGATCATATGGGTTGATTTCAGCTTTCATTGTTGTACATCATGGACTTGGAATAAAGCACTTCGTTGTTGTTGGTTTTGTTTGTTTGTTTTATTTTGGTTTGTTTTTGTGCATGTGTGGTGTGGTTTGTTTTGTTTGTTTGTTTGTTTTTGTTATTTGTTTGTTCTTTTTTTTCCCCCCTCTCTCTCTTTTAACTGAAGTCTACTATATTTGAAGGCTGTTTCCACTTCATACTTGCAGGGCTTTATGAAGCACTAGTGTATTCCACAAAGGAAAACTTCTCCACTCTCTCCTACAAATATACCAAGAAAAAATGAAAACTGTACTTCTCTGTATAGAACAGAACTCAAGACCCATAGTCATGTTATTGACTCTAGTTCAAAAATGGTGACTTAATTGCTCTGGATTTTCTGTCTTCTTTGCGCATTCTTCTTTCCATCTTCCTGAAGACTGAGATAGATAAGCACAATTGTGGGTAAGCAAAATTTGTCCATTGCAGATTTGAGACCTATAGAGTTTACTTGCTTTTCCCCAAACACTTTGAAATAAGTCTCCCCACTTACTAACCAATAAACTGCATTTCTATATCTTTGCTTCAACACCTTTGCTCATCCAGAAACACTGCAAAAAAAAAAAAAAAATCTGAAAAAAAAACCAAGAGACTTCTATTCCTTCTGTAGTCTCCACTTCTCCCACCTCTTCCCAAACCCCCTCTCCTTTAGCAACAATTTCTAGCTATGTTCCACTAACTAGATTTGCCTGCTAAGTAAAGTAGTTTTCATTAATCTGCTACTTAGTAGGTAATTGTTAAAAGAATTTGTCCAAATTCATCAGTAGCATAACATCACTGATTTCATTTGGAGTCACACCAGGAAGTAATGTGGGCTATTAACTTCATAGAAAGCTTTTTGTATGCAAGTAGGTTTATTGCAAAATTACCAGTAGTGCCGATGACTGCTTCAGCTCCTGGGGCAGATATCAGTTGTGGGGAGCTCTGCACTGTCTTGTCATAAGAAGATTCAATTCCCTCCTGGTGAAAGCTGTTGGAAGCCATTTTTTTGCCCAATGGGCTTATTTCTTTTACCTCATGATTATATTTAACATTCATATTAAACTTTCATAGAAAAAGATGTATGTGGTGCACAATACTTCTAACAATACCTGCTATCATTACTGACCCAATATTCAGGAAAAGAATGCATCAAGCTTGCCTGTGTACTGAACCTAAGTTCCCTTTAATAACAGATCTTAGAATCACAGAACCACAGAATGGTTTGGGTTGGAAGGGACCTTAAAGATCATCTAGTTCCAAACCCTCTGCCATGTGCAGGGATGTCTGCCACTAGATCAGGTTGCTCAGGGCCCCATCCAACCTGGCCTTGACCACCTCCAGGGGTGGGGCATCCACAACTTCTCTGGGCAACCTGCTACAGTGCCTCACCACCCTTTGAGTGAAGAACTTCCTCCTAACATCCAGTCTAAATCTCCCCTCTTTTAGTTTAAAACTGTTCCCCATCATCCTATCACTATCTGCCTGTGTAAAGGGTACTTCTCCAACTTTTGTATAAGCCCCCTTCAAGTCCTGAAAGACCACAATGAGGACTCCCTGGGGCCTGCTCTTCTCCAGGCTGAACAACCTCAGATCTCCCAGCCTTTCCTCACAGGAGAGGTGCTCCAGCCCTCTGACCATCTTTGTGGCCCTCTTCTGGACCCAATCCTACAGGTCCACGACTTTCTTGTGCTGGGGGCGCCAGACCTGGGTGCAGGACTCCAAGAGGAGCCTCACGAGGGCACAACAGAGGGGGACAATCACCTCCCTCTATCTGCTGGCCATGCCTCTGTTGACACAGCCCAGAATGCAGTTGGCCTTCTGGGCTGTGAGTGCACACTGCAGGCTCATGTCAAGGCTTCTCATCCACCAGAACCCCCAAGTCCTTCTCCTCAGGGCTGCTCTCAATGAGTTCTTCTGCCAGTCTGTAATTGCCCCAACCCAGGTGCAGCACCTTGCACTTGAGCTTGCTGAACCTCATCAGGTTCACATTGGCCCACCTCTCAAGCCTGTCCAGGTCCCTTTGGATGGCATCCCTCCCTTCTGCTGTGTCAGCTGCACCACTCTGCTCAATGTCATCTGCAAACTTGATCCCACTTTCTATGTCATTGATAAAGACATTAAAGAGCACCGGTCCCAAGACAGACCACTCAGGGACACCACTCATCACCAGCCTCCACCCAGATGCTGAGCCATTGACCACAACTCTGGGTGTGGCCATCCAGTCAGTTCCTTATCCATTTAATAGTCCACCCTTCAAACCCACATCTCTCCAATTTAGAGATCAGGATGTCATGTGGGACTGTGTCAAAGGCCTTAGAGAAGTCCAGGCAGATGACATCAGTCGGTCTTCCCTTGTCGACTGATGCAGTCACTCCATCACAGAAGGCCACCGGATTGGTCAAGCACAATCTGCACTTGGAGAAGACAAGCCAGCTGTCCCAGATCACATCCTTGTCTTGCACATGTCTTAACATAGCTTCCAGGAGGATCTGCTCCATGGTCTTCCCAGGCACAGTGGTGAGGGATCATTTAATGATCACAGATCATTAAAACCTTTTTAATAAGGGGCTGGTGTACAATACATGAAGACTTATCTAAGACCTGGAGCAACCAGCTTTCATTGCAGCATCTTTTCTCACAAACTTTGTCGACCTTCTCATGTAAGTGAAAATCTGGTCATTTTTTTAAGTAAAATCCAACGTGAATGATACACTGAAGTTCAGTGTTCCTGAGGCTTTTTTCATCTGATACAAAAATTTTGTGCTATGCCCATTTGTCTTCACTATTTTAAGTGGCTGGAAGATTCTTAATGGTAAATCTTGAAGACTGCTCCTGTAGAAAGCCGGAAAGAAAACTGGGGAGGAGAGGTAGGCTAGCAGACAGGTAGGAGATATTTCAAGTTTCTGTCATTTGGCAAGTGTAAGATCCATGGAGGGATTACAGAATATTCATACTAAGTGGATATTTTGGTGGAAATAAATATTAGTTTTAATCAAATACATGTCACCTCTGTTAGTACTAGGTTTAGCTGAAATACTGTATTTAGATGCATGATCACACCTTCTGTAGCTATTATTTTAGAACTGTATTGCATATTGAAGGGTCATGTTCACAACCCAAAAGACCAGATGATTTAAAAATCCTAACCACTTTGTGGCTAAGAAGTGACCATGAAGCAGTAGGATAATGGCATTACTGGAGGATTCTTATTTTTTTATCTGGTGACTTGAATAAGTCCTGGTGCAGTCTCAGTAGAAGCTGCAGGTGAGGGCTTACCTTCATAAGTTTCTTGGAGGCAGGTCACAAAAGCTGCTCAGGGAAAGCCCATCACTGTTCTCAGCAGAGGCGTGGGAAGGGGCATGAAGCACCCTCAGGTGGTGGGATGCGCTCGCAGGACTATCAAGAGCACCACCTAGCTCTAACACTGCATGCATAAAGCATACCTGAGTGTTTTGGGGGTAGAAAAGGAGTAGAAATGGAGGAGGGAAATGAAAAAAGGTTTCAACAAATCCAGTTCATTTGATAAAACGAATGTAGAACAATGGAACTAAGAATGGTATGTGGGACCTTGACAGGCTTGAGAGGTGGGCCTATGTGAACCTAATGAGGTTCAACAAGGCCAAGTGCAAGGTCCTGCACCTGGATCGAGGCAATCCCAAACACAAATACAGGCTAGATGCAGAATGGATTGAGAGCAGCTTTGAGGAGGAGAACTTAGGAATGCTGGTGGATGAGAAGCTCAACATGACCTGGCAATGAGCACTTGAAGCCCAGAAAGCCAACTGTATCCTGGACTGCATCAACAGAGGTATGGCCAACAAGTCAAGGGAGGTGATTGTCC
>VXAL01013287.1:250898-310698 GCA_013399475.1 Chauna torquata | reverse complement strand
CCCCCCGCCGTGCAGGGACCCCCCAGTGCTCCCCTCCAGCCCACACCCACGGCCAGCCGTCCCCTTGGTGCCCGCACCTGCCCCCAGGCAGAGCCCATCCAGGACCCCGGCGGGGTTTAGCAGTGGGGTGCCACATCCCCATAGCCCCCAAACCCCATCCCGGCCGTGGCTTTTCTGCCACCACAGCCGGTGTCCCCCAGTGTCCCCCACTGGCCCTGCCAGCTTGGAGCCCAAGGGGCGCTTCCTTGGGACATAGGGAGCAGGTTGGTGTCTCTCCGTGGGGACATGGGGACGTGCCAGGTGGCACCGCCAGCCAGCCTGCATCCCCTGTGTCCCTGCGAGGGGTGCCGGGGTGCCAGCGAGCCTCAGGGCTGTGCCTCCGGCTGCGCTCCCCAGGAGAGGGCACCAACCGTCCGGGAAAAGCCGGCAAATGTGCCGCCGCAGCGGTGGCTTGGCCACGCGTGGCCTCCGCAGGAGCCGGCCACGAGCACCGGTATGGGACAGGGTCCGTGGGGTGCTGGGTGCAGCGAAGGCCCCCCACCCGCTGCAAGGGGTGTCCCCCATTTGTCCCCGCGGATGGGAGTCCCTGGCTGTGCGGAGACGCACGGACACGTGGCGCAGGCGTTGGGAGCCACTGGACGGTGACACCGGGGCGGTGCTGGGACGGTGCCGGGATGAAGTCTTGGCGGGCGCCTCGAGCAAGGTCTTAATGGTTAACAGAGGCCAGGGCCTGCCGCGGGGCTGTGCCAAGGCCCCGGTGCGAGGCTGGGGGGGCCGTGTCCCAGCTACCGCACGTCCTGCCCTTGGGTTCCCCCAGCACGCACCAGGCACGGGGCTTCTGTGCCCTGGCCGTGGGTCTGCAGCCCCTCCAAGGGGCTGCACGGGACCCCGCTGCAGATTTTCTCCAGCCCCAGCCCTTGACCCCATCTCTCGCCCTGTGCCAGCTGCCCTGGACTTTCCTCCCTTCGGCGTCACGGCTGTTCCCTGGCCGTGGCTGCGGTGGGGCGTACGTAGTGCCGGGGTGCACATAGCCTACAGCGAGCAGGCTCTGGTCCGGCTGTGCTGCAAGGTTTGGTCCCCAAGACAAAGGGGACGCCCTCCATCCCGCTCCATCCCCTGTGCCGGGTCCCCATCCTCTGGCCCTGCCAGCTTGGGCCTTCCCCACCGGCCGTAGCCACGTGGCTCCTGCCCCACGGAGGGCGTTTCTGGGGCGGCTCCCGTGCACCCCACGTAATTGGGAGCTGGCGGCCGGGGCTGGCCCCGTGCCCCCGGCCCCTTATCGGGGCATTGCTCAATGGTGGGCGGGATGCCGGGGTGGGCAGGGGCCACGGTGCTGCCTCGGCTCTCAGCTGTCCCCCCCGTGGGGCCTGGGGACCCCCCATTGCAGGGGGGCTGGGGTCACCATGCCCTGTAGGGCCGGGGACAGGGCTCCCCTGCCAGCAGCACCTGCAGCTCTGGGGTTTAGTGATTTGCCACCACAGTGGCTGCAAAGAGTCCCCGCCACCGCCATCCCCCTCCTGCCTCACCACGGCAGGGAAACTGAGGCACGATGGCGGCGCGAGGGGGTGTTTGAGCCGTGGGGGTGCTCGGTGCTTGGGGGGCTCCCCTCCAGCCCCGGCCCGCGTTCCCCTCTTCATTGTCCCTCCTGCTGCAGGGTGGGGGGCTCAGGGGGACCAGGACCCTGGGCTTGCGGCCACCCAGCGGCAGTGGGGAGAGGAGGGAAAAGAGGTGGGAAAGAGGTGGGATTATGGAAATGGGATCCAATGAGACAACAGCGCAGCCCGAAAAACATGCCCCGCTCGCAGCCCATTTAGCGCGGCAGGCAGCCTGCAGCAGCCTCTTCGGCGGGAGCCGTGCGGACGGACAGCGGGCACGGACCCCCGACGGCCCCACGCCACGACAGCCCCGCGCCCCGACTGCCCCACGACCCCACGATGGCCTTCACGAAGCTGCAGAAGGTGCTGATCAGTGACAGCCTGGACCCCTGCTGCAGGGACATCCTGCAGGCTGGTGGCATCCAGGTGCTGGAGAAGCCCGGCCTGAGCAAAGAGGAGCTGCTGGTGGAGATCACGGTGAGCAGACAGGGGTCCGGGCACGGCGGGGGGCTCAGAGCCCCGGCCGTCACCCCCGGGCTGGTGGGGCTGGGTGACTGACAGCTGGGTGCCAGGCAGGCACCGCGGAGGCCCCATGGCCCCGTGCCCCGGCGGGATGAGTGGGGACGCTGCAGGGACGCCGCGGGGCAGCGGGCGGTCGAGGGCCCCCTGGCCAAGCGGGTCCTGTCCCCGCCTCCTCCCGTCTGATGCAAGAGCCCCGGCTGGTTTCGCGCTGCCGATCCCAGCCCCGTGCCCCCGGCAGCAGCAATTCCCACCCCGCCACCCCCACGGGTGACCAGCATCCGGGGACCGCCAGCCGTCCCCGCATCCCGGCCCTGGCCCGACGCGTGGCGTCCGTCCCCCCCAGGACTGCGATGGGCTCATCGTCCGCTCGGCCACCAAAGTCACCGCTGACGTCCTGGAGGCGGCAGAGAGGCTGCAGGTGGTGGGCAGAGCGGGCACCGGCGTTGACAACGTGGACGTGGAGGCGGCCACCAGGAAGGGCGTGCTGGTGATGAAGTAAGAGCAGGACCCAGAGCCTGCGCGGGGATGTCCCTGCACGCTGGTGACACGGAGCTGGGGGCCTGGGGGGGGGGTCTCCATCCCCATGGGGTGACCCCCAAGGCGAGGCCGCACCGATGACACCGCTCTCCATCCCCAGCACGCCCGCCGGGAACAGCCTCAGCGCTGCCGAGCTCACCTGCGGGATGATCCTGTGCTTGGCCAGGTGAGCGCGGGGCAGCGCGGGGGGGGACACGCATCCATCCCGCAGCCCCCGGCCCCGCGCTGACCGCAGCCCCCCCTTCCAGGCAGATCCCGCAGGCGGCGGCCTCCATGAAGGAAGGCAAATGGGACCGAAAGAAGGTAGGCGGCAGGCGCGGCGCCTGGGGCAGGGCGGGCGCCGGGGGGAGCCCTGCTTGCTCACCCCTCGCCTTGCCCCCCCAGTACATGGGCATGGAGCTGAGCGGGAAGACGCTGGGCGTGCTGGGGCTGGGCCGCATCGGCAGGGAGGTGGCCACGCGGATGCAGGCTTTCGGCATGAAGGTGAGGAGCGGGGCAGGGGGGAGCCCCGGGGACCGCGCCGGCTGCAGCGGCGAGCCCCCGCTCTGCCCCAGACCATCGGCTACGACCCCATCATCGCCCCCGAGACCTCGGCCGCTTTCGGCGTGGAGCAGCTGCCTCTGGAGCAGATCTGGCCCCGCTGCGACTTCATCACGGTGCACACGCCGCTGCTGCCCTCCACCACGGGTAGGGGGCTCTGAGGGTCTGGGGGGGGTTCTGGGGCAGCCCCCCCATCCCTGCCTCTGACGGCGCTGCCCCGCAGGGCTGCTGAATGACAGCACCTTCGCCAAGTGCCGCCGCGGCGTGCAGGTGGTGAACTGCGCCCGCGGCGGCATCGTGGACGAGGGCGCGCTGCTGCGGGCGCTGCGGTCGGGGCAGTGCGGTGGGGCCGCCCTCGACGTCTTCACGCAGGTGAGCGGGGTCCCCCCAGGGGCCTCTGCCCCAACCAGGCCGGGGCAGCCCCCCCAAGACCCCCGAGATGGGCGTGGGGCTGAGGCCGGTCCGGGGCTGTATTGGCAGGAGCCCCCAAAGGACCGGGACCTGGTGAACCACCCCAACGTCATCTGCTGCCCGCACCTGGGCGCCAGCACGCGGGAGGCGCAGAGCCGCTGCGGCAAGGAGATCGCCATGCAGATGGTGGACGTGGCCACCGGGAAGGGGCTGGCCGGCGCGGTGAGTCCCCCCGCCGCACCTGGGTGAAGGGGGACGAGGCTGCTCCGTGCCTCAGTTTCCCCCTCGGTAAAATGCAGGCGTGACCCTCTGCGCTCGCTGGTGGGTCCCCATGGCTCGTCCTGCTCCTCCTCGCAGGTCAACGGGCAGGCTCTCAGCAAAGCCTTCGAGCCCCAGACCAAGCCCTGGATCGCCCTGGCCAAGGCCCTGGGCATGGTGCTGCGCGCCACGGCCAAGCAAGCGCAGGGCAGCGTGCAGGTCTGCACCCTAGGTGAGGCGGGCAGGATGCGTCCTGTGCCCCGACGCAGGGACGCGAGGGGACACGCTGGAGGAGGAGGGGAGGTGGAGAGAGGGACAGGGTGGGGTGAAGGACGGGAGAAGGGGCAGGTGCAGGATGGGTGGGCACATGGATGGGATGGTGGGCATACAGACGGGCATGGGCTGACCGCACCGCCTGCTGCTGGCCCTGCACGGCAGGGACCCCCCTGGAGGATGCCGAGAGCTACCTGGCGCCCGCCGTGGCCTCGGGCATGCTGGCTGGAGGCAGGCAGAAGGAGGTGACCCTGGTGAACGCCCTGCTACTGGCCCAGGAGGCTGGCCTGAAGGTGCGTGGACACCTGGAGCTCCGCACGTCAGCCTGATGCCACCAAACCCCATCCCTCCTTGCCAAGTGGCACGAGCCCGGGACCACCCTGCGGGGCTGCTGTGGCCTCAGGGGACATCCCACGCAGGACACGGGTGCTGCCTCTCTCTCCGGCAGGTCACGGCCACCCACGGCGATTTGGCCCCCGAGCCACACGGCAGCACCGGCTTGCTGCAGGTGGCCCTGCAGGGCACCTCGCAGCGGGCGGCGGGGACGGTGCAGGGCAGCACCCCGGTGCTGTGGGAGCTCCACGGGGCCACCTTCAAGCAGCCAGCCCCACTGGCCGGCCCCGTCCTCATCTACAGAGCCAAAGCCTCCGAGCCCAGCACGCTGCCCGCGCTCGCTGGTGAGCTCCTCGTGTCACCCTGGGCAAGGGGACAGCCTGGGGGGGGTCCCCACAACCAGCCCGGAGTCAAAAGGGGGAAGATGCCAAGGGGTGATGCAAGGAGAGACAGGGAGGGAGTGGCTTGTAGTTAGGAATGGGGGACTTGGAGCAAAGGGGCGGAGGAAAGGATAACATCGTGGACCTTTGAGGGGATTCGGGGTGGGCAGAGCCCTGCTGCCCGTGATCCCACGCCACCGCGGGGTCCCGGTGCAGCGGGGCAGGCTGCAGACCCCGACCCCTCTCCTCCTGCCCAGGGCTGCTGGGGAAAGCGGGGGTCCAGCTCCAGTCCTACCACAGCTCCGGTGTGGTGGCGGGGGAGCAGTGGAGCGTGGCGGGGCTCTCGGCCCTGCTGCCCGACCTCGCCGAGCTGAAACCACGCGTCGTGGAGGTCTTCCAGCTCCACCTGTAGCCCCCCACCGCCGGCACAGGCTCTGCCCACATCTGCAGCACCCAAACCCCCCAGCACCTGTGGGAGCACCATGCTCAATAAAGCATCCAGGAGGAGAGTGTGCTGTGACTCGTCCGTGCAGCTCTGCCCCATGGCATCACCTATTCCCAGCCCCAAATCTTTCCCCACAGCCTCTGTCCCTCGTGGCTCTGTCCCCAGCACTGTCTCCATCACCCCCCAGCACTCTTTGCTCAAGGGTGCAAAGGTCTCTGCAGGCGCTGCTGCCCCGCTGAGGTCCCGTCCGGCCACGGTCCCGAGGGACCAGGCAGCTCTCCAAGAAGGGCTGAGCCCTCCCACGAGCCCCCGCATCGTCTCCCCACTCCTGCCCACCAGGAATTGTCCCCCACGCTTTCCCCTGGGGACGGTGCCATTTGCAGGAGTCAGGAAAATGGCAATTTGCCACCCCCGTTGGACCCGAGGCACCAGGCACACACAGATATCCTGGGGGTACGGGGCTGGGAGGTGCCATCCGCCTTGGGCACATGGGGTGCCCAGGGATAAATCCCATCCGGCACCGCAGTGCTTCGGGATGGGTTTTGGGGCCCTTCATAGGGCGGGAGGGGAATGCACGAGGCTGGGAAAAGGTGGCCGCTCGCGCCTGGGAGCCAGAGCTGGGGCGTTCCCATCGCATCCGTGCTTTATTCCCTGCACCGCCTGCATTTTCGCATAAAACGCCCCCGTCTCCACCAGCTCCGGGGCCCGAACGGCTGCTCGCTGCTTCCCCGCCCCGCACGGTGCAGGTTCCCCCTGTAGCCAGCCCCAGGTTTGGGGACAGGCAGGGAGGGGAGCATCCCCGCGTCTGCGTGTCCCCCACCTGGGGCTCACCGCTCCGTGCCCTAGACGGGCTTCCTAGCGTACTGCCGGCGGTACTTGTCGTCCACCCGCGCCAGGTACCACGTGCCAGGGAAGAGGTCCGCGTGGGAGCCGTGGGGAGTGTGGTCGGCTGCGGGGAGAGGGCGTGAGGCTCAGTGGGGCCACAGGACCCCGGTGGGCAGGTCCCCCCACGGCCCCGCTCACCCAGGTGATGGGTCTCCTCCCGCCGCTTCATGATCTCGGCGAAATCCTGCGGGGCCACGCGCTTGCGGGCGTCCAGGCGGGCGGGCAGGTCGGCCAGGCTGGAGAGCAGCTTGTCCAGGGGCGAGCCTGGTGGCGGGGAGCCCGCGGGTGAGACGGCACCGCCGGCGTCCCCAGACACGGCCCCGCGCCACTCTCCCCTCCCGGCACACGTTTCCGTCCCCACGGCACGGGGCTCACCCGGGGCAGCGTCCTGCGAGACGCGGAGGGAGAACATGCTGGCGGCCAGCCCCGAGCCGTAGGAGAAGGCGCCGATCCTGGAGCCGGCCAGGTCCTGAGCCGAGGACCTGTGGTGACGGGGAGCGAGGAGTTAGGGGGGATTTGGGGCCGGAGGGGCGGCGTGTAGGGCTGCGTCCTCAGCCAGAAGGGCCCTGGCACACTGGGCTGGATTAAATTGCAACCGGAGCCTGCGGTGCCAAAGGCAGGTGGAGATAAGGGAGGTCGTGCCTGCGGCGGGGGACAGCAAACAGGGGACAATTCTGGCATGCCAGGGGCCAGGCGAGTTTGCTGTCCCCCACCGCATCCCAGGGCAGTGCCAGGCACCGCATACCCGCGCTCAGCTGCCGTGGCACCCGGTCCTGGTGGGGTTCGGGGCCAAGGGGCGCGGGCAGCTTGAGAAGGGGCTGACGGACGAGGCGTTCGCGCTGCCCTCGTGCCTGGCCGTTCCCACGGCTCCTTCCCGGCCAGCAGCAGGGCACGGCTGTTCTCCGGGAATAAAAAAGGGGTTTTCATCCCCGCAGCACCGACAGAAGGGCTTTATGCGCTCCAGCAAAGTGGCATGGAAACGCTGGCTCGGGGACAGCGCGGGGCGGGAGGCGAGCCTGTGCCCACATCCACGTGGGGGCTGCACGCAATGAAAGCGCCGGGTCTCTGCTGCGCTGGCACTGCCCCCTGGGCCAGGCTGTCCCCAAAACGGCCTCCACCCCCCGCCAGCCCCTGGGACTCACTGCGCCAGGAGGGAGGCCAGGCAGCCGTACATGGACGGCGTGTACATGTTGCCGTTGCGGGAGGAGAGGAGCAGGGAGGGCTTGGTCTTCCGGTTGAAGATCTCCTGGCTGGCCGCCTGGAACGCCTTCTCCACCTCCTTGCTGGTGTAGGTGTCCTCCAGCTTCACGCCGCTGCCCGGACAGAGGCCGGCTTGAACCCCGCACGGGCAGCCCCGGTAGCGAGCCGAGGTGTCCCCACCGTGCCGGGAGGGACAGGGGACACGGAGGGGACCCCGTGCACCCACCGGAAGGGCTGCAGCCCCTTGTAGAGACCGCCGGCCGTGTCGGGGTCGGGGGCGGCCAGGAAGTCGTTCAGCAGCAGCCGCCCCACCGACTTCTGCACCAGCTTGCAGAAGGGCGTGTGGAAGATGACGAACTTGAAGTCGTCGAGGGTGAAGGGCCGGTGGATGCCGGCTGGAAGGCAAAGCGGGGCCGTCAGCCGCCGGTGGGCCGCGGGGCCGCGTGGGCACGCCGGTGGCACCGCTCACCCTGCTGCCACTGGCTCTCCGCCTTCCTGCGGTACACGGCGTAGCAGCGGTCCAGCGCCCGCAGGTAGCACTGGATGGAGAGGGGCCCGTCCACCACCGGGTACTCAGAGGCCAGGTCGGGCTTGTAGAAGTCGTAGGCGTGCTCCATGTGGGTTCCCCGCAGGCCTGCGGGCACAGGGGAGAACTGGGTGTCGGGGTCCCAGCACCCATGGCTGCTGCCCACCATGCTGATCCCATCGTAGCAATGGCCACAGCATCCACCGGCCGTCCCGGGTCATTCCGTGGTGCCCACAGTGACACGGCCGGCCAGGACCCCAGGGTACCCAGCACTGGGCAGCCACCAGTGCTGGCATCCCCGCACCTCGGGGGCCTCGGAGGCAGCACCGACCTCTCTCCAGCACCAGCGGGGCGTTGGGTCCCACCAGCATGGCGATGGCACCGGCACCTCCCGTGGGCCGCGCGTTCCCTGTGGCGTAGACGGCGATGTCCCCGCACACCACCACGGCGTAGCGGCCTGGGGGAGGACAGAGGGGCCGGTGGGGACATCAGTGGGTGGGAGCCTCCATCCCATGGTCCCGGCACCAGCCCACCACCCACATACCCGTCCCCACGCCGTGGCGTGTCACGGCCAACGTGGCTGAGAAAGGAAGGTGGTGGAGAGCCTGGAGGGGCAGCAGCTGCCTGCAGGGCTCGCTGGGTCTCACAGGCCACCTCTTGCCTCCTTATCCCACCCCATGGTGCCCTCCCCATGCCCAGCTGCACCCCAGCCCCACATTCGGCCCCTGTCCATGCCCACCGTCCCAGGCACTGGACTCGACCCAGGCGGCCGCGTTGAAAAGCGAGGCCGTGCCGCCGTAGCAGGCGTTGGTGGTGTCGATGCCCTCCACGTCGCTGTTGCCCGAGTCGCGGAAGAGCTCCATGAGAACGGTCTTGACGGCCTTGGACTTGTCGATGACTGTCTCGGTGCCCACCTCAAGGCGGCCGATGGCGTCCCAGGAGAGGCGGCCACGCTCCACCAGCCGCTGCACCACCGTCAGGCACAGGGAGTTGATGTCCTCGTGGGCGGCACAGAAGCCCATCTGCTGCTGGCCCAGGCCCCGCGTGTACTTGCCGGCCTCCACGCCGTCATAGCGCTCCAGCTCCGCCTGCTCCACGTATTGCGCGGGGAAGTACACCTCCAGCGCCAGGATGCCCACGTCCTTGGGCCAGGCGCCCGTGCCAGCCGCCGCGGTGCTGGAGAGGCTGCGGGGCAGAGGGAGTGGCGACGGTCTTGTGGCGGTCCCCTCTCCAACACGCCAACATCAGCAAGCACCCCGGGCTCTCCAGGGGCCACGGGCGCTTGCACCTTGATCCCTGTGCCCAGCGCTGCTCTGGAGAGGAGGGAGAGCATCGCTGCTCCCACCGAGCATCCCCTTCCCCAGCGAGACTTCAAATCACTGCCGGCTCCCCAAAAGCCCCAGGCTTTGCACCCATCCCACCCCATCCGCGCGGGTGCTCACCGTGCCCACTGCATGGCTGCGGGGCACTGGGCCACCCGGGGTGCCCTCGCTGGCCCCCGCCTCGCCCCCCAGCAGCGTGCAGCGCGGCCGACCAAGCGCAGCATCTTCGCCCCAGCCACCGGACGAACGGAGGGACGGACAGCAGGACGGGCTTCACGCGGCGCTTTTATAAACTGCCCGGTCCCGCTGCGGGCGGGCGGTGCGGCCCCCCCGGCCCTTATCAGCACGCTGGGCCCTGTTGCTCAAAGGTCACCGAGCGCCAGCCAACACGACAGGGACAGCAGAGCAAGCGCTGGTTTTGGAGGGGGGGACTTGCAAGACGTCTCCATTTCATGTCCCAAAGCTTTGGGATGTGGGACGGGCTGGGTGCCGCCGGGTGACCTGCTCCGCGCTGTGCCCCCAGGGCGGTGGCAGCGGTGGCACCCGTGGCTCGCCAGCTGTGGTCACCAGGCAGCGTGCGCGGTGCTGTGTGACCTCTCAGCCTGCCTCCGGGAGGAAGCAGAGGGCGGTGGGTGCCCAGTGCCAACCATGCCACCTGGGAAGCGTCCACCTTCGTCACATGTGGCTGCTCCCGGGGAAAAACATGAGCTGGGTGGGGGCAGAGCCATCTCCAAAACAGCAGAGCAAACAGGCACGTGATGCTTGGAGCAGCGCTGCGGTGAGACAAGAGGGGACCTTTGGTCCCGGTGCTACTGTCAACACGGCCCCTCGGACCTGCGTGTGCATAGGAACTGTTTGCACCCCGGGGAGGCCCTGTCCCCTGTGCCCGCACACCCAGGACAACCCCTGTCCCCGCCCAGGGACACCCCATGCACACACGCAGGGGATGGCCCTGTCCCTCCTCACCTCCCCGGCCCCGTGGCTCCTGGGGACTCACCCCAAACACTTCTCTCCCCAAATGGCTCCGCCACCACCGGCAGCTGGGGAGCCCAGGGAGCCGCAGCAGCACCCTGACCCGGCCTCTCTTGGATGCCCACGGGCAGGGCAGCCCAGGGCTTTGCACAAAACACACACCGCACTTGCATGCTTCTCTTTTTATAGGTGTATTTTTAAGAGACAGAGAGATAAGAGCGGAGGTGGGACGGGAGGAGCGCAGCTGGCGCAGGGTCGGTGCTCACTGCGAGGGAGTGAACTTGCAGATGAAGTGGTGCATCCGGGTGCAGTCGGCGCTGGACCACGTGGAAAAGCCTGCAGGAGAGACGTGCCATGGAGTCAGCGGGCAGCGGAGGAGAGAGGCAGCAGCTCTCCAGTCCCCCCCACCCAGTGGGACTGACACCAAGCGGGATGCCAAACATGGTGGGGTCCCGGAGGAGGAGGGGGGATGCCAGCTGAGACCGAGCACGGGGATGCGGGGTGCGGGCACTCACTGCTGCTTTGGGTCAGCAAGGCGCAGTCCCCGCCATGGGTGCTGCTCCCGGAAAGCTTGCTGGAGTCATTGTACTTGTTCCCATCGGTCCATTGCCAGCCCTGGCCCTGCGCCGGAGAGTGGGGTCAGAGGCACGGCCCCGCCGCCCTCAGCCCCGCGGACGCCCGCCGCCCCCTCACCTGCTGGAGGTAGCGGAGGCCGAGCCAGACAGGCTGCGAGCGCTGGTAGTAGGAGATGACCTTGCGCAGGGTGGCTGCCTCGTTGGGCTCCTCCACCCAGGCCAGGTGGGCTCCAGAGTGGCTGCTCTGGCACTGCGCCTGCGGGGAGATGCGGGGCAGTGCGGGGCCACCGGCACCCCCTGAGCCGCGGGCACCCGGCTGCGCGCCCCGCTGGGCTTACCTCCGCCTCGTCCCAGGTGTGGAGCTGACGGAAATACTTGAAGCAGCTGAGCTTGTAGTAGGACCAGCCCCCGGGGCAGTTGAGCAGGTACCTGATATCTGTGGAAGGGAGGGATGCAGGGATGGGGATTCAGCCCCGTGCCCCCCACCCCGGGACAGAGGTGTCTCCCCAAGCTTGTGGGGCGCGTGGCCCCCAGGACTCACTGGATGCCTGCAGGATCCCCACGCAGCCCAGCAGCAGGAAGGCGCATCTGGCCACTGCCGCCATCCTCCTCGCTTCTGGAAGCATCCCCTGCAAGAGCTCGGAGGGGGTCACCAAGTCCCTCAGGGATGGGGGCTGCTGCCTTCGCACGGGGGGTGCGAACCCACCCTGCTATGGACTGAACCCGGCCCCTTGCGGGCAGCTGGAGGAGATGGCACCTGGGGGCCATGCCTCCCTGTCCCCTCCCTGGCACAGGTCACCAGCCCGGCCCCCAGCAGGGCTCAGGGTCCCCAGGGGAGTCCCAGCCCCATCGGTGCCAGCGTTGGTGGGAGGCACCTGGGGGAGCTGAGCTGCTCGGCGGGGACCATGGGGAGCGCACAGCGGCCAGCACGGGCTGGGGACCCCGTGCCTTGTGCCGGCCCAGGGTGGCAGCAGCAACAGCACGGACAGAGCCGGGGCCGGTGGGGCCGCAGGGACTCCTTGCACGGCCTCGTTTTCTCCCCCCCAGCTTGTATCCCCGCCAGACCCGGGACGGGGAGGCAAATCACATGCCACATCAGCGCAGTTCCCCTTTATCTGCCCTAATCCCCGACACTGGGGATTATTTGCAGACACAGCTCATCTTCCCCTCAAAGCAGCAGCAACAAAAGTCAACACGGGGCCAAAAACTGCATCGTTGCAGCCCGTCCCATCTGGCAAGGGCAGCGCTCGCCTCCCCCAGGGCTCCCGTCGCCCCACTCGCCGCCTCCAAGCACCCCGAGGCTGCGGTGGGGGTCCCCTGGAGCGGGTGGTGGGTGCAGGCCGGGGGTCCCCATCCTCACCTGCCGAAGGGAGATCGGGAGGAATAATGGCCTCTCGTGGGTCTCCGGGACAAGAGAGGAGCTGCCCTTTATAGCCCCGCGCTCATCAGAATCAGTGTTTGCCCAGCTCAGGTGATTGCCACCATAAAAACCTTACTGCTCGCTGCCCTCCATCCTCCAGCTTCACTGCAAACCTGCCCAGATCTCAGCTCTATTTGCATTCAACGTTTCTCCAGCAAAGACAGGAAGAACCTCTCCTAGTTGGTCAATAAACCCCCTGCAATTATAGCATTAATTACCGAAGCAAACCGAAATGCCTTTCCANGAAATGCCTTTCCACGCACGCCAGCCTCGCACCTGCCGGGGGTGCCTGCCCGCAGCAGAGCGAGGACAGCGGGGACGCGCCCCAGGGAGGCCGCCCGGCTGCAGCCCGAGCATCCCGGGGCCGGGCCGCGGTGCCGCCCGCCGGCAGCGGGCTGGGATGGGGCCCAGCCCGGCTCCGCTCTGCGTCACCCACGCATCGCCCTTGGTTATCTGCCTGGGGGCCGTGCCAGCAGGATGCAGGGACAGCCCGCGGCCGGGGGCGATCAGGTAGTGGTCGGGGTGGCCGGCTCCCGTGGCCAGTGGTGACACAGGGCCCCGCTGCCCCACGTCCCTCCAAGGAGAAGAGGCCGGGTGGAAGGAGGGTGCGCAGCTGTTGCTTCGTGCCATGGGGCTGGAGCCACGTGCTCTCCCCGCGGGGCTCTCTCACGGCTCCTCTCGGGCCGTGCTTTCCAAAATGCGCAGCGAGCGCTGCTGCAGCCCCAGCCCGGCGTGCACAGGCAGGCCTGGCCCGCGCCCTGGGAGGGAGGGGGACCAGACCCACCTCCCTCGCCCGCACGGTTGCGATACAGCCGCTGCCACACCGCCAGGCCACCCACGGCCGGGTGCTCGCCAGGAGCCAAAGGGAGTTTCCAAACGAGGCAGCTGCTATCGCTTCTCCGAGGAGAAATGACCTTGCGGAAGAGAGCAGCCACTCCAGCTAATGGGGAAACTCTTCAAACACAGCAACCCCTCCCCAGAAGACGAGGCTCCACCCCTGTTTTATGAAAAAGCATGGAAACGTCCCCCCACGGAGCCCGAGGCTGCTCCATTACTCAGTTGAACAAAGGGTGTCCCAGCTCCCCGCCCGGCCGGTTCAGCTAGGCGTGTTTGGATGCGGCAGGGCAGGCTTCCACAAGCCACCCATCATCTCGGGCAGGGGCAGACACACGCACCCCCCCTGAGGAGACGCAGGTTGCAGCCCGAGCAGCTCTGAACGCGCTGCAGCTGTGCCCGAGCCGCGCTGCTCCGCACAGCAGAGCTGCCTCGCAGCCCGTGGGAGGTGGGTGAAAGCCACCTGGAGGCTTCTACTCGTCAAGCTGGCTCTATGGGAAGATAAAGGAGCTACACCGTTTGCATATTAAACTCTGTGAATGGCTCCCAGCAGCTTTATTGTCCCTCCTAGGCATCGTAATTCAGCTACCAGCTCCACCAGAGTCCACAGCAAGAGCTGAAAACCTGCCAGGTGAGCATTTGCTAAGCCTAAAGCTTCAGGGGCAGCCCCCTGCTCAAAATACAGGAACGAAGCCATTGTCAATTTGTTCTCTAATTGTTTGAGTCTGAAACTTTCCAGGCCTGAAAACACAGAGCTGTGCTTCCCTGCTTCGGAGGCTGGAGAATCGTACCTCTTTGTGCGCCGACTGTCAAGCTGAACCTGGGGAGGCTGCCTCGGCTCCAGGGACGAGGTTCTTCTGGCTGGAGGAACAGCGGGCAGCCCAGGGAAGCAAGACAGGCCTGAAAGGAAGAGCAAGGCTACGTCTCCACCAACCACCGCCTGACCTACACTCGCCCGTAACCTTTCTAAAAGCCACACAAGAGCCCCGGCTCTGCTCCAGCTCCCAGGCAAATGAGAGCTTTTATTCAAAGCATCTCAGGAAGGCCACGTCCCAGCTCCTCCCTGTCCATTCCAGCACGCGCAGCTGCTGGTTACTGACCCCCTTCTCAGCTAACCGAGAGCCCCAGAATCCTTCTGCAAGCTTGAGCATGGCTGCTTGCAAGCACAGCTCCCTCGGACAGAGCTAACAGCATGGTTTGTGTGCTGCCGAGCCATGGCAAAGAGCACTCTCTCTCCAAAAGCTCTCTCCTGACCTGGGGTGCACAGGTCCTAAGGAGTCCTCCCTTATCAGGGGTCTGAACAGCTGTCACGCACCGGTGACCTGTTCACAACCTCGTCTTTACAATCCAGCGGCTGTGCCGCGGTAGCCAGGAAGGCAAATGAAAACAGCAGCACACAGACGCTGGGCACATACTCTTTATTCTGGGAATAAAAATTGCTTATACATTTTGCAGCAACTATTTTCATAAAAGACTTTTATAAAAAATGTAAAAATAAGCAAATATTTTCCATTATTAATATAGGAAAATGCTGCTGTGTGAATGGTTATTCTACAACTTACGAGATAAAATACCACCTTAAGGAGATATTATCTTTACAAGTAGTTAAAAAAAGAAAGGCAGAGGGCCATTGTATTAGCACACCAGGCACGAAACTGGCTTCATTCCACAGAAAGCACTCATCTTGTAACTGGTAGCCACATATATAAAAAGGCACTTGGTTATTTGGGGCTAACAAGGAAAAGCCCTTTGTTTCTTTAGCATTGATGTAGCAACACTTCATTATTCGCAGTGTAACATGTACCTCAACAGACCTCCAGGAGCTCCTGTGCTCCTGCCTGGAAATCTGAGTCAGTTGCAGCTAAACTTCACAGTACACACTGCAGCGAGTGTGACGGGGAATGCTGTGCGCGTCGTAAAAAGCAGTGACTTCAGAATAAAAACTTCAGCCCAAAAACATGGCCCCGGGAACCAGCTCCTCCTGAGGCCCTGCCTTCATGTACCATTGAGTTGAATCGAAAGAATAAGAAAAAGCTTTACTCTTGATTAGAATAGAAAGAAACATTGGAAAAAATACTGTACACGGTAGGATGCTAAATAACCGCAGCTCAAAAGGGAGCGGCCGCCTCTGTCCTTTGGCAACAGCCGACAGCTCCGGGTCTCTTTGGAACACATCTGCAGGGTTCCCCCGAAGAGGTAGAAGCAAGCCACCCCTAGAAATGTACACTTCTGCTTCTGACTGGTTTAGAGCCCTCCCGGGAAGTGTTACTCCTGTGGGCAAGGGAGAAACAGCGGCTGTCCAGCTAAGCTCAGGGACAGCTGCTTTCCTTAACTCCAAAAACATCAGGGGAGCTGCAGTACCAATGCCACTGCCGTCTCCCGTAGGCATGGCACCTCAGTCAGGAAACCGCGATACAGGCTGAAGCTGAGGGCAGAGGACAGCCCCAAACCTGCGAACCAAACTGCACTAGAGAGCGGTTTCTGAGCTATTTGGTCTGCCGCTTGGCCCAGCTCCTGGTTTCAGCTGCGCTGCCGGAAGCCTGCTCAGGACTCAGTGCTGCAGCTTCCTTTTTGGAAGGGGAGGACAAGGCAGCGCTGCCCCAGGGCTGGAGTGAAAGGGACACTTTGGAAGGGCTGGCCACCGCCCCTGACACAGAAGGACACACTGCAAACATGTAACAACATCCATGACACTTCTTGATAATACAGCGAGCCAGCATAGGACATCTGCAGGACAGGACACAGCAACCCTCGGATGGAGGGGAGGGGAGTGCTGTGCAAGAACGATGAGAACTTGTGTTATTAGGTTTTGAAACACTCAGGCTAACCCCAAGAGTTTACCAGCAGGCCTGTTATACTTCCAGGGCATCTCTTCCGATACGGGAGCACGTGAAGGCTGTCACAGACACACCTGACACAACTGGGGCACAGGGAGGGTAGTGTGTCAGAATGGTCAGGCGTGTCTCGAGGAAGACATACAGCTCGGGAGAGATGTGCCTACAGGCCACTGCCAGGGGGAAGATGGGTCAGACCAGCATTTTCAGGAGGAAATTTAAAAAAAAAATAAAAAGGCTTAAGAGAAGACTATATTTATATATAATCTCAGAATACCTTGGGGGCAGGCAGTGAGAACGGTAAGGGGCATTATTGGGTTTGTAAGAAAAAGGCTCTCAAAGAAGAAAGGGTGAAGCTGCGTGACAGAAGGTGGTGGCTCTAGTCACTTGACCTGAAGGTGTTCTGGGAAGTCTGGCTTGCTTGCTGAGCAAGGAGAGCCGTGGGAAGGAGGGGTCTAGGAATGTGGGTGCAGCTCTGAGCTGAGTCAAAACAAGGCAACTTGAACTCGAGGAGAACTAGCAGAAGGTGCTTCAGAGAGAGTGGTTATGTAGGTAACAAAAGGAGTAACAAAGTAAGGATACAAAGCTGGTTTTGGCTAAATTTCTGGAGAAACGACCATGAGATGCATTAAGCTGAAGAGCTGTCTCCCTAGATAAATGGTGGAACGCATTTAGAAGCAGACTGGAGATTCCAGTGCAGACAGCAATCACACCCAAGGTGGATGGGAGTTGGTTAGAAGTGACCCAGCTGGTCTTCTCCATCACCAGCTTCTGCAGTTCTCTGCTTAAAAGCCTACAGCAACCACAGTCCCTCCAACGAAAAGAACGTCCTGGGCTCATTAAGACTCTTGGATACTAAAATAGTTCTTCATTTCCATCCTGGAAGACCTTCATGAGTTCTGGAGTCCGCTTTAGCTGGGATTCAGCTTGGCCAGCCTTCAGGCATACACCTGCATGTTGTTCCGCTGCTGCTCTGACATGTGAGCGGCTGCCGACCCACGCTGGTTGTTACCGGGACTGGTTGCCACATCAGACCAGTCCGAGGCAGAGTGTGGGGAGGAGCTTGACCACTGGTCTGGAGATTCAGGCGATGGAGTCAGGTATGGGTGCTCCCCTTGTAAGTGCCGGTTGTGGCTAGGAGTCCGTTCTGTGGCCGAGGAGTAGCAGCTGTGCTGTGACGGAGGCGTGGGGTACTTTCCCATGGAGCTCTGGAACTGGTGGTAGGCTGGGAGGATTGTCTGAGCCACCTGCCCGTCCTGCTGAGGGATGGCAGCCATGGAGAACGAGGCGCTGGGCAGCTGAGCTAAATCCGGTATCTGGTACATGGAGCTAAGAGGACCAGCCATGTTCTGAGCGCAGTTTGACTGGGCCTGCTGTGGCAGTGCTTGCTGGTTTATGCCTCCCTTGGGAACCAGCTGGAAAGTCATGATAGGGGGCAGAGACTCCCTGGACACTCCCATGTGCTTCGTATCTGCTTGAACCAAACCGCTCTGCTGAGAAACACCAGGGTGCGAATGCATCACCTGCGGCACCATGCCAAACATCTCGTTGTACTGGGATTCGTTCATCTCCATACGATTCATCCACTCGGTGGAAACATTGGCTGGCCGGAGCCTGCCAAGCCCGCTGTTTGGAGGGGTCGTTCTGTGCTGCGAGAGCAGCTGGCTGACAGATGGGAGCACAGTGCTGGATCCACGTCCTAGGGGCTGCATCTCGTGGAGGTTGGAGAAGGACATCGTGTGCGCAGCCTGCACTGATGGAGCAGTCAGCAGTGAGCTGGGCGATGAGTGTAACACCCCTGGTGACGGCATCACAGGAGACGATGTTGGTTCAGATGCAAAAGCATGGGGCGATTCTAGGGAGTCAACTGGTGACAGGGTTACTGAGCTCTCCGAAAACTGCCCTTTGCTCTCACTGAGGGACTTCTTCCTTCTCCTCTTCGCATCTTTGGTAAGGTTCGTGGGCATGATGCCTTTGGCATTCGGTTTTCGTGACTTCTTGCTTAACGAAGCATGCTTCAGATTGAGAAAGGATCTATTTGGGCCACAAATGACTGGGGAGAGGGCAGAGTTCAGCATGGCACCGGGGTGCCCAGCAGGGCTGTGTGCTACATTGTACTCGTTGAGAAGCTGCACTATGTCGTGGTGCATCCGGTCCTGTGCCACATCTCGGGGCAGACGATCCATGTGGTCTGTGATGTCTCGATTGGCAAAATGGTCCAGCAAGATTTTTGCTGCTTCAAAACTGCCTTCCCGAGCAGCAAGGAAGAGTGGTGTCTCCTCCTGAAAACAAAGAAGTATTTTAGCACCTCCATTATGGGAGGGACCAACTTATACCTAGCGTTCTTATGGGTGTGGCAACAACTGGAAGCATGGTGTAGTGTAGTGTCTCATTAACTGCCTCCAAGAACAACCCACCTTTGGTTAAACCATTAGGAAGGGATAAACACAGATTAAACCATCCCATCAGGAAAAGCACTGTTCTGCCATGAGCCATCAAGGCACTGTAAAAAGCACCTGGTGCCCTTCTCCCATTGTTCTCCCTGAGGAGAATGTTCAAAGGACTAAAACAGCCCAGTAAAGAACTGGATCTTGTTGGCAGCTCTAAAATCCACTGAGGAACATATAATAATTCAAAAAAAAAAAAAAAGCCCTAGACAGAGGAAAGAAATCAAGGACTAAGATGCAGCAAAAACTAACAGCAGTAAAGCTACATGAGGCCCGCACAGTGCAGGCTGTTCCTCACATAGTGGGGTTTCTGCCCCATATCCTCCCTGCATTGGGGGCCCTGGTAACGTGACAGGATGTGGCTGCTGCTGTGCCACCAGATCTGGCTCTTGACTAACCAGAATCCAGCTGCTTTACACCAGCAGCAGTCCACTCTGGTGCTCTCACGCACCAACTGCGTATTGCATTCCTCTTCTGCAACAACAGCAGGGCAGCATTAATGCCCTGGACATGGCCAAACAAGAAAGAACTGCTCTGCCAAATCAAAAGTCATGTAGGACATCCAGCAGTTGGGGAGAGTTCCAGTTGCAGTCCAGGTTTGGAAGACCTGCACTGAGCACCCAATTTAGAAAATTTGAATTTAGTTCACTTCCAACAGCAATGAGATGCTTTGAGTTAGGAAGGACAGCCATGCAGAGCACACCCAAACCTTACCTTGTTATCCTGCATGTCTCTGTTGGCTCCATTTTTCAGCAGCACTAGTGTTGCTTCCACATTGTTGACAGCAGCAGCCCAGTGAAGAGCAGATTTACCTGCAGGGAAACCCAACAATGTCATTAACAAATTGATTGACCATCTTTTAAAGAACCAAGATGGACAGAGTACACTGCGGGAAGAGAGCAACTGCAGTACAGTTCACAACACGCGAACATATCCTGAAGCCATGTTTACGCTTTGGAAATCATCGTGTTATGACATTCCCTTACATTACCAAGATGCAATAGGACTTTCAGCACTGGCTTGGGTTTTTTTTTGTTTTCTAATTTTTAAATAACTTGTCCATAGAGCCATGTCTGCAGTACGCAAAATCCCAGAATATCCATCCCCATATTTCTCCTGCATCTTTTCCACGACTATCTAACAAATCCAATGTGAAGCAGCCTGCAGTCTATAACTACTGGGAGAACACCCGCAGGAGAGTCTAGTGTCCTGTTTAGCTACAGAACTTATGAGCAGCCCATGCTCTGGGAGAGCAGACGACTTTCCCTCCCACAACAACTGTTTGCCCAGCCCAGTACGTCATGCCACATTACCGTGGTCATCTACGGCGTTCACATCCGCTTGGCAATTAATTAGCTCAGCCACCATTCCTTCCACAGCCAGCCGTGCAGCCAGAATTAATGGAGTTGTTCCATCATTCATGCGAGCATCCAAGTCTGTCACTCTATTACGGATCAAGATCTGGACAACACAGGAAGACAGATTTTTTTTCCCCCCAATGCTACATAGCAAAACCAAGGATTTGGAAGAAATTCATGAGCAACTTTATAATGAAAAAGCAGCCTGAGTACTGAATTGCAAGGACCCAGATAACAGGTGACTGATGTAGAGGCGAACAGACCTAATAAATACATGAAAGATGATTTATGCATGCTGAGTTCTTCAGGCTAAGAATACCTGAGGAAACTGGATCTAAAATACAGTTTCACCTGGCCATCACACTGTGGAAGGCCTAAGAGCAAAGCAGGGAGTGAACAGGGTACAGCTTGGAAAGGTTCACATATCATAGTGCTCAGCTGCTCTAAAAGGGTTCTTCAATTGCTGTACCTGAAAGACACCCTGGGCATCAGCAGCTACAGCTGCGTGCAGGGGAGTCCGTCCCATGTTGTCCCGTGCATTAGCATCCGCACCAGCATCCAGCAAACGTTTTGCAGCATCTGCTCTTGAATAACGGGCTGCTAAATGCAGTGCCATCTCCCCTGTGCGGTCTGTTTGAGCCTGAAGGTTGGCGCCTTGATAAATCAAATCTGTTATTATATTTGCTGAGGAATCTTCTGCATCCTCATCATCCTCACTAATATCGGAACTGCCCACACGCAGAGATGCCAACATAAGTGGAGTACATCCATCTGCAACAGAAGAGATGCGATCACATTAACCTAACAGTGACAGCACAGGAAGGAAGCCCTCACACAGTGCATTGTCTCACCTTGACCACTGACAGCTAGAGACAATCCCTCCAGTCACTTTAGCACAAACCTGTTCTCTTATCTCAAAGCCCAGAGTTAATGACCTATTTTCCTTCCAAGCAGGACTTTGATAGTTAAATGTAACCGCAACAGAACTTAGATACTTCTCAAATAAGTAACATCGTTGTGAAACAAAAAGTTTGCCACTGAAGTGGAAAAATTCCTCAAAATGTACTGACTAGCTAAGTTTGTAAAGAGAAGCAACGGCTATAAAATCAAAGATTTCAAATGTCTAAGTACAACTATTCTTCTGGATGTTGTAAGAACATACCTGGGCAAAAGAAACAATTTACAGAAAAAAATATTAGACAGCTAGCCCCCAATTATTGGTGGCATTTCACAGATTGTGACCTGAAGAGAAATGCAGACAAAAGCCTTCACATCTATTATGCACCAAAGTCTTCATTAAAAGGACCCCGAAGTTGGCAAAGTGAGGCACTCAAAGCTGAAAAATGCCCTAGTACGACTGCCCGAACCAGCTTCATCTTGCTTGTACCAACATCCAGGATGAGCACTAAGCAAACAGATCAAGCACATTCTGTACTTTCACAGAAGTACAGCCACGTAGGAAGGGACCGTGGTGTAGCGTACCAGTACCATCCTACACATGCATGATGCCTTGTTACCCATGCACCCCTCCACTGCAGCATGGACTACCCACAATCACACATTCCTGGAAGTCTCATCACAGTTTGAGTGCCTTGATAGATCAAAGAAGATACTGGGCTCGTCTCTCTCCACAAGTCTCCACTGATCGGTTCACAATGATGGGACATCCACAAAAGCTAAATACTGGCTAGGATCATCCATCCCACCAGTATCCTTCCGTTGCCACTGGGATGAGAAAGGCTCTTCCAACCCTTCCATTTAACTTAGCTCCCTTGGAAGAACCTCCCTTTCTCTCTACTGATCACAGAGGATGGTCTAGGAAGTCTCTCTCATGCTGCTCATTTTTCACCCTTTTTAATATCCCTCTTGATGCAATGAAATTAAGATTTAAAACATCTTCACAAATTTTCAGTAACCTATCAAGTGCCAAGTGCTTCAGTTTCAGCACATTTGACAACACATTCAGTACCTAAAACCAAAGACTCCAACTGCAAATGCTAATACTTTTTTACTAATTCTACTGCTTTACCACACACACATCCTAGGGACCTAGAAAGTAAGAGGGACTGAGATGGCAGCAGGACTGAAACACTGTGCTAACCGGAGCTCTGCAAAGGTGAACACAAATTTTGCTTCTCCAGTGTGGCTTGCAAGAAGAAACTCAAGACTATCTTAGAGCAACTACCCGATTTATTTCACGTACAAGCAGGGGATGTTTTGGACCCTACAGACAACAGCTTCCCTGCCTGCACTAGTCTCAATCTACAGTGCACTATCTTCACTAAACGAAGTGTGCGAGCCCTGCAGAAAGTAGTAGTGTGATCACAGAATTAGGATTCTGTGCAGATAAACAAGGTCATGACCACCTAATGTAAGTGCTTTACAGAGCTCTAATGCCCTATCCCATTTCCCAACTTCTGATCACCAGGCTTTCCTAACTCTCTTTTTTAGGACAGTTCCAAAACTTTTATGAACTTCTAGAAATCTATCGTTCTACTGCTGGGAACTGTATCAACCACCCGCAGAGATCATGGCTGCAGCCCCTGGATCCGCCTCCCTGAGCCAGGCTGGCAGCAGCAGAACACACGCTCCTCCTAGTGGCTCAAATCAGAGTACACACACCCTTTTGTCAAACTACTTTCTCAGGATTTGTTGGAAGGCAGAGAAGTGTTGACATACAGGCCTGGGTCTGGTTCCAAGAGCCAGCCGTCTCTATAGACCCTCTTGCCTGTTTTCTAGGGCTATACCTCTCTTTGTGCTTCTCCCTCCCTCCCACTGCTGGCTCTAATTCCTTGTCCCAAATGAATACTTCTCAGTATTCAGGTCAGGCTGTGGTCTCCTCCGTACTGCCCTGATACAAAGAGCAGAGAGATGGAGCACAGAAAGGAACCTTCCTTTTCTCTAGCACTACAACCCTGAGAAAAGCACTTGCTCAATCACTGCATTTGTCCTGGAGAGATCACACTTAGCTGCTGTGTGGGGGAT
This sequence comes from Chauna torquata, assembly GCA_013399475.1. Classification (NCBI taxonomy): domain Eukaryota; kingdom Metazoa; phylum Chordata; class Aves; order Anseriformes; family Anhimidae; genus Chauna; species Chauna torquata. The sequence continues at coordinate 288,046 of VXAL01013287.1, read as the reverse complement.
ATGGCTACAGTATGCATTAAATCCTTTGAAAAATTAGCTGCCACACTCCAAGAAGTTTCTCAGGTATGTGCAGCTGTTTTCAGAGCTTTGTAAGTTGGCCACACACAGACAGTTTTACGAGGCTACCAAAAAACCACATCCAGTTAGACTGTCATAATTAAGTGCTTGTTGGAGTATTAAGAAAAAGCCATGGACGCAATGTCTTTTTTTCCCTCCTTCAAGCTTGCTCTCTGAAATAGCTGGAAAAGAACTCAAAAGGATTCAGCTGGAGGCAGACACACAGCATGGAAAATTCCAGTCTGAACTACTGAAGGTTTAGCTACTGAAAAAGAGGGCCAAATAATAGGGACAGTTAATCAGTTTTAATTATAGGTGGTGGTACCAGTTATGCCTGTAATTGCATTACCCTGGTTACACACTGACAATAACTCCACTGAAAAGAATGGCCTCAACACTCTGGGGGACACAGAGGAAGAACAGCATGGAGACACAAAGATAAAAGCAGTATTTTGCAAAAACCTCTCCTGTTTGCCGTCTATCAAGAAGACAGTCCCTGAGTAAACGTAAAACTTAGAGCCAGATGGCATAGCCTAAAATTTCACCAGACACGTACAACTGAAGGACTCTATACATGAACAATATACTGAAAGCTGGGATGCAGAGAAGCCACTGACAAAGTCTGTGGGAGACAGGACCTCTTGGACCCCCATCCCCAACCTCAAGAGGCCACAAAAGGTGCTGGATTAAGACAGGGAACCAATGTGGTTTGACTTGCCTCTGCTCTCCCTAGACAAGATCTCTACTGTTCTTGTTACCACCTGGGCTTGTGGCCAGAATCCAACTCACCTAGCTTCAGATGGCTACGGCCCAGACCCCTGCATTCATGTCAGTCATCCTCAACACCCTTTGTAACCAGGGGCAGTGAGGCATTACTGGAGCATAAGCCATCTCATCTTCGGGAGACTTCTGCTTGAGACAGAAGTGGCTGCATCTCAGAATTGCCTGTTTCTTCCCTCCAGAAAGGTGACCAGGGCAGATGAATGTCTACATCTACTCTGAGGAATCCTACCACTCCTTACTAACCCGTTACTCCAGCACTTCTCTGACTTTTTAAAGTATTTCTTCCACTGAAAGCAACTCAGCTGCTCGCTTCCGATGCTGCAGAGGGGGATAGCTTACAGCAGCTTGCTTCAAGTCTCATGGTTGCATCTGAATGGCAAGAAAGGAACTCACAGGTCATGTTATTCCACTGCTATTGCTGGGCAAAGCTTTGAGTGGATGCAAAAATAAGCAGTCTGAAGACTTAATAACATTACCACCTGCACTTGGAAAGTTTTTACCCCAGCCATGCTTCAATATGGGAAATTTTAAAAAAAAGCTTAGATTTGGCAGAAACTGATGGTTTACGTTCTTACACTCCTTACGCAGACATCTCTATTTCCCTGTGCTTTGCATTTAGCAGTGCCAATAGGTCAAGGAGCAGAAAAGACAACAGAAGGGAACTGAGAGATGGGTCCAGTCATCATTAAATTCCATGGAAACATTCCCACAAAATCCAATAAAAAGCAATGACAGCAAGATCATCAGAACCAACTCTCAGCATATGAACAAGAACCATGTCTGCAGCTCTTCTGATCAGGATAAAATTCTTAGTCAACTCTCCCCCTTCAGGAACACAGGAATCAATTACCAGATGACCCACCCAGTCCCTTACCGGATTCCACAGCCTTAGTGCTACACTTACAAAAAGCAGCAGAGCTTTCAGAGCTTTTACTGCATCTAAACATTTGAGACTGGGAGAAGGAGAGTGTGTGCATGTATGCATGCTAAGGAAAAGTTTTCTTCCAAGTTCAGAGTTGTGCTATGGTGATCAACAACTCATTGAACCCAGCAGCTGAGGATACAAATCAATAAATTAAAAAAAAAAATCATTAAAAAGCTTGCTGCATTGCTGCTCTGTTCCAGCACAGATTACTCACACAGAGTTAATCAGGGCATACTGTATGCCAGAAGTCATCTTATGCAGGAAAAGACCAGCCTTGCTTCCACTCCAGATAACAGACAGCTCAGATATAAACCCTGCTAAGATGGTCCTCAGCAAAGTCTGGCATAAATCTCTGCAGTGATCCAGCTGGAGAAGTTGGAATGCGTAGTTATGCTGGAAGTAACTCCCAAAATTCTGGCATTCTGACAGAATTCTGTCATGCTTTGTCATAAAAGGAGATCATGGGACAACTTCAGTTAGTTCCTACCACTGCTTGTTATGTGAACTCTCTTTCTCCTTTTTACATATTCCATGTGCTGCAGACCATGATCCAACCTCTCCAGCTTTCTTTTCAGGAGTGGACATGAGCTTTTCTCAAGTACCATTAAAAGTTCTGCCGGTGTCCCTGTATACCCCATGTCGTTTTTAAATATTAGCAGTCTCTGCCATTGGAAATAAGGGAGGCCAGTGGCTGCCTTGTAGAATGCACGGGACACTCAAGAGTACTGACCTGGCCCTCTGACATTAACATCCAGAACATCTACTTCTTGATCTGCTTGAGGTGGCGTAAGGGCTAGCGACGTGCTCCCACAGACATCTGCTGCCTCCAAGTGCTGCTGTGTCCACTGGCGCTGATCTATCTGCTCATCAGCTTCTGGGAGCAAGGCTTGATCCTCAGCCTGAGCAGAGGAAATAAGCAGTTGCTTCAAAGTGCTCATCAAGTGGCCAATGTCACTGAAAGTTCTCCTAATGTACAGAAAGAAGTCTTTGCCATTGGCAGAGGGGTTGGACTAGATGATCTTTACAGGTCCCTTCCAATCCAAACCATTCTATGATTCTCATTTGCCTTTTTTTTTTTTTTCTTTTTTAGATAATGACAGTCTCCATTTACATCAGCTTGGCACTCTTAATTTTCACACTCCCACCATATGTTATCAGGTCTGAACTGCAACTGTACACTACCATTAACCTTCTCTTCCCTTTGGTGCAGTGGGGCCTGAGTAAGGAGGGGACACTGGTACAGAAGTTACCCCATTTCTCTACCAGTCTGTGGTAGCAGTGTTAACCTGAGGGTTTGCTCCTCAGATATCATTAGTTGTATGTTACAAACCCCTGAGCAAATGGAGGTCTGGGGCAAGGGGCATACAGTCAATGCAACTGTTTTCCTCACTAGACAAAAGCGGTTTCAGTGGTAAGCAGGCAACACTGAAGACTTGGAGCAACTTACCTTTGGTCTCTTCGGCTGAGGTCCACCATCACCTGCCCAGTGCTCAGTCGGTCCAGAATCTGCCAGGTTGCCCTCTGGTATCTGGACTGACAGATTTCTAAGAAACAAGGAGAACACATCATTTTGCGGGCTGACCAGATGCTACTACTGCTACCTATACTAGCCTTACAAGTGTGGCAGCTTGCAAAAGAGGGACCAAGAAATTAGAAACGAACTACAGTCTCAGTTGAAACACGTATCGGGCAGCTGCCGCATGACAACAGGCACAACATGGATTAGAGGTGCCCACCTGAACTATAGCATTGAACTTCTGTAATTTCCAACTGCAAATTATCAACCATGACACTGGAGGACTGGGTCCTGACACTCCCACGACCAGCAAGCAATCTCAAGCGTCACACAGTCATGCTTGGTCAGAGATGCTGACTTCCCAGGCAACACAGAGCATAAATCAGATTATATACATCTTGCTCCTAGAACTGTGTAAGCTACATAATAAGGTATGCGTTTAGAACTGCAAACTTGGTTAATTCAGTGGAAAGTCAAAACTGCATAAATGTGATTCATCTTTTGAACCTTCCTATTATTTCTGAATCGTGTCTTCTAATGCATCTAGCTCGATGCATTAAAGTTCATTGACACCTATCAACCTAAAAATGTCACACCTAACACAAGAGGAAATTATGCAACTAAAAGTACCTAACTGCTGAACTAGTGTCAGAAAACCAAACATAATCCAGAGATTAGATTACAGTTATTTAAAGTTCTTCTGTCCAAAATGGATGTAATACATTCAGAGAAACAGACGTTTTAGCTTAAAGGCAGTTTTCCCTATGGAGTTAAGTGCCTTAAATGAAAGATTTCTACACCATGATCTTAAAATCCTCTAACACACTAATTAACACATGGTCAGGAGCCTAAATGCAAACTTACTTGAGTCCAACTGCATCTTCCCCAACTGGCTCTCTGCGCTTATGATTACTAGGATCCCTGCGCAGAATAAAGCCCTCTGGGAGCCACAGTGAACCGTGTTTGCGCTTACGCTTTGCCATCATCACACCCAAGAGAAGGATTAAGAGGATAATCAAAGCTGCCACAGCAAGCAGGTAAAGCAACTGGGTCTTCGGTGGTAACAAGGGTTCACCTAAAAATTCCAATTAAAGTATGAGATTAACACAGCTGAGGCAACAATCTTGACTCTACATACTTTCTCTTCTCACTCAGGTTTTCCCCACACAGTGTATTGTCTCTATGAAGTGACACCTTTAGAACAAAAGCTTGAGGAAGTTTAGGCTCTTCTGTGATTGTTACAAGAATACGTCATGTCTGTTTGGCTTCCCTTGATCTTGTTTCTCAGAGGGTTTTTTTTTTTTTTTTTAAAGAGTATATGGCAGCTGAATTGAAGATTTTGCTTCTTCCTCAGGAGTCCTTCCAGCTGGCTGAAGACAGCCATCCTGAATCAGTGTTATTACCAATCTAGAAAAAGGTTGCAGCTGAGGGAGCAGAAATCAAAGGGATTACATACTGCCAGATGAGAAAACATTTGCCAGAGTGAGAAATGCCTCCCCTCCTCCAACTGCACCTTTCTCATTGAATTCATGGCTTAGAGCATACAAATGGTTTCTAGGGCATAAGATCATTGCAGTGTGTGACATACTGCTGTAGCATGTGAAAGATTACTGTTTCCACAAGTATTAAAATGACTAGGCTCCAATCTTACATTCCCTGCCTTACTAAGGAGAAGATGCCCCTTTAGAGCAGAATAAGCATATTGCACTTCCATACTTCTGTAACTGTGGATGAATGTTAGCTCCCAGAAACCACGCTGAACAGTGAGACATATTAAGAAGATGATCAATAATAGGAGCATGCACTTCGCAAGCCCAGGTTTACTGACTGCCTTCTTGCACAAGCCATTTTTGCTCTGCAATTACTTACTTTGGACAGACACAAAAGGATAAGGTAACATGCCCTTGATTGCCTGAGCAGCTAAGAGAGCTGCAGCAGCTTCTGTGTTCTGAAAGCATTGCTCTGAATCCTCTGCACACTGACGGTTGTCAATCTCCAGGAACACCCTGGTGCTGCAGAAACACAGTAAGAGGGCATAGAAGTTAGCAAGAGAAACTTTTGCCAAAGCACTAGGTTAAACTGTGGCCTTTTAAATTAATCTTTCCACCCCAGCACTGAATTTGGCAGTTGCAATGACTTGACATTTCCCCATAAAAAAAACACAGATGGGCAACAGCCCCACATGGTCCAGAACGCCCCAGACACCTACAAGCAAGAGCTACCAGCATAACAAGGCCAGGTGAACACAAAGGCTTCCACTCACCCAATGACCTCTTGCTCTAATTCTCTGTGCTTGCGAATGACCACAAGGGATCGCCGGCTCCGTGCTGATGATTTCTCCCCATAGTACGGGAACACCATTGGGTTTCCCTGGGAGTCCAGCTTGATCCTCAGATTGGTATGAAGGAGAGTGCCCAAAGTGCGCAAGAAGCTGCGAACATCACCCAGCAGCTCATCAGGGGGCATCAAGACCACAACGATTAGGGTCCCCTCTGCTAGCTTCTCAGCTTTGTCACCAGCGCAGTCAAGACCGTCCCAGCCACACTCCTCACTATTACAACCCTGGTCACAGCGGCCATCTGCATAGTGATCTGCACAATACTTGTCATACCTAGAACAGTGAAAGGGTTACAGGCAGCATATAAGACTACGCGTTCTGTACAGTATACCTGCAGTCTAGAGGCCAAGGCCTTACATCTATTTGTAATCATCAATGGTTGAGGTAAAATAACAGTTGTGCTCAGGACATAAGGAGAAGAGATGTAACCCTAGGATAAGGGTGGCATAGCAGAAGAAGGGAGCAAAGAACTCCCAAAGAACATGCGGTTCATTTCTGGCACAGTGAAGAGAACTTATTCTGTTTACTAAGAAAAAGCTACAACACCTCCTGCCTCACCAAGGCAGAATCTTCTGCTGTAGGATTTATCATAAATAACTGAAGAGAAAGAAGCACCATGATAAACAAGCAGGAAAACACATTCAGAGGTAGCAAACAGCTGGGACAAAAATACAAGTGTTGCAGGTATGGAGTGGAGTTCAGGACAGGAGGCGGCACTACTAGAATCTAGTACAAGGTGAAATACACATCACCATTGCTCAGGCTTTCAACCTAGTTTGTAATATACAAATTCCAGAGCTTTCCAAAAAAGAGAGTAAAAGTAATGTAGCAGCAAAGTCCTTCATCCAAATTTTTAGCAAAAGTACAAATCAGCAACAGAAACAATGGAAGAGACTGGAGCAGCGGGTATGAAGAATACCCGCTGCTGAAAGTGCTAGCAGGAGATTTATTAGTGACACAGAGAAACCATTCTCAGGATTATGCCTTACTTGCATGTTTTGCTATTTTGCTGACATTCAAAGTTGTCAAACAGACACTCGGGTGTGTTGCAGAACTCGTCACACTGTCCATTGAAAAGCATCCAGCAGCGCAATGAAGTGGAACAGTTGGCCCAAGGGTCTTCCACTGTCAGGGAACAGTCGCCTCCATCCCACTGGCAGGCATGAGTGTTACAGTCTTCATCACAATGGCCGTCTTTTGCTTTTTCCACACACTGTGAATCCAAACACCCTAGAGGCTCTTGGCTGGGATGTACGAGCTGCTCACACTGGCTGCCTTGGGCGTGATCAGGACACTGACAATAATAGTAAGGAGGCTGAGAACGAGGGTGGCAGCTTCCACCATTCTGGCAGGGGGCACTGGCACAGCCTGTGTGTGTCTGACATTCCTCTCCCACAGACAGCTTGGGGCAGTAACACCGTGGACCAGAAGATGTCTGGATGCACTGCTCGCCCTTCTTGCATTTCACTTGCCCACAAGTACTGTGGCTGCTGAACTCACATTTCGCCCCAGAATAACCCTAGGGGAAAAAAGCAAAACAACCAGGCTCAAAACTTATTATTCAGTGTTCTGAGGGCAGGAGGCAAGATGTCCCATGCAAACCCTCTCTTCTCAGTAATTCCCTTAGCCTCATCACAGAGCGTGCCATGATTTTTTTGGGATCTAGCTTCAGGGACAAACTAGGAACTTACAAGACTCTGTTACACTTCTGAATGGACTTAGAAGAGCTGTGAACAAGGAGAATCTTACAGTAAGCAGAGAGAACAACGGATAGCAAAAAAAAAAACAAAAAACAGCCTGTTGAAATTTAATGCTAGCTTTAAGACAGAAAAGCCAGCTAGGCATCCTCAACAGCAGAACTGTTTGGGGTAACAATAGGTAGCATCACTCTCCTAGGGTACCTGGAACCCCTAGGTTTCCCAGCTAAATAGATAAACTAAAGGATATGGGTACAGACTGCCCAAGGACACAATCGCAAGTACAGAGAAGAACCTTAACCAACGCTGGACCAGTGAAACTAACGTGACTGTAGCCAGAGAACACTACAGATGAGGCAGGCAATCCGATTTCAGGATATGGTGCTTACCGGAGGACACTGGCAGATGAATCCATCTGGCATATTGCTGGCAACAGCACAGGTACCTCCGTTCTGACAAGGCTTCCGGGGACACACATCTATTACACTCTCACAGTGACGACCTGAGATGTAGATGCATGGGGAGAAAAGAGCAGAGAAATGTATGTGTGCACATCATAAAGCCATCACAAAGCAAAACACTAAAGCCAACAAGTAAAACGCTCTAGCAAAGCTTTTTCCTTGGAACAGGTAAAGCACACCTCTTCAGATAACATATGCTCTCTAAGTAGCAGTGGAAGAACACACAATTCCAAAATCCACATGGGTTATCTGGAGACAGCCCACCTGTCCGCCTCCTCAAGAACACGTGTGATGCAGCACAAAGACAGAATTTGCTGCTGCCACCCTTAAGTCATCCAGGACGGAGACTAAAGAAACTGAGGGTTCTTAAGATTTCTTTACTTTTTGGGGAGACGCTCAATAAATCGAAATGTAAATCACACTTTAACTATGAGTGAACAACCCTCAGCATCTGGCAAGGACAAACAGATGTGAAGAGCATCTTCAGTACCAACCAGCATTGGAAGTAACACAGATGCCCAATCTTGGACCAGGCAAGTAATCCTGAACACCTGACAGATCACCCTACTTATGCACCTGATTTTCTGGTAGAAAATTTTGCCTCGGGACAATATGCAACATGAGTGAATAGGATCAGCAAGCAGAGTCTCCTTACACTCGTCAGCTAGACAGAGAGGGTCTTACTATACTGACTAGCCTCTGCAGAAGCACCCAGAGTCAAACTCTGGCGCCAGCATTTAGAAAGATGAGCGTGACCTAAGCATGACTTGGACCCCCCATGAAAATATTAATAGAAGTCTCCACACATGTGCAGCCAAGACTGACTGCTCTCAGACAGGAGCAGACAAGGCAGGATGGCCCACAGAGTCCTGGCATCCTATCAGTCACAAACCACAGTAAAGCTACCCCCATCTCCTCCCAGGCAGAAGGGTCAACATGGAATGTGCAGAAGACGAATAGCTAGAGGAAGAGGCAAGCTCCCCCTCTGTGCCTAACATTTCCAGACAGATTTCATGTCTGAGACACAGCAGTTCTCCCTGCTCCTCCTAAGGAGCTGCAGGTCTGCACTCCCCATGCTGCAAGTTCCAGCAATCCTTCCATGAGAGCCAGAAGCAACATGCGGCACAATTCATAAAAGAAAGGTTTGTATTTAAGCCTGTCTGTTAGACTAATATCCCACGCCAGTGTCCGATTAGCTATCCTGGTTCCAATTCCATCACATGCCATTCCTTTAGGAACTTCTTGCGTCAGTCTATGTAATGCATTCAAAAATGACTGCACGAACTCTTTAAATGTATGTTCTTGTTATTTATTTGCATCTGACAATCACAATTTTAGTAGAAAGCCTCAGCTTTTTTTTTTTTTTTAAGAAAGGAGTAAAACGTACTGGTGAAGCATGCAAAGAAGGTCACTTATAAGCAGGAAAAGCAAAAAGTTTTAATAGAGGAAAACTGAATACATAAGTTAAACTGACATGCAAACTGGAAAGCTGAAAGTTAAGATACATCTGGAGACTATTAACTCAAACTTATGCCCAGCGGGAGGCAGAAAGCAGAATAGCAGTAATACTGACAAAGAAGAGGTCTAGAGAGAGCTAGACATAAGTCTGTGTTGCGTGAATTTTTTGCAAAGTTGTGATTCAAAGCTGGATTGTGGAAGGATCACGTAAATAAGCTAGGAATGTACAGTCTGTCTATGCATAGAGTACTCCATCACCAATATAAGGAAGAAAGGGAGTGAGGGTTATAAAAGGAGGCCAAAAGCTAATTATAGATATCGTAACACTAATTTGTACAGAAAATTCGTATGCTGCTTTGCAAAAGGAAAAGCCATGGAGAAGCTGACACATGAACAGTTACACTTCCACTATTAGAAACGGCAAACTATGAAGGAGGGAAAAGTATCACAGAAGAAAAAACCCTGGCAGTCAAGTATCTCAGGAGATTCTTTAGTCTGAGACAACTCTGGAAGCCCAATTTCTTTAAAAAAAATCTTTAAAAAGTGTTTTAAAAACTGAGACGTGGTATAAGGAAACAATCAGATATTGTAAAGGGAAGCAACTACATAACATGACAGCCAGAAAGAGAAAGAATGACCATTTTTCAAGATAACACTCTGAAACTGGAAGCATGCTTGTGAATACTCACCAGTAAAAGCACTACGACAGATGCATGTATAATCATTTATCAGCTGAACACAATCCAGACTTCCACGAGGGTTACAAGGATTAGAGAGGCATTCATTGATATCCCCCTCGCATCGCTCGCCTGCAAAGCCTGGGAGACAAATACAGCTATAGCCCCCAATCTGGTCAATGCACTGGCCTCCATTAAAGCAGCGGGGTACTCCCGAGTCTGACATACAGTCATCCACATTCTCCTCACAGAAGCGACCTGTCAGAAACAGCGTAAGAGACAATTTGAGAATATGGTGTCATGGCCTCATTTCCTATGGTGTTGTTCATCAAGTTTTAAGACTACCTGAAACACAGTCCTAGATATAAACAGGTAAAGATCCCAGTTTAATGCAACCCATACCCAGTGCAGTCAGTGAGCCTCAGATCTGACCTAGGAAGCATGTGTTTTAGATCCAATCTGTTCTCAATGGTATGTCATACTGATATTTAGCAGCTTCCATGCTTGACTTAATTTAAGGGCATAATTAAAAACACAAAAACAAAAAAACCTAAGAAGATCACTCAATTTAGCCCTGTGACTGAACATAGTCAGAGAGCCCTGCGCTGTCCCTTGCAAGGCTGTAAATTTCCCACTATTCATTTAACTTGGCGGCAGCCCTGAAACTCAGCAAAGAGCATTTGTAGCAACATCATTAAAACAAGCAACAAACCAACAGAAAAGCAACTGTGATAAAACACAGATTCCTGGCCAGCATGCCATTTCTGCAGTTTGACTTCTGGGAACCAGCAGTAAACTCTCGACACTGCTAGTGATGGCAGCTTCTCCCTCTCCCCATCGGGTTCCCTTTCAAGAGGGAACGTCTGGTCCTGGTTCTGACTTAGCCACACAGTATAACAGATAAAGGGAACAGTGAGGGTAAGTTGAGCAAACACTTTTGTCTGTTAGTACAGTTGATTCATCCTGAGCAAGTAATGCCATTGTGGTGGTTTCGCACCAATGACTGACTAAACTATACCGCACCACACTCTCTCCCCCACCTCAAAGGAAGGGAGGGGGAAATAACTGGGGAAAAGAAGAGCTCACAGGTTGAGATAAGGATAAATTAATTAAAGGGAAAAGAGAAAAAAACAAGCAAAGGCCACACAGAAGCAAAGAGAGAAAACTACAGTATTCTAGTATTCTCTGCTTCCCATCAGCAAGTGACATTCGGCCACATCTTGGGAAGCAGGGCCTCAATCAATACATGTAGCAGCTGTTCAGGAGTACAGATGTTTTCATAACAAGAACTGCCCCCCCCCACCCCCCCCCTTCTTCTTCTTCAACTTTCCCAGCTTTTATTGTTGAGTGTGACATCATAGGGTATGGAATATCCCTTTGGCCGGTTTAGGTCAGCTGCTCTGGCCATATCCCCTCCCCACCTGTTGCCCACCCCCAGCTTACGGGCTTTGCTGGGGTTGGAGAGACAGTCTTGATGCTGTGCCAGTACTGCTCAGCAATAGACAAAACACTGGTGTGATATCAACACTGTTCTAGCTACAAATGCAGAGCACAACACTACATGGGCTGCTGTGGGGAAAGTTAACTCCATCCCAACCAGACCCAGTACAGCCATTCACGTGTATATGGAAGATGTTTATACAGGCATCAGTAAGGCATTCATTTCAAACTAAGCCAGGGACAAAAGCTAGGTCTTGATATCCTAAGTAGTTATTCCAATCTTTTCTAATTCCTTTCATTTAAAAAAAAAAAGTCACCTCCAAAAAGTAATTTATCTCAACCAATAATGGCTGAGGAATTAAAAGACGCACATTCAGAACCATGCAGAATCTTTCAAAGGTGGAGGTGTGCTTTAGTACATCACACATTCTGGGAAAACAGAAATTAGTACATAAATACATACTTTGATGTAGAGATATAAGAAACAACTGGTTTTTTTCCTTTAAACTGGAGGACCAAATTAAGAACAATACATGAAGAATTGTTAAACACAACGATTTTCAATGAAATAAACACTTACCCAGACTGGGGAGATGTGCTGACAGCCACAATAAACTGAATGAATTGGTAATATGCACGTGCAGGAGGCTAATATTTTAGCTAAGTAACCTTATCTATCTAATGTGCATCTGGAGATTTTTGCCTATGTTGAGGTGACACACTTCAGAAAGAAAAAGTAAATTCAGAGGAACGTAAAATCTTTAACTGATTTGAGAAATAAGAAAAAGAAAAAAAAAGTCAAGTGAGAAAGCATTTGCTGATGGGTAAAAATGTGCTCTCTGCAATCTTTAATATTTTCAATAGTAGAAGGCAGGGCCATCAGGTCAGATACAACAGGGAAATGTAAGGTTAGGTTTCAAGAAACACAATGTTGAACAAGCTGTGGAATCATACTTACTAAAACCTGCCATTTTGTAGCTGTACTTCTGTTTAAAAAGGGCTTTTATCAAAAAAGCTTAAATTTGCTAAAGTAGTTCAAACTGGCCTACAGGCATTGAACTTTTTCACAAAAAGCTCCAGGACAGAAGACAATGCAGGGCCAAAATTTAAACAAGGGCATTGGAAATTATGCAAGAACTAAGCAAGTTCTCTGTATATTTAATGGCATCTTAGCTAAAAAGAAATCTTGGATTTACTGGAACAAAACATCTGTTCCCCAAAGGACACTGTTGTGACCTATTCCTTTAAAAGAAAGGCGGGGCGGGGGGGGAGCTCTGAAAGACAGAGATCCCATAGCCTAATAAATTTACATATTTATTTTTAAAGGGAAAATATGTATCTCAAGGGATTCAGTGCACTTTGGGAACATTCTTCAAAGAAAATGATGCATTCCCTTTAGACCCTGTGTCAGGAAAGCAGTCAAAGGAAAATTCTTTCTTGTAACATTCACTTAATTGCTGGGTTTCATACCTCGAGTGCCTGGTGGACAGGAGCACTTGAAATGGTTGACAAGGTCTATACATGTTCCTCCATTCTGGCAGGGCTGAAACTGGCACTCATCCACTTCATATTCACAATTGACACCCTGGTATCCAGGCACACACTACCAGTATAAAAATAAGTGTGAAAATCTTTTCATAACAGATACATTACCAGACATCTGAGAAAGGCTAACACAGACAAAGCGAACCCTCAAAGGGACAGATTATGACTTCCTTTGTAGCCGTACAACCGCAAGTGATTTCAAGGGCTGCAGAGACAGACAGCTTAAGCACACAACCATGTGACTACTCAACTGCGCAATTCATGCCTGAATTTGAGTGACTATTTCTGTAAAATAATGCAATCAAATCCTGAAACTTCTTGGCACTGAGATTGGCTTGGAAGTTTTGACTTAAGATTTATGTAAGATCCATCCTTTCCTTCTGGGCACATGCTTCCAAGGTGTTCTACCATTCTCCAAAGCTTAGGAAGGTTGATATACCATAATCTTGTGGTCTACAGTGTTCTCTCCATCAGCTGTAGGACTTAGAAGGCAGTGGAAGGCATTCCCCCACCGTGAAATGCAAGGGATACTTTGCCTGCCCAGTAGGGTAAATACAACCTTCCCCTAATGCATTCTACATATATTTTAATACAAAACACATCTCAGCCAAAAAAAAATCTTTCAAGATAAGAACTCCGCCTCCAAGGAAGCAAGGAGTTCAAGTGTCTATCAACCATACCTGCCTACAAATAGACCTCCAGCTCAGTTTTAAAAAATGTCTTTCAGGAGCACTGCTTCTGCCACAGCTAAATTAAAAATTATTTCCAGGTGAAGGATGCTTTTATCCTCTCTTTGAATCTATTCTACCACTGGCACGTGTTTCTGATTTCTTCTGATGCCTTTGCATTACAGTGCTCCAAATATTTAGGCCACTTCCTACTAAACCACTGTGCATTACCTCACACTGGTATCCACCCAGGTGACCCCTGCAGGTAGCACCATTTTGGCATGGGCTGGAGTCACATTCATTCAGCTGCTCCTCACAGTAACTGCCAGTGTAACCCACGTGGCACTGACAGCGGTGCGTGTTTCCAACATTGAGGCAACGACCAGAGTGCTGGCACAAGCGATCTACAGTGACTCCTGAAACAAAGTTAAATAAAGTGAGCAAACGTGCAACGCTTGCCATCGGCATTGGTAGCTCAGCCAGGAACGAATATGGCTAGACCCAACAAATTGAAAATGTGAAATTGAAATACTGAAGAGTTACTCTTTAAATTACGAAGAGTCAGAACCACAACTGGCTTCTGAATGAAGTCACTGCTCTGTCCCATTTGGATCAGTCATCAGCATCAATACCGGTATTAATTATTTGCATTATATTAATATTTAATAGTATCGACATTATTATTGATGTATTATTTTACCACTGGCAGGTGAATACACATCTCTGAAGTGTTACTGTTGCAATATAAAGGTTCAACACACCTAGAATGTCTGCAAAATGTATTGGAGCTTGACACCTTGTTCCTTTGACAATGAATCTGCTTATTTGGATGTCCTCGACTGAAAATTCATGACACTATGCATGAGCCTGGGCTCCAAACCATTTTCCAGGAAGAAATTCACTTAAAAACCAGATCTTTTACATATGCAACATCTGAAGTAGGAAATTACTTGAGGAGGCGGGCAGGGGGGGCACAGTCTTAGCTATAGCTAAAGTAGCCAGTATTCTCAGAGAAAATACTTGAAAAGATCAGGAATTACAAGATGCCTTTCATGTACAAGGACAGCATGTCTTTAACCTGGCTTGCCTGGGATTTAGCAGAAAGCATAAACAGCCAATGTATTTTCCAGAAAGGCAGTCTGTGTAAAACAGTATTACCGAAACAGACTAAATTTTCCAATACTTCTTTTCTAATATTTTTATGGTAGAAACTAGCTCCTTACATTAGGGAGAACCAAGAAAGCCTTGACTCCCAGTAGAACCTTGCAGAGATTTTCTAGCTTAGATGCGACTGTAATGACCTCCTAGAGGTGAAGGTCTCTGGGATTTCCAATTCATGCTGTGTCCACAGGTGTATGAGGAAAGCAGGCATGGATTAATGATGCCATTGGAAATGTTTTTAGTTAAAGCACAGAGGATGCTTATTTACCCCTTTGTGAAGCTGCCACTTGACAGGAGACATTGGGCACGTCGCAGTAAGCGCCAGTCCAGCCAGAAGGGCAGACGCATCGAGTCTGGGCTCCGCTTTGGACACACGTGCCTTTATTCTTACAGGGAGACTTGCTGCATAGATCCATAGGTGTCTGCAGAGTAAAAAATACAACATGATATATGGTGAGAGCGCTAGGAAACACTATTCAGAGTATAAGTTCAAGAGGCTAAGAAAGGAAGCTAGGCTCTGCAAAACTGGTTCCATGTAGTTTTGGAAAAAAAGGGACAGTAATTCTCAAGTCTAAGCTAGGTGCTGCACTGACAGTCTCAAGAGCTTGTATCTCTAGGAAAGAGCAAATGTACAAGGAATTAAACCCCAGATGGCAGTATAATTTCATCAGTAAGATGATCCTCACACTTTGCTATGTAGAGGGATCTTTGGCTGGCTAGGTTTGAGACAATTTAGTTTTAATCTCAAACTAGGCTTTTATTTCCACCTTAGTAGGAAGCTTCCAGCTATCAACAGTAACAGTACCATTTCTTCTCCCAAACTCTCTCCATTCACTTTTTTTTTTTTGAGGATAACAGATGTGTTCCACATCTTACTCTTTGCTTTTCCTTCATGTTATCAGCTTACCACACCTGCTTTTGGCCCCATTTGTTCTAGCATGCTCTCTCTGAATTTTTGTGTCTTCTGAGATTCCATTGAAACCCCAGAACTGTTTTATGAGCTGACCATGGGCCAAAGTACACCGCTTTTCTTGTTTCCATATATAAAAACAAACAGCATCCAAACAGAGACCAACATTTTTAGTAAAATCATCATATGAAAGTGGAGTGAGGACTCAAAGTAATTGTCTGACCTAATATAAACCAGTCACTAACCATCATTTCCTTTTTGAGCACTTAGTCTTCAAAGCAATATAGCTATTCGATTGATTTCAAGCTGACTTGAGGGAAGGATGAGGTTTTTAAAGTGAGTAGTACTGAATTTTGGCTGCAAAATGCAATTTCAATTGCAGAAAGTTCTGCTTTTCAGATGCAAACTGTCTCCCCACAAAGACTAAAAGAGAAAAATCTGTGCTTTCACAAGCAACCAAACAGAAACTTGGAATTCAGTTTTATCACATGCATTTGAGTGTGAAGAAAAACACTGAGCCTCTTGCTTCCGCATTTGTAATGAGTAGCTGACTATTTTACATGCAAATTCCATAACTTATGAATCATTGTCTGATTTTGTTCTGTGTATTTAGCTTTGCTAATTAGGTCAAGCCAATTTTCCCCTAAGACAAGAACTACAGTGTAGCTGTTATCTATAACTCTCTCAAATACAGCTTTCAGTTGTACTTTTAAGTTTAGAAAGTTCTGGTTTCTCATACAAAATGAGTAATACAATATGATCAAGTTTCTCTGAATGTAAAGGCAACAGACTTTCTGAGAATCCACATTTAATTTGGGGACGGGAACATTAATTCTTTTCTCAAGTAATAACAAAGCAAGCATAACAGAAGAGGAACTACTGAACTTCACAGTACTTTACGAACACTCTCAATACAAATTCTCCCAACGAGGTTTCAGTGGTCTGCACAGAATGCATAATTAAGGTAGCAGCAAGAGGGGCTGCTTTTTATATCACTTCATTATTTTGCATTCACTTCCTCCATTTGCAATACCTAGAAGCAGACCTGACAATTTGATGTCTAGCAATGTACTTCTGGAAATTCACCTCCCCCAGTGCCACTAACATGCTTCTTCTAATACACACTGTGTTATAAAGACATTTTAGCACGAAAGACAATTTCAAAATCCTTGTAAAACTGTAGTGCTTTCCAGTAGTTTCAAACATTTACCGTTTTATTGTTTGGTTTTTAAATGGCAGCAACACTTAGACTTCTTATGAAGAAAGCCAATACAGTGTTCGCTGCTCCAAAGCGAGAGTCTCAAATCATTCTCGCTATTTTTGATAAGCATATGAAAAGAAATAATTCTAATTTGAAAAACGAAATCAGCACTGTGCTTCCACTAATATGCCAAGTTTCACAACTTAAATTCAAGTATTTCTATACTTAGAATTGAGTATCACAGCTGAAATGAGACGTATTAATTTTAAAAAGGAAACCAGAACATTGTCAAGATACGATTTTCCCATTTAATCTGTAACTCATCTCTTGCAATTTCTTTGCACTTCCAGCACACAGTCAAATTTACCTGAGTCTTTAATAGGTACTAGTCAGTCATTTACAGTATAGGTTTGCAGCTCCTATGCTCACTGTAGAAAACAACATCACCTGAACTTAAGTATGCAAGTAAGGCTAGAGCTTTTTATTGAAGTTGCGAACAAGACGATTGCTTCAGTTATTGCCCCAGAACTTTTTCTGGCTTTTTATGCAGGCAGAAAAAAACCATCTACATTTAACTTGGAAGAACCACACTTCTCTGTACAAAAGAGAGCAGTTAAATCAATGTCCCGCTAATAAAGCTGATATTCTTCCACTCAAACAGTAGCTTTTTTTTTTCTTTAAACACAGCATTCTGTCTTAAATCAGGACAGTTTTATGTTTCAAATGAAATGCAGCATTTTCAAAGCTAACAGCTGTTTCTCATTTAAACCAAACAAAAAACTTATCTAGAAAGTTCCAGTGATACCTGTCCTCAAAAATAAATAAATAAATAAATAAAGCATTTTTCTCCTTCTTGCAAGCAGACACTTCCAGATTTCCAGAGTTTTGAACAGGGGTACCTGCTCTGTTACAGAGAGGCTCTGGACTAAGTTTTCCCCTGTGCTAACAGGCCAACCACCTCTTACCAAAACTGAAAGAACAAAAGCACTTGCCATGTTTGGTACATCACATCTAACCCGTAACTTCTGCTGTCGAACAGTTCAAACAACAGTTAGTTGCCTGCGCATAGCAGGCAAGAAAATATCACCCACCTGACAGTTCTTCCCAGTGTAACCCAAAGGACATATACATCTGTATGTGCCTAGGCTGTCCACGCAAGACCCTTTGTTCAAGCAAGGATGTGAATCACACTCATTAATTTCCATGAGGCAGAAGGGTCCCGTAAACCCCACTGGACACTGGCAGGTAAAGGAATTGACCCCATCCACACAGGTACCTCCATTGAAACAGGAGCTGCAATAGAGTGAGAGCAAAGGTAAGACTAGGCAAAATGCAATTAGCTCATAGGCAAAGACAGCACATAAACATAACTGAAATGAGACAGAAAACCAGACTGCAGGATCATCTGTGCACTGGTAAGCTCCTACTAAAGCAACATAAACCAGGTAAGAGTAATTTGGTGAGACTCCAGTTTACTGTCTTTTACCTTGACGGGCAAAGAAAGTAAATCATGGTTTCAACGAGTCACTAGTGACAGAGTTAACTTCTCATTTAAAGAAATCTTCCCAGCTTCAATGTCACCACAAACTGTACTGCATCAGGTAGTTTGCTCAAACTGACAGATCACACACAAATTTTATTACAAATTCTAACTGCATTACAAACTATGAGAAACTTTTTTTTTAAACTTCAAAGGAGTCAAAGGTATGTTTTCTCAAGGAAAAAGTTCATAACATGCAAAACAGAAGCATGTTCTTCACTGAATTTATGTGAAAGTATTGCTACTGCTAAATCCCTTCCTCCTCTTCTCACGAGAACCTTACTTAAGTCCTTGATTTGTAAAACTACTCACATATGCCCTGGAAGAATTCAGATCAAAGGAATTATTCCCTCCAACCTTCTGATCATAAGAAATGCTGTCAGAGTACATGTCCTACAGAGAAGTTACTGGGAAACTTAAGGGAAGTAAAGTTTCATGCAAAATTAACTCCTTACATTTTTTTTCCTCCAAAGAAATGCCTGCCAGGAAAATCCTGGTCCTCTGAAAATAACCCTAGATCACACTCAAGATAATCATTTTGATAAAGTGCACAAAATGAATTCCTGCTTGTTATCCGTCTTGTGCACTGTCAAAGGGTACTTTGCATGAGAGAAGTGACTGATTCATCTCCTTGAACTTTCAGTGCAAGCTTTAAATATCTAAATTCTGACTGTAATTAAGTTAGAGATGTCAACACCAACCTATTTATCAGAGCTGTTCTTCTGCCTTGTAGGCTAAATTCCATTTTTCAAGGAGCAAAAACTGCCTTTAACATTCATGACAAAACAAGGAAAAGAAGAGAGGAACTGTAAATCATTTGGCATGTTTCACTGAAATCAGGTACCCATCTCCAAAAGAAAATGGCATCCTCTCATAGGAGTTCTCACACAAGAGACAAGGAAGAATCACTTGAACCAAATTCAAATTAACCAACCATCACTATGCTCTTAAGTATATAGCTCAGTGAATTTTGATTGAGAAGGTGTGACTGGTTTAGCTTGGCAGACCATGTAAAAATTGCTACATCCTTCATTCATACCTGCAAGACTGGTTTCTGTCCTGACTGATAAGGAAAACAACCAGGATGAACCCCAAGGAAGAGCCGGGCGTTCTGCTAAAACACCCAACATACTTCACTTGATTAAACAACTGTTGTGCAAATTAAACACACCCTCATCAGTGACACAATCCTGTTCTTAAGATGTTAAGATACTTCCTCCCCCACAACTGCAATTTTATAAAAGATAAGAAAGATCTTTTCTTTGTGTACAGCAAATGCGTGAGAATAGCAAGAGCTTTACATTTAGGCACCTTATTTATTTCTTGTAACTAGACTGGAACAGAAGATTTGTTCTTTTTTTTTAAGCATTTCAAGCTGTATTAGAAATTGTTTCCATCTGAGAATCTAAAGTTACTTACATCAATTGTAATGAAACTTAAAATAAATATGCAGAAAAATGATGGATACGCACAGTTAACCCTCAAAGAGTTTTTAAAGAGTACCAAGTGAACCGACTATATAAGGACAACCTGTTGAGCATTTTAACTCAGTTCTCTCTCTCTCCCTTATGATGACCTCCGTTTTTAATCTCAACTCTGCTAACCTGCATCCAATTTGTGAGCACTAAAAGGTTTCTCTGATGATTAAACCTTTCCAATACAAAATTTGTGGATTTGGTGCTCCTCCCGGTTGCTTCTTCAAAGCTTTTCCTACCTTTTGGCTTCCATTATTTGCACTTAATTCAACTCAGGGCTACTTTAACGTACTTGCCTTTCTGAGAGTTGGCCATTGCTTCCATTTTTACAGTTTTTGTATTTCTCAACACAGTAACTGTTCATAACCAACCAACTCATTTCTCTCCCTGTACAACACTCTTACCAAAATACAAGTTTATGTTTTATTAAGATAGCACCTGTTACTGTCTTAACATTTGTTGAACACTGCCATACTCCTCTTACAATGGAACTAAGCTTCTAACAAGTCTTGCAAACAGGAGACCAACTTTGACAGGCAGGTATCTTTCAGCTGCTATCCTGCACAAGATAAGCAAGTTTCCCTTGCATGTATCGCAAGTATGTCTCAATGACAAAAGGCAGGAAAGCAGATCCTCATCTTTGAAAAGTGCTTCTGAGTAGGACTGTCTTCAAGCCACAAGCACACATTTTGTGGCTCCTTAGTACAGCAGCACAGTGAAGTTCTCACCTCTCAGTGCATTCATCGATGTTGTTCTCACAGTTGGTTCCCTCAAACCCAGGTGGACACTTGCATGTGTAGCTGTTGACATAGTGGGTGCACGTGCCTCCATTCTTGCATGGTTCACTCAGACATTCGTTGGTATCTGTTTGACATTTATCTCCATGAAATCCAGGTAGGCAGATGCATGAGAAAGAGTTTATCCCATCCACACATGAAGCTCCATTTTGGCAGGGATCTAAGATAGAAACGTTACATTAAGTGTTAAAACAGATAACAGTAAAAACCCAGGCCTATAATAGCAGCCTTTAGAAATAAAGTATTACACAGCCCAGAGGGTATCAGACTACAAGTTTTTCTGAGCCCCTTTATGGAAGAGAATTGCAAAGCATTACCAATAATGAATGCACAAGGAGGTGTGGATCAAGACAAAGCTTCAGGGCCTAAAGGTTTCTCTGCTGGGATTTGGTCAACCAAAACCAACAAAACCAACCCCAAAGTCTCTCAGTTTAAGATTCAGACTCTGCTTTTTCGACAAATGCCTACCGATAAGGCAATACAAACAGCTCAGCAACTATTTCTTCTTCCTTTCCAAGTCTTCTTCACAAGAAAAGTTGACCCATTCTTTGTCCAGACACTCAATGCATGAGGGAACTTATGTACTTAATTCTAAGCATGCAAGTAGTCCCGTCAAATCAAATGTGTGTGTGTGTGTGCAAATGAGTACATGTATGAACACTTACACATAATTAAGTACTTAGCATTCTTCCCAGTATCAATGATTGACCGAGGAAAGGCTGGTGGAAAACCCCGAAAATTCATACTCAGCCTTGGATTCTCCTCACCTCTGCATTTCTTGGCATTTTCTTTATTGCTACCAAAATCTTTATTTCTGCATCACCCATTTTTTGGTCTAAGCCACCCCCCATTACTACATTCCTTCTACGTCCACAAGTACTAATCTGTCTGAAAGATCACCATCACTCAGTAGTTTCTTCCTGCTTTGCTCCTTCCACTTTTAGATTTAAGAACCACATCCCTACGTCAGATACTGCCTCTGAAGCCAGCTTTCTTTTCTACTCTGCCTTCCCTAGTCCAAAAGCCTGCATACGTAAAGACAGGGAGGGAAATGGGGAGGAGGAAGGAAAAGGGGAAGGATGAAGAAAAGGTTACTGAGCAGTTTTTTTGATCTATGACTATCTTCAGAAGTATTGCTAAAATACAAACTTTAAAATGCAAATAAACTCATCCAAAATTTTGCAGTTCAACGTAAGTACAAGATCATTCTGTTCACTGGTAAATGAAGAAAGCAGATGTGAAAGGTAATTGAAGCTAATTTATTGACTGAGAAATACACTCACATGATAAAAATTTGTTATAAGACAGACACCTGCATCCATTTAAAGGTCATCTGACTACTGCAGAGAAAAAGCTCATTCAAAGCAAGACCTCTGGCAGCTATAAAGTGTTGTGTCTATAGCAGCCAGCCACTTATGACTAAAGCCAAAAGTTGTGCATTCATGTCCTGTGCCACATTTACTGGCAGAAAACAGAGACTACAGTATCAACTTTTCAATAAGTTCTTCTTATTGATTTGTTTGCTTCACAGATTAAAGACATTTGGCTCAAGCCATGGAAGGTTTTTGTTATGCTAAATGAAATCAGCTGTAGCAGTAGCTTGAAATTCTTCTTCAGCCTCATGGGTGTGCTATGTAACACAACACTGGATGAATCTCACAACTCAAGAGAGATTTTCCAGCCGTTAAGGAAAGAATGATGAACACTTAAAATGTTTGTATCTTCAGACACCCACATAAAACCTAACAGGAGAAGCCACAATCTTATTGGCTTCAGTAAATAAAGCTTTGGATCAATGCACCAAAGTGATATTTTTTGCACTGTACCTGTTTGCTCAGAAAGAGGCAAGCAAAAGCTCAGGTTGAGTCTTGGAACTTCTTTCAACAGTGCTGCTTTGGGGCTCTCTGACAGTAACTTTTGCTAACATACCTGTCTGGATCCTTCTCTATAGCAGTCACAAATTAAAATTTTTTTTTTTCCAATGCAAAACATGACTCTCTAAATTCATGCCTTAAATCGATAAGACTTTGGTTTGTTTTTAAGCTATTCCAATAAAAACTAGAGGTATTCCTTTTTTTCTTTTCAAGAGGCAGCCAATTAAAAAAATAATACAACATTGTGAGCAATTCCAAGGTTTGATAAAGCACTTTTCAAATAGTAACAGATGAGCTTTTAAACACATGACACTTTTCAGGAGACTGATTTTCTCTGATGATGATACAGAACATGCCCAGCAAGAAAAAAAATTCAGTATGTATTTGGTCTCCCTTGTAAAGAGCACTGTCAAGGGCATGAAATAAACATTCACTTTCTTGTAGTTTAAACTATTTCAAGACTCATCACTGTATGGCTTACCCTCCTGCAGCTGATACCTATTCTGGAATACAGTGCCTTCCTGCTGCTCAATTTGCTTTCAAATATGGATTAACTGGAACAGCAATAGAACCCACTCTTTCCAGAATACTCACGTCAGACAGAGACATTTCAGGAAGGACTGCTATGCCTCAGATTCCCACCACACCTCAGTCAAACTTAACTTTGAAATACAGGTAAGCCCTGCAATGTTACTTTAACTTTGCACATTAAAATTTCAGGCAAATACAATTCCTCATTCAACAGTGCTCCTTAATAAAGTATGGAAATTACAAGGATCATTTCAAATTAAGAATCTGAGAATAACTCCTATTATCAGTTAGAATCCAATAGTCCATTTCCAGCAGCTAAAATGTAATACATGCTTAAGGCAGGCAAAATCAAAGTATTACAAGGCTGAGGTTTTGAGGGTTTTTCTGTTGTTGTTCTCCGTTCCCTCCCTCTCTCCCCCCTTCTTGGTAAGAGATTATAAAGGAACTTTGAGTATCTGTGCTAAACACAGAACAATCCGCTGATACTCACTTGACAGGCAGTCATCAATGTTACTGTCACAGTCTCCTCCAGTGAAGCCTGGACGACATTCGCACAGGTAACTGCCTTGAATGTTATGGCACAAAGCATGATTTTTGCAGGGCTTTGAGAGACATTCATCAATATCCACTGTACATCTCTCCCCTAAAACACAGAGTCCAGAAGACAGACCCCTCATTATGTCAATGTTTAAAAGGCTCAGTGCAACACTGCTCAGTGTTGAAAGTTCCCCACCCACATTACCTTCCCAACCAGGGGCACACTGGCAGGTGTAGCCTTCAGAATCAGGAGATTCTTGGCAAATTCCTGAGTTTTCACAAGGATCAGGGGAACAAGGAGCAACCACTACCTGGCAGTTCACACCTGGAGTGCAGAAGGGGAAAAAACAGGTGAATATACTGCTAAGAGCTTGGTGCTTCTCAGAAAAATGAAAAAGATTGCAACCTGCATGATTATCCTACACAGCAGTGGATGGCATTTCCATATTTGAAAAATCTCAGCAGAAGAAAAAGATCAGAGCACTCCTCATGGGCTCAGTGGGTACAAGCAGATAGCAGACATGGTAATTCCAACTTATGTAAGTTATTTCGAGGGGAGTGACAGGAAGACGAACTCACTGTAGAGGGGCATGGGGAAGCAACAGGCTGTAAAATTCCAGCCCGTGAAAGATGGAGTCTCAAAGCCCACTTGCAGAAAAGACACACAGTAAGTGGGAAAAGTACAAAGATGCAGCTACTACTGCTTAAACAAAGCTTTAGTCTTCTTTAATAT
The DNA here is from genome assembly GCA_013399475.1 of Chauna torquata. Classification (NCBI taxonomy): domain Eukaryota; kingdom Metazoa; phylum Chordata; class Aves; order Anseriformes; family Anhimidae; genus Chauna; species Chauna torquata. The sequence continues at coordinate 263,722 of VXAL01013287.1, read as the reverse complement.
ATTTTCCCATTGTTATTCTGATCACATGTTTATTTCTATTTTATTTTTTATTTTATTAAAACTCTTCTAGTTTTACATTACTCTTACAACCCAGTTCTAACATTTTCTTCTTTCCTTTTCCTTTGACTAGTTTTCGTAAAGCCATTGCTAAAAACTCAAGACTTAGCAATTTATTTATCCACTGGGCAAAAATTCACCACCATTTTTAGATAGTGCCACTACCAAGCATAACTTTTTCATTGAAAGATTAGCTTATCGCATTCTGATGAGTTGCGCGTTAAAAAGATTGTTGCCTGTGCAACATCTCTGGTGGAATGAGACAAAGTCATCCATCTCACTGCATGCCTAGCTGCTTTCACGCAACAATTACAACATTACTATTTTATCTTTAAGTATCTTTCCTGGACTTTGATATCTGAAAAAAAGTTATCTTTCTAAGTGGCCCTATTCCCCCGTTAAAGGGTTTTTACACTTCAGAAAATTATTGTGAACTGAACAGCATTAAACTTCCAATAGATTAATGCCCCTTCAATTCTCACTGCATGTATATAGCTTATATAGCTCAGTTTAACTTTCTCACAAAGTAAAGTAAGCTGAAACGCAACCAGGACATTTCTTAGTAAGTCCAAACAGGGCTTAAATGTGGTCTTACAAAAGCATTCTACGACTGTATCACATCTATGCGAACCAACTGTAACTCAGCTTCATATAACTGTGGCATTTTCCCTCAATTCCTATTTCCATGAAGTTTAATAAAAAGATTAAATTGGCATTAAGGGTGCAATGAAGTGGAAAGGAAAAGAACAAAATTCTTTTTGAATTTTCACCTTTGAATCCTTTCCTGCAGGTACATCTATACCCATTCAACAGATCCTCACAAGTTCCTCCATTCTGGCATGGGTTTGATTTACACTCGTTCCCTTCTGTTGAACAGTAATCTCCTATCCAGCCTGGGTCACAGACACACTTGTACCTTTAAAGGCAAAAACAACAGCAATTTGAAAACATTCTGAAATAACTCGTCTCGAAAATTTTGCAAATAAACCCACCCTTAAAACCATACTCCCCTCCTGTTAACAGTTTCCACAAAGCACTCAGCCAGCCAGCAATATGTTTCTGCTTTGATAAGACCATCTCAACACATTTAAACAAAGACGGGGAAAAAAAAAAAAAAAAAAGATCAAAAAAAGTGGAGGGGAACAATAGGTTCCAAAGATGATTGGGCTAATTTAATACAAAGTACTGGTTACAAATGAAAACAGCTGGTTGGGAGCAGCAGCAATTTACTCCATCATGTTTCAAAATCTGAAGTACAGCAGCACTCCACCCGTACAACGTAGATCCGAGGTCCTAGTGAATCACCCTGGACTCCAGCCACACAAAATACACACTGGCCTCCCTCTCCATCATGCAAACAAGACTTATTTTATCTGACACTGAGCATAAGGCGTACATGGGCATAAACATGAATGCAGGTGACAGGTAATGGACAAGATGAACCAAAACAACTTTTTTCCAAGCTTACATGGAAGCTGAATTAGAAATAAAGGCAGTGTTCAAGTCAGCTCCAAGGAAAGTGCTGAATCCTGCCCTACAGAGCTACTGGTAGTGGCAAATCACTTCCTTGCCCAAGAGCTGACAACACTTTCCAGGACACAGCACGCATCTGGGAGCAACTACTATCCCTCATACAGTTGGGAAGTTTCACAAACATAAGCACGTCCTCCCTCCCCACACCTGTCAGCTCCACAGCCCCAGCGGTCCCAGGGCCCATGTCATTCATTTACCACAGACTCGTCATTAACAAAGAGAGGTCTTGATTCAAGGCTCCTGAACTCAGCATTTGGTCTTCCTGGATGTGATGACAGCAACTGCTGCCATCAAAATGGCCAGAAAAAGCTTTCCTTTCTTCTCTCAGGCATGCAACAGTGTGACTAAAGCTGATGAAATCTCAGCCTCAGATACACTGTTCTAAGACAACCACTGCTCAGCAATAAATCTCCTAATCTTGAGAAAGCTGCTAGAGCAAACAGTCAGAGGCAACTGCATTCAATCAATCCATCAACTCCAGCAGGATGCCTTGCTTTGAGAGAATTAAAAAAAAGGGGGGGGGGGGAATAAACATAAAAGAAAGCTAAGAAAGCTTTTCCCCCAAGGAATGTGATGACTGATTTTACTGGGGGAAAACGTTAAATAGTTTTAAAGGAGAAACAGGAAGGAGATGGAGAGCTTGAACTACTAAATCTTACCTTCTGGACTTTTCATACTGAGCTCCTTCTCCAAGCCTTGAAGAAGTACCTTTCTATAATCCCCTCCAAATGGTTGTTACACCTAAATTTCCCCAGCAGCCTTCTTCCAAAGCTGTTCTCCGTCTCCTAGTTTCAAAAGTTATCTGCCTGTTCCTTCATGCAGAGTATTTGGGTAGCACAAATGGCTCTAGCCACAAAGACACTGTCTACACTCAACATTTTAGACCTTGATGGAGTATGTAGCTGCTGCTCCCCAAAGGTTCAATTTGGAACCATTTCTTTATTTTAATCGCTTTCACTTTACTCACTTGAACTACTGAAACCCTCCCTTTATACAGTGGCAGTCCACGCTGTGCTACGTGCCCATGGAGGGCAGAATAACCAATATTGAAACAGCACAGAGGGCTGCTGGTGACTAAAAGGCCTACACCTTACTGTGATCACATCATGGGCAGCAAATACATTTGCATCCTAACCTGACTGAGAAATTACAGAAAAATCAGAAGCCTCAAGTCAAGATGAAACTGGCAAAAAAAAAGTATACAAGGCAGACGACAAATTTAATATGACAGTAAGAACTTACCCACTAATGACATGCGTGCAGTTACCATGTACACAGGGATTACTAAGGCAACCATCTGCCTGTGACTGACAGTGAGGATGATGGTAACCTTCAGGACATACACACCGAAAGCCATTGACTTCATTTATACATGTTCCACCATTATGACAGGGGCTGGATGCACATTCATCAATATCCACGTTACAACGTGGGCCTAAAAACCAAACCAACCAAACAAAAAAAAGTTACTTACTATTTCTTATAAAGAATAATACATTACTTAGTATTTCTTATAGAACATTTGCCTTGCAAGTTGGTGAGAAGGTACATTGAGAGAACTCAGTAAAGCCAATACAGAGGGACAGATCTTGCATACTTAAGTGGCTTTAACTGAAAAGAATGCATTTTTGAAAGATGCAGCACTTTCCTGTGCCTGGAAAACGGCACTTATGCTCAACAAGTATATACAAACCATTCAAGAATCTCGGAGCTGCATTAAAAAAAAAAATCACAAATTAATATTTATAAGAAGGCCAAAGTCACTCAATTGTATCATGCTTGGAACAAACCTCTTGAGCTCTACTTGTCAAATCCCTGCACTTCTGCACTGAAATTACCTACCCTTTCAACAACCAATACTGCCATACTGTCTGCAGTAAATATAGTTCTTGTGGTTTATTGTGTAAAAGGAACTCTAAGTAACACCGTATCCTGTTTTGCCTGCTTCTCTTTACTGTGTGTGCCAGGACTGCAAGATCCTTGAAGTAGTGACCCTAAGATCTTGTGAGGCTGGAAAGCTAAACAAAATAAGTATTGAAGTTGAAAAGCATGGTTAACATAAGGAAAGGACAAAGCAACGAGACCCCACTCAGGCTAGCTCTTTAAATACTAGAACAGGTCAATTCATCATATTACTGAATTATTTTAATAGCATAACGGTAAGTCGTCCAGTAGGATAACAAACATGGTATGCTGACAACAAGGAAGACAAAGGCAAGAATGATCAGGATCATGCCTCTTCCCCCTCTAGGAACTGAAGATATCACCGTGACAGACCAAGTGGAAGAAAGGAGCTTCAGAAGTTTAGAAAGATGCCAAGAGAAATGCACAAGACACATGAAACCTCTTAGCACTGTTTCTAATGTATTTCAGATCAATTCTAATTCGAATCATTCAGTAAAAAAAAAAGTAACAAACGTGATGAGAAAACTGTTATAAACAGTACCAACTGCCTTACGACAATTATTTTATAAGAATATTATCCTACATGGCTCAAAACATATTAAGTCCATTATAAACAGTGTTGAGATGTGCTTTAGTCATCAGAACTAGTCCTGATGTAGATCTACAGTTCTGAGCATGGATCCAAAAGTGCATAAAAGCTTCTTTTTTCAGTCTTGCTTTTACCATATTACATAATTTAAAGAGGAAGCAGAACAGATCACTCTATGAAACAGAAGTACTGCAAAAAGCAGGTTATTCAGTTGGAAACTTCAGAGTGGAGAGCAGCTCATTAAAATACTAGTTCATGCTTTGCTTTTGCAGAAAGAGAAATACTATTTGTGGTCAAAGCGCAAGGTACTGTCTAATCAAACACCTGTCTATATTGTTCACAATCTCTGCGTCCCTGGAAAGAAGCTGTAAATAATAAACCAAAGTCACATGGTTTTATTTGTTATAAAACCGAGAACCATGAATTGGACGTAATTACCCAACAAGAATGGCCTTTCACAGCACAGATTAGGCCATTTCTCTGCTTGGCATAACTTGTTGTAATGTAAGATGCTGAGATTCAATGATTAGAAGGATTTACTGAGATACTAACTGAATCCCTTGCAGTCAGTATGCAAAGAACAGCTTCCTTAGCTACCAGAATAACTATCTTCAAAACAACTCAAAGCTATCAGGTAGCTGACCTTACCTGTAAATCCAGGTTTGCAAGCACAATTGTAGCGATTAATGCCATCAATACAGTCCCCATGAATGCATGGGTTACTTGCACAATCATCAAAGTTATTTTCACAGTTCACTCCTGGAAAAAAAGAAGTTGGAGAAATAAGGAGGCCAAATCTTACAAGATGGACAACAAAACTATTCCCTGGAAATAGCCAAATTAAGAATCCCACCTGCTACAAAGTTACACAGACAACTTGAACAGGTGATGATGCAGAAGCACTGCAACACCAAGGAATGTCACCCGAGTCACTAGCTGCTGACTGAATATGACCCTGAACTTGCACTAAATGCTTAAACAAAAAAATATGCCATTTTGAACACCATACCTATTTTTTTCAGCAAATATACCTGCATACTTGAATTCTGGGGGAAAAGAGCATGTAAATTTTTCCAAGACCACTTGCAGTACCAGTGAGGGTTACGCGATCCACACAAACACAGGAAAATGGAGCAACCAAAATTAATGTGAAGACGATAATTGCTTTAGGCTCTTACCATAATTCTATATGCAAATTTAGCACACACCAAAGAAGACACAAGAAATAATTAAATCTTGAATTCTGCTAGAATCCATTCCTTCCACTTGTGCATTATGTACCTGAAGTGCCCAGCAAACAGTTGCATTGGTAGCCATTCACCAAATCAATGCAGCGCCCTTGATGGAGGCAAGGATTGCTGTGGCATTCATCTATCTGCTCACTGCATATGGCACCCATGTATCCAGGATTGCATATACACGTGTATGAATCAATTCCATCTTGACATTCACCATGGTGGCAAGGATCAGGATCACAGTTGTTGATATTCTCCTCACACAAAATGCCAGTAAAACCTAAGGAAAAGTGATCAACAAGAGTAATTAAGAGGTTAACTGGTACAATGCTGCAGTGAATACAATGTAAATATAGAAAGTATCGTTAAAAAAAATAGCAAACTGGCGGACAAAGCACCAAGAGTAACTGGGCACCTCAACTGCTGTCCATTTTCCAGCCCTGGAAAACAACAGACTCTTCCACTGCTCACAGCACTACAGAACATCTTGCATGGAGAATCCTGACATCAAAAGTGGTTACCTTCAGTATATTCAGAACAGTAGCAACGAGAGTAAACATGCACATCTCCATGAAATATTTACTTGCATAAATATAAACTATCTGAAGGCACTCTCCTGTCATTATTTCCTCTACACAATATCAGGGGATTTGACTTTTTCACTCTGTGAAATTACTGCAAAGATGCTGCAGAAACCTTCCCAGGAGAACTTCCTTGGCTCATGTCACAGCTTCTCCAGCTCTGCTTAATAAAAAGCCTCTTGCCCGTCTCTTTGGTAAGCCTTTCAATAACTCCAATCAACCACCAATTGCAAATTTATGACAGACTGCATGCAACCTCTTCAGTTTGGAGCAATGAAGCAAGCAGCAATTTGGCCTGTTTCATTCTGCTTCAGCTGGGAAATATCCTAAGCAACAGAAGACAGAATCTATTCACCAGAAGGGCTAAAAAAAAAGTTCAGGAAGATAAGAACAGCAAACAACTCCCTCAAGAGCCCTATTTTCCATGATAGGGCAGAGCTATATGAAATAGGGACGATTTAAAATTAATGGATTTCACAGATGAGGTTTTGGAGCCACAACTCATGCTGCCTTCCAGTAGTTGGAGATAAGGAAGGTAAAACTTCAAATTTCAGACATTAACTGGAAACTGATACAAACCAAGCTGCAGGCAATTTCAACAGCTGAAGAGCGATTCTCACCTGAGTATAACAACTGGATAACAGGCTCCCCATTTTTCATACAGGTTTGTGGCTAGTTCTCTGGTCAAACATACCAGGTGACGGCTAACATTTCCAAGTTCTGCGAACGTATGCATGGATGAATGGGTGTGGAAGTAGGTGGGGAGAGGGAAGGGAAGCTAGTTAGAGAGATGGATATAAAAAGATGTTAGGGAAGGAAGAAAACCAAACCGGTAAGAGAACGAACAGTGTCAAAAAACAGATGACTGAGGGAAAGAAAAGAGGAAAGACCTAAGACAACTCAAGAAAAGAAAAGTCATGATCTACCACTGGGAAGGAGAAGTGGAATAATGCCAGAAGGGAAAGAAAAGACAAAAAGCAAGCAGTAAATAGAGCTATCTGTACAGCATTTGGCCAAACATTTTGCAGTTTTCAATCAGTTCTGCAGCCGGTGAATACCATTCAGGGAACATATCACTCATATTACGAGTTTAATAGAGCGAGAACATATTCAAACATTATTTTGCAGTAACTGACCTGCCCCAGTGATGAACTCCATATTTCAGTCTTACAGAAAGCTGTCAATATTAAATAATACTTAGCATAAATTTGTTCAAAAAAAAAATTACCTTGCCTCCTACTGTAGCTCAGCTGAACCACTTTAAGATCAGGCATATTTCTCGATCTCTTAACTGAACATACCTTAATGATGTACGATTTCCCTCTTTGCAGAGTTAGATTAGAAAAAAATCACTTGAACATAGAACATAAGAATTCTTCAGAGGGGACAGAAAAAAAGTTCCAATACAGAGTCCCTCTTCCATTTGCAGTCAAAGTACTAATCAAGGATTTTACTAGGAGCTGCTGTTTAAGTAACATATCCATTTGGTTGCTTCCAGCTTGTTCCTCGAAAATGTTCCATACACCATGTGCCTTCACAGTAGTACTAGTCTTCCCTTCTCATCTGGTAAAGACAGGATTTCTGTACTGAGATGGTTCCCAGTAGTTTAATGCCCAAATTCAGAACATGCTTTTCAAGTAACAGCTCTCCACGCTGTCCTCCACTACACAACCCAAAACTCTGCAATAAGCTCTGCAATGGATTAATAGTGCAGCTCTGCACTCTCAGGGAATGAAAGTAACCAGACCACATGCTACCTTGAGAAAGACTGAGATAGTTCCAAATTTGGAGAAGATTTTTCCTCTCCTGATTAGAACTACTTCACTCCCCTACTTCCAACAAGCTGTTTCTTCAGGTACTTTGAGTAAGGGGGAGAAACTATGTGTGAAAAGAGTGGGGAGGAAATTCTAGGCTAATCTTGGCTGTACTCTGTACAGTGCAGAATAAGTTAGTGAAGTCAAATGAATTTGCCTTAACAATTTGATTACTGGAATGATTCAAACAGAGAAAAATTGCACATAAATCTAACCAACCTAACAGTACGTTTCCAGGACAGAGGCAGCTCCAGGAATTTTCAGCCTTTTCCATAATGGAAGAGCTAAAGCCAATGCTTTCCATGCCTGGTCAGTCTGAATCTGCATCATGAGCAACCCCAGTCACCATTAACTGAAAGCAACCAAAAGTTGGTCCTTACTGAGAAATAAAGTGTAACAGCTTTGAACTGCTCACACCCTCTTATTTGACCAAATGTAAAAACTACAGATACAAATATATCTATAACACTCCTAGAGGTCCAAAGACAAGAAAATCTCTTAATTAAATCTGGCACTTCTAGATGTGCAATTGACCAAGCAGTAAAGTAATTTAATGCATTCGAAAAACCTCAGTTCCATCTACAGCTCTGCCAAAGTTTCTGTATGATGCCTGACAAACCATTTAAACTACATTCTTGCAGGCAGCTACTGTGTGGTGGTACTTCCAGTGGGCACAATTTTTACTGCATTTCGATCTTTCACTTTTGACGTAAAATAGCCTGAAGGATCAGAAATCAGTAGTACTGCTCTGTTCATTGTTCTTCAACTGTACACTACAAAAAATCCGACTTAGAAGAAAAGAAAGGAAAGCCACAGATAAAAGGCTTCACACTGCTGTTTTTCCATTCGGGGATTCCATGGTCAATACAGAAGAAGCTGTCACCTTCTGGGAAGCAAGTGATGGGGCTGAAAGAGGGAGGCCAGAAATCCCATGAATTGTGAACTCACTGCCATCACAAGTGAAACGGTTTCTGTACTTAAATGCTATTCTCTGCTGCTAAGGAGCACACAAAGCTTCACAACAAATGAGAAGTATTTCAGAGAAAGTAAGAACACTGACACTCCTTTGACCACCCCCTTTGTGTATTTAGGTTACATGCGATCTCCAGCCCAGGGGCTCTGAACACAAGACTAACCTGTGGCACACTGGCACTCATAGCCATTGGGATGGTCGATACATTTGGCTCCATTGAGACATGGTGTGCTGGAGCAGTCATCTATATCAATCTGACACACAGCACCACTGAATCCTGAAAGGCAAAAAGATAGTGAAAATCCAGAGGAAATTTGAAGCATTCAATCTGAACAGCTGCACTGTGAGGAATTATTTAGTAGCAAATCCTTAAAGCCACCTAAATATAAGCACAGTACATCTAAACTCAGTTGCATCACTAAACACACACACACCACACCCTGGGTGGATTGGTTCCTCATCCAAACCACCAGCCAAAACACAGTTTCCGTCCTCCCGGTCAAAGGAGCCTCAGCTTGAAAACTGAGATGGCAAAGTCAAACAGAAATAAAGCAAATGGAGCACAAGTGGTGTCCACTACTGACCAGCATGCCTGCCTTTAAAACCGAGAGGCCACCAATAGGAACTTTCAAGCAATCAATGCAATCAAATTAAAACAATAACACATACTTTATCAGAGCCTTCAGACTGCAGTTACTACAGTAGTTTGGAATGTGGTACAATGCAGTACTGTATCCTTCCATACACCTCTTGAAATAGTCAAACTATCAATAGGCTATGTCCCATGATGCAGATCCTTAGACACTTCAAGAGACCATGGCGTGGGCGGGGGGAGGGCATGGGGGGAAATCAAGGACTCCAGGAATGTTTCTTTGAGGAAGAAACCAAAGGAAGAATGGGATATGAGCCAGAACATCGTTACTGAATACAATGGGATGCAGAAGGCTTTTGTCGAGTATATTCCGATCTCAAAACTTCTTGTGAGCCATCAGGAAGACAAGTGATGTTTATAGGTAACATTGATCCCTCAGCTCAGCGTTTATCCTTTTTTTTTTTTTTCTAAAGCGGAGACCCAATCCACCTCCCTCCTCATGCAAGTTACACAAACTATATTAATGGAAAAACAGCGTCTGCCTAAAAACCTCAAAAAAGGACAAAATGCATGCAGAGGCTCTGATTTTTATAAAGTGTTTAGAATTACACATCTATTACTCATGTCTCTCTAACTATGATATGCACGATAACGTAAGGTCTTGCTGCTAACTGCTCTTCAAGGTAAGATGTCCAACTGTATGTTCCTCTGGACTTACCCAGTTACAGGCACAATCCTACTNTTTTTTTTTTTTTTTCTAAAGCGGAGACCCAATCCACCTCCCTCCTCATGCAAGTTACACAAACTATATTAATGGAAAAACAGCGTCTGCCTAAAAACCTCAAAAAAGGACAAAATGCATGCAGAGGCTCTGATTTTTATAAAGTGTTTAGAATTACACATCTATTACTCATGTCTCTCTAACTATGATATGCACGATAACGTAAGGTCTTGCTGCTAACTGCTCTTCAAGGTAAGATGTCCAACTGTATGTTCCTCTGGACTTACCCAGTTACAGGCACAATCCTACTGAAAACCAATGCATGCCTATTCCTGTTTACCAGTAACTGCAACTAACTCAAACTGCACGAAGACTACGGAATCTCCCAAGAAACACACTGCTCACAATTTCTCACTGGTTATCTACTGAGTTCTTGGTAAGGTGAAGCAGGAAAGCCTTCCAGAAATAAGTACTCACCAGGAGGACAGACACAGAGGAAGCGGTTGACTTTATCAAGACACTCTCCATTGTTCACACAGGGATTACTCAGACACTCATCAATATCTTCTTCACAGTGAACACCTTTAAAACCTGTTAAAAAAAAATTTGACTGAAGGCCTTAGAAAGCATCCCTGAGAGTGTAACTGCCTTTTATATCAGTGCTGAAAGTCTAAAGCTAGTTTCATTGCAGTAAAGTTTGCAGTTTGGACAGAACCTATGAGGTAAGAGGTGCGTTTTCTGGTATGTTTTCACCAGAGGCTGAAAACAGATGCTGAACGTGTGCTTTTCCACAGTGGCCAATGTGCTTACTTAATCAGTGGTAACAGGACAAGTTTGTGCTGGATTCACATCTAACATTTTCTTCCCCTTGATAAGAAGAGATTACGTTTTACCCAAATATATTGATATCTGCTGAAGTGGTATGCACTAATATAATGTACAAGGTAAAGGAACAATCACAGCAGACAGCTAAAAAACCTTGAGTTAAACTTTTTGGCAGAATAAAAGAAAAATGCTACGAGGGGTGAAATATTTGGGACTAGAGTTCTACCTTTCAGAACAGGTTTGATATTAATAAAAATTCATTCTAGTTTTCATGGTATTAGCTGATCACCTGCAGGGGTCACAATTCTTTCATTATACTATATACAATTGTCCAACTGGCAACTTGCACACACACCCCCCCCCTTTTTTTTTTTTTTTTTCCTTTTCTAAAAAAAAAAAANACAAAGTGACTCTTAAAGTTTGTGCCCACTGTGCTTACACAAACGGAAGCTTCTGCACATGCATTTAACTGGGTATAGTAACAAATATGTTCACATACACTCCAGGTTGGTGGACTAACTTCCTGCACTGATGTAGAGATTGTTCTCTTTCAGTCCTCTAATTGCTTTCTCCCTCCCCACACNAGTTAGTTTCTCAAGTCAAAGGAAACTTGCATCATTTGAGGTATTTTCAGCCGGAAAAAAAGACACCCAAACACTTTTATCCAGAATCATCATATACGTATCGGAAAACAAAGTGACTCTTAAAGTTTGTGCCCACTGTGCTTACACAAACGGAAGCTTCTGCACATGCATTTAACTGGGTATAGTAACAAATACGTTCACATACACTCCAGGTTGGTGGACTAACTTCCTGCACTGATGTAGAGATTGTTCTCTTTCAGTCCTCTAATTGCTTTCTCCCTCCCCACACAAACGCCAAGTCTGCCTGGCTGGTGCCCCCACAGAAAGCTCTCTAAANTCTAAATGTTTCATTTAGCCTCACCCCATTGCAATTTTGTGTTCTACCTCAGCAGAGCTGGCAATCCTCCCTGTGCTCCGCCTTCTGATTTTTCTTTTCCACCTTTGCTGGAAGCCCCATCCTTGTCAGAAACTCCTCTCACCTGGCATACATAGACACGTGAATCCTCCGATTTTATCCAGACAGGTGGCATCATTTTGGCATGGATTAGAATGGCATTCATTGATATCCATTTCACAGCGAGGTCCTGTGTATCCTTTCAAACACTCACAGTGGAAAGAGCCTTCTGTGTTTACACATTTCCCAGCATGTTCGCACGGATTGCTATTTGNCACGGATTGCTATTTGCTGCAAGAAAGATAAGCGTGTGTGGCAAAAGCTTTCCTCTGACCAGGAAAGCCACAGCATCCTTTGTTAGTCATGGTCCTTTTCCAGTAGTCATTCCTTTCTGACAAGTAATACAGGGGAAAAGCCTGTTGATCCCACTGGGGAAAGGCTACTGTGACTGAAGAAAACATGTAGCAGTTACTTGCCTTGTCAGAGGCAAAAAAGAAAGATTACCATCATTACCAATGGACCACAGGAGCAACTCTGGTCCGTGTTACTAATGACAGTTCTTAGGAGCAGAGTACCAAGAGCAGAGTACCAAGTGGCAGGGATTAGAGATTTACTGATGCTTTGAAGGACTTATCTCTAGATCATCTTTTTGATTTACTTCACTCTTGAGACTGTCAAGATGCTGCCACAGCCACAAAACAACCAGACTAGTCCTTCATATGTTTTCAAAAAGGAGTAGTACATTTTTCCAAGGCAGACTGAGGAATGAAATTCAAACGAGCTTCTTTCCAACAGCTCCATTCTGGTTAGGTACTGTCTTCATGCAGAACATTCTAGTAGCATAAACTAATGCACACAAAACTATCAGCAAGTCTGTGGAAGTCCAGCTAATCCCCAGAAGAACACAACAGGATGACAGAGAATTACAGCTTTGAAAGTCCATGTGATCGCCAGTCTCAGAAGGCGCTCAAAAGATCCAGCCATATTCTGGCTGTCGAAGAGTCTTGATCTCTCCCTGCCA
>VXAL01013287.1:207770-249831 GCA_013399475.1 Chauna torquata | reverse complement strand
CTGGCTGGTGCCACCACAGAAAGCTCTCTAAATGTTTCATTTAGCCTCACCCCATTGCAATTTTGTGTTCTACCTCAGCAGAGCTGGCAATCCTCCCTGTGCTCCGCCTTCTGATTTTTCTTTTCCACCTTTGCTGGAAGCCCCATNTGTTCGCACGGATTGCTATTTGCTGCAAGAAAGATAAGCGTGTGTGGCAAAAGCTTTCCTCTGACCAGGAAAGCCACAGCATCCTTTGTTAGTCATGGTCCTTTTCCAGTAGTCATTCCTTTCTGACAAGTAATACAGGGGAAAAGCCTGTTGATCCCACTGGGGAAAGGCTACTGTGACTGAAGAAAACATGTAGCAGTTACTTGCCTTGTCAGAGGCAAAAAAGAAAGATTACCATCATTACCAATGGACCACAGGAGCAACTCTGGTCCGTGTTACTAATGACAGTTCTTAGGAGCAGAGTACCAAGAGCAGAGTACCAAGTGGCAGGGATTAGAGATTTACTGATGCTTTGAAGGACTTATCTCTAGATCATCTTTTTGATTTACTTCACTCTTGAGACTGTCAAGATGCTGCCACAGCCACAAAACAACCAGACTAGTCCTTCATATGTTTTCAAAAAGGAGTAGTACATTTTTCCAAGGCAGACTGAGGAATGAAATTCAAACGAGCTTCTTTCCAACAGCTCCATTCTGGTTAGGTACTGTCTTCATGCAGAACATTCTAGTAGCATAAACTAATGCACACAAAACTATCAGCAAGTCTGTGGAAGTCCAGCTAATCCCCAGAAGAACACAACAGGATGACAGAGAATTACAGCTTTGAAAGTCCATGTGATCGCCAGTCTCAGAAGGCGCTCAAAAGATCCAGCCATATTCTGGCTGTCGAAGAGTCTTGATCTCTCCCTGCCACGGGGGAAGCTGCAGTAGCTCCCACGCAAACTGAGGTACTTCTGTTGCACACAATGGTTATAAGTGTCAGCTTAATTATTGCATCCATTTGTGTGCACTCCTCACACAGTGCTAAAACCCTGCTGCACAATGAAAAATGGTCCATCATCTCACCACTTTCCATATTTCAGAGGCTGAGTGTTCAAACATGGACAGTTACTCTGACTCAGCCCTTTGCCTCAAGTCTCACACAAGATTTAAAACTCATCTAAAGACACTGAAATAGAAGGGGGAGAGCAGGAAAGGAGTCTCACTTAAGTTGAGAACCTACGACAAAAGGTATATTCTTGCCTCTCCACTAGTTTATAAAGCAAACAATCCAACCCCGTTAGCATACTCACAAACAACAAAAAGAGACTCACCCATTGCACATTCATCCACATCCTCAGTGCAATCTGCTCCCTTATGGCCTTGAGGACAGGTGCAGATATAGTGTCCATTCACAGGATTGGTATCACACAGAGCACCCTTCTGGCATGGATTGCTAACGCATGCATCATCCAAGTGGCACAGAAGACCTAGAGAAGCATACAAGAGTTCATTCAAAAAAGCGAGATGCAGCAGCCAGGCCATATGTCACACAGTCAAATTATCCATCCTGATGTTTCAAATAGAGACTGCCACAGCCAGAAGCTTGAGCAGTTTCTTACAGGCTTCAACCCATAGACTACCACAGGGATTTCATTACATACTTATAAGACATTATATTTAAACACAGACTCTGTGACTTCAGAAGTCTCTTCAGCACCCTGGAATGCTACAATTGCTTATTACCACCAAAATCTCTTGGGAGCAGTTAACTAGCTCTTCTCTCTTAACTAGCATGATGATTTTTCTGACAGTCGAAAACATAGGTGCACATGAAGCATCCTTTCTTAACTCAGACACACTGATTACCTGTATTTCCAGTAGTAGTTTGGGGACATTTTTACTTACCCTACAACAGAAAATTCCCAATTATACCAGTAAGTGCATACTCGCCTAGACAAAAATACGTAGGTTTGCCTCCTAGACTTTTGACTACAGTTATCATGAATGGCACAGAGCAAGTCACTTTCACGCATGAATTCTCAGGCAAATACAGGCCCTTCTATGGGCTGCAAAAGCATCCAATTTCCTTGCAATATAAACTGTACTATTTTGTTTCTTCCAGCTTAATACAAATACTTCCTTGTCCCTAGCTACAGAGGTTTAAGAGGTCTTTGCTCACGGACAGCACATGCTCCTTTTTGTCCTTCCAGTTTGGTCACACAGTGCATAAAGTAAACACACAGTTTTAAGCAAGTGCATAAATTTCGGAGTTACGAAGTATCTTTCATGAAGTGCAAGACCTACACAGGTTTTCCATCCTTACCTGCCTTTCCTTCTGGACAAATGCACGAAAAAGAAGCTACTCGATCAATGCAAGTAGATCCATTAGCACAGGAGGCCGTGAAGCAATCATCAATGTTCTTACTGCAGTCATCCCCGCTCCAGCCATTGACACAGACACAGGCATAGCCTCCATTGTGGTTGGTGCAGGTACCTCCATTCTGACAAGCATTGGGCTGGAGCTGACATTCATCGACATCTTCAGTGCAGAATTGGCCTGAAACACAGAAAGGAAGAAGTTTAATACAAGTTCAGGTACTCTGACATGAGAAGCTTCCAGCACAGACATCATAACCAAGTGAAACCCTCTACTCCAAACTGATTGCCACTTATTTCTAGGACATTCAGAAAGGCTCAAGACTGAGAACTTCCAACAGCACTGTCGTCAAATTACACAAGTCAATTGGCATCCCTACATCACCCCAAAGAGGGAGCTGAACTGCAAATAACTTTGAAAACAGTGCGAGAGTCAGACGACAGCCTGCAGCATATGAAGATACATCTGATATGACCTGAGAACCAGAAAGAATGAAGTTCTGCTCGCAGAGCAGCCAGAGGGACTAAGAACAGAGAAAACAGCCTCACAAAAACAAAATAAAACAAAAAAACCTTTGGCCAAAGCAATGTCAACAGGCCAACACCAAAGTAATTCTAGAATTTAATTCGGTCCTATATAATTATGCAACGAGTATTACTTAAAAAAAAAAAAAAGAAGTATAAGATTTTTGAAACTCCTTTACCTAAAATAATCGTTTTCTTATCCCCAGGTATCTCTACAATCTCTCTTTTTTTTTTTTTAAAATAGCCAATCAAAAAAAAAAACACCACATTTGTGACAAAATGATCACTCTTCCATACAACACTTTAACGTCCAAAGATCTTAGAGGGAAGAAAATAAAAAAGGACCACTGAGTACAACCTACTGAGGTCAACTTCACAGGACACTGAATTTCAAAGTCACAGCTCTAGGAAGCTCTGCAATTTGTGTTTCCTAAAGTATTTATTCATCCACATCCATCTTGATTTGACACTACGATCTGGAAAACCTATCACTTGCATCAACAATATTTTGTTTCAAAAGTAAACAACGTCATAAGCGTTAAGAAGATTTTTTTTGTCTTAAGTTTTAAGTTGTTCATTCTTATTCTTATTTTGAGTTCCTTCAATGGATAAAAAATAATGGTTAAGTACCAGCTAGTTTCTTCCCAGGCTGGTATATGGGTACATATGTGCAACCACACAGTACTGGTCGCAGTCCACAATCTTCTTTTTGATAAACTATTTCTAAGCTTTCTGTTACATTAAGAACTCTAGATATCAACCTTTTAGGAAGGGCGTTGAAAATGATGTATGTAGCGCCAAAGGATCTCCCTTTATCACACTGTAAGATTACATTAGTTTCACTTTTTTTTTTTCCTTCCCCTCCAGATGACACCATTACCTCCCTCACTAGCTTGCAGTAGCTTTCCATTATTTGAGCCAAGGCTTCTTTAAGTAACTGCGTTACTATTACCAAGATCCTCCCATTCTTCATCTCCAGCTATTTTATCAGGTGCACGTTTATTTTTGTCTGGAATTCCCCTCTCATTCCAAGAATAAGAAATTCAAGAGCAGGCCCCTGATCTTTCCTGCCAATTTTCCTGGGCTCCAGTTTATTCAGGATCGCCAATTTAGAAGTACTTATTAGATGTTGCTTAAAAGTCACCGCATTTAATAGTGGCCTAGAAATTACGATGCAAGTGTGTGCGCACACACAACCCTTCCTCCGATATACAGAACTAAACCATTTATTGTTGGCAAGAATGTAAAAATGTACTCTTTAGCCATCTCCAGTTACTATACTCCAACCACGATTCCTTTTGTTTTCAAAGTACTTAAATAAATCTTAGCCTTTCGTCCTGTGAGCCCTGGGTTTTTTCTCTCCGTGGTAAAAGAATCAAATAAAAAGTAGAAGTAAGAAAGAAGTTGCTCAACTGACTTTGTTCTGTGCAAGCGTTCCTTCCTACAGCAGGAGTACTCAAAACCAGGATTTTATCGCTTGAAAAAATGAAATAAAATTTTAATAGTAGTAACAACAACAATAGAGTTTTCAGAATTAAACCTCACTTCCCAGATTACTTAGTAAAAGAGTTGGGAGGGGAAATCTAACACTTCATATTGCTATCTGCAAAACAGCTCCCTACGTTATAAAAAACAAAACCATGCATTTGTCATAGTAGAAGTCATTTGTTCATTAGCTTTCAATATTAACAACTCCATTAGCTTATCAGTAACCAAACGGAAAACAGTCAGTTATCTCAGACTGGTTCCTAGCAGTCGTACATATCTTGCAACTCATCAACACAACTGACTTCCTTTAAAAAAAATAATCAAGATGTTATTTGCTTATTATAGAAGATATTTTCCTTCTTTTCTTGGAGGGGGCCCAACCCAGATCAAAGAATGTACACTCTGACAAACGTTCATCCGCAGCATAATTGTTTTGCAGAAACATTCTTGCAGCACCTACATCCTTCTTGTGACTGCAGCCAATTTAAACTTGGTATCACCAAAGCGTGAACAGTTTTCAGCTCTGCAGCTGCCAAACCATGCAGTACTGTTATGCCTTTCTTGAAATCATTTGCCCTGTGATACACTGAATAGCGCTCCTGAAATATAAAGGTTTGTTTGTTTGTTTTTTCTTTAAAGTAAAGATGGGGAATATTACCCCTCTCAAGTTCTCCAGATTTGTTTAACTTCCCATTTCAAGTGTCACTAGTATTATCAATACTTTGGGATTTATTTTTTTCCCCTAGCACTTGCACTCCGCTTCTCTAAAGGATAGCATCAAGTGACATCACTGATGTACTTACAGTAACTATGTCTTGGGCTACTCCGTACTTCCACCATCCTAAACTAAAACAAACTTTTATACAGTCTATCAATGTCTCCACAAGAGAGGAAAAATGCAGAGTTTAAAGTTCTCTGAGCAATTCAACTGTATTTCAAGAATATACCATGTTTGAGCTCTTTATATTTAATCTTCATTCAGCTTCTCAAATTTATAATGCTCCTTTTGCAGCTACGAGATCACAGTCATATTTGTGTTTAATTATTAACATGAATCAAACAGCCCCGTCTTAATGCAGTTTGTTTTAAAAACAAAGGGAATTAAACTCAACATGAGAGAGGCGTAAATGAGCAACTAACTATTGCAATTTACTACTGGATATTTTAATGAAAAAAACTTGTTCTCCATTGAAGTTATAATTGAAATCCAGACTAAGTTCTGGGTGAAAATATACCAGTCAAGTGCAGCGTAAGGCAAGCAGAGCATATCACCCTAATTACATTCAGAAGTACTCAGTCTCATCACCTCCAGGCAAAATAAGCAACAGGTTTTAAAAGATTTTGGAACTATTGCGGGTTTTCTCCCCTTTTTTTAAATAAAACTGGAGCTGTTGAATTGACAAGAATATAAAGCAATTTCAAGTTCACAGAAAATGCTTGAACATTCAACCCACTGTTGAAGTCTGGGTTGAGTGACTTAGAAATGTATTCTGTAGCCCAAACTCTTCAGAAGAGAAATCAGACATTTTTAAGAAACCCATCGGTTGCTCGTATGACATTTTTGAATCTTTACATAGTTACAAAATGGGATTAATGGTCAATATTGGTAATTCTTCAACATAGTTTTTTTCTTTCAAAAACTTGCACACATGTATAAATGGATTCCAAGAGTGCCCTCCCTCAGAGGGGCATCACCACTTAATTCTTAGTGAGCCTAAAGGATGGCCACAACCTGTCATGGTCCTGAAAGTGTTGGTTGGCCCTCAGAAAAGACTTCAAGTCCTGTGCAAATGACACTAACAGATGAATAATTTGGGCAGGTGCTGCAAAGAAAAGATTTGATGCTTCTGTTTTTTGGTTTTTTTTAGCAACCAAGGTCTTCAATGCGGTGTCTGTCCTTTGAGCTTCCTGAATAGCTTTTTCAGAGCAGATACTGAAGGCTCTTCCAGTATATGACACAGAACAGGATTTAATTCTAAATTTCTCTCTGAATAATCTTCACAAGATTTCTCTCCGCCAGTTTAGTAAGGTAGATTTAAATCAAGTGAGAAAAATCTCTGAAAGTTTACTTGGGGGATGCAGCTTGACTTAATTGTAACTGAACCAAGCGTATTTACTTGTAGCGATGTACTTGGTAACCTTGTTTTCCGCTCGCTAGGAAAAATCCAGTCTTTCATTCACAGAACCAAAATTCAACTCCAAACTGCAAACTCTTAATCCACTTAGCTAGAAGTTTCTATAGGTATTTCTTTACTTATGCTTTTGCTACTTTCAATTACATTTCTAAAAGAAACAAATACAGTGTGAACAAGTGATGGTATGCCATCACTTACACAGTGCTTCAAGCTCAAATACACTAATTGTACAACATTTTAATGGGAATGTAGAAACACACATACAAAATACGACAAGAAAGGAAGCACAGATTACTCCAAGAAACTAATAAAAGCCTAACCTGACCTTGATATTTGCAGAGCCTGGGAAATCAGCAAAATGCCGACTCAGGTTCTAAGTGACCTTGTACAAAGTAAACAGCTAGTCCATGTGGCATTTCAAAATTGAAAACTAGAAGTAGAAAAAGGGAACAGGCTTCAACTCTTAGTGCTTTTTGCCCACTACGAAACTAAGTTACTTCCTGCACGTTTCCCCTCAGAAAAGCCATAAAGAATAAAGTAGACCAGGCACGTGGGCTGCTTTGACTGCTCCCATCGTCAGCCCAGCAGGCACTGGGCAGGGGCTCAGGGAGATTCTCCTTCAGCAGACACAGGATGCAGGGGCTCGAGGCCCCTCACGTCGTTGTACCAGTCCTCACTGATGAGGAACAGCTAGATCGTTCTCCCGGAGCTCTTTATGCTAAAAAGAAAAAATAAAGCCCAATTTACAAAGGTAAAGCGGCACACTAAATGAATGCAATCCTACACTGAAAGAGCTTTAGCTTAGGACAAATAAGAAACCAAAATGGTCACCCTGGGAAGCAACAACAGATGCCTCCAAAAGCTGAGCCTACTGAACCATACGCTCTTTGTATAAACCCCAATTCCAAGACAGGAAACCAGACTGATCCTACAGCTGAATGCAGCAGGACCTCTTGTCAGTTCAATCAGAGGTCTTCATCTTTGGCACAGCACTTTTTTCATAAAGGAGAAAGTTTTCTTGGCCTCTTAACAGCTTTCCAGCAGGAAAGACTGCTGATGCACAGCTGGAGTACCAGAGGCCAGAGCCTCCTGAGAGGAGATCTCACGTACAATTTATGCACTAAAAACATTTAGTAGGACAAAGGATGCAAATACATTACTGTGCCTTGAAAACTGAGCTGGGAGGAGATAGCTGCATCCATTTCTCTCAAAATCATGACCACCACAGCACTGGACTCAGACTGAACTGGAAGTCCGAATATCTTAAAAGTTTGGTGATACTGGAAGGGAAGGGTAATTCAGCGAGAATCACGAACTGATCCTCAAGCTCATAAGAGACTCACTGGAAGAGAAGCCTCAGGTTTCAGAACAGCTTTTCTGCCACCACCCTCTCAGTATCTCAGAAGAAACTTGCCACTCATCTCAGACTAGCACTCCACTACACGAATACCTTACCAGCTCTCTTGAAAGGGCTATCTGGGAAACTACAAACCAGTAGATTCAGACAGAATCTCTCTGAAAGAGTAATTGAATTCACAAAGTATTGCAGAGACTGGTGTATAGAGTTTGAATACTATCAGTGTAGCTGAAGGAAGCATGTCTCATTAGAACTGTTCACGTTTTTTCTCTTTCAGAGGACTACTATGTCACAAGGTAAACAGCATCTTATCAAGGCTCCAGAACTGGCTAAGAGACAAGATTTGTGTAAATGACTGATTCTAATTACAGCAGAAGGTTAACCAGTGCAGCACCTCAGGGGACCGTACTGTTACTTCCCATCTCTAACCACCCATGCACATGTTCAGGATGCCAGCTGGCAGACCACATCTGTCTGGGGAAAGACATTCCTCGGTCTAGTCCTTTCTTTTAAGGCAAGGAAAACGCCTATGTTGCCTGAGTAACCCAAAGCACGTTGCTTTGTTGGGTCAAAAAAAAAAAGTTTCCTCAAGTTGCTGTGCAAGACTCCTCGGTAAATGGAAAAGTGTAGGAAAAATTGCCTGGAACCATAGGGCCTTCTAGTAAAGTGGCATTTGCGAAACAATACTTTTGCTCCCATGTTTTTGAATTGTGCATTTGTAAAAACATTCAATTAATCTTTAACCCACAAAATTATTCATATTCCTTGAAGAAACTGAGTTACAATTAATGAATACATACAGGCATTGGAGCATTTAATTAATGTCCTGGAAGATGAACAGCAGGAAACAATATCTTTAACAAAATAATATTTATATTATCCAAGAGGAAGCCAGGGAATTTCAGACAGATTCAACCAAGTGAAGTCATTGGGTGGTGCAACAGCAGACATGGTTTGATGCAACAAATACCAAGTAAAATACGAAAGGAAACAGACTTCTTGTGGAAAGGTTGGATTAGCCAATCCTTGAGGAAAGACTTCAGCTTCCCTGGAAGAGCTCAGCAGGGACTTCTACACATCTCACAGCTTTAATCAACAAAATAAACATCACTGATGAGACATTTGACTACAAGGAAGAATAACTAATGCAAACAGTTGTTGTATAACAGCAATGACAGCCTCAGACTGGAACACGCTTTGCAGCACTGAAGCCACCACCTCTCAATGAAGAGGCTGAAACTGGGACAGAATTCAGAGTCCGACAGACCAACTGAAGAGAAGAATTTCATAAGAGTCTTACAAAGCAAATATTACCCAGAAAGACAGATTATGATAAAAGTACAATACAACAGTTATTGCAAGGAAGATACATAAGTGATCAAATATTTTCTTGTGTATTTTGCCACCTGCTGTAATTTGCTTTACTGACACTAGGTATCAGCAAAGCAAAGAACTTCAAACTTCTCTAAAAGAGTAGTATCTTTATACAGACAGGAGCGTACAGAGCAATGAACAGGTAATACTGACAGAAAGGGATGTCACGCGTGATGTCCAGACCACATCCAAATTCCAGACGTTTTGATAAGACCACCTTAACAACTTCGTGCAGGAAACCTGATGAATATGACTGCTACTTTCAGCTTCAAGGATGGCTTCAGGCACACAGAGGAGGAATTCAATGGACTATGCTGTTTACATCTGCAAAAAGTCTCCCCAGCTGCACATGTTTAGTAAAAGTTCTTCCCTGCTAAGTACTGAGGTAGCTTCCCCTGGAAAAATGGCTGAAGCCAAACACTTTTTCCCTTGTAGAAGTGAGAGGCATCACAGCCCTGAAAAAAGTGCTCCTTCCCAAGGATCTCACAGCATCTTGTTTCCCTTTGAAATACACAACTACAGAGCAGCAAAGCGGTAGCAACTACTCCCAAACTTCGGGTGATGTTTTCTTTTTGTGTTTGTTTTTGTTTGTTTGTTTTTTAAACTAGATCTATTTCATCTAGGTCAATGTCAAATGATATCCAATGTATCAGAAAGTTTAAGAAGTGAATATAGAATTTGAATAACTGAAGACGAATCTCTACAGTTGTAGTGAACAAACATCTGTGTTTATTTTAGGCTAATATGATGGGGAAAACAGTTTAATTTCACAACCACACTAGGAAGCATGTAGTGGAACTAATGGGCTTTTACAAGGGATTTTACAGCCTCCAAATACAAAACTGTGGGCTTTAAGAGACTTACGCACACCCTGATCCGTAAAGTACTGCCCTAAATCACTCCACAGACTACTGGGTAGGGAGGGCCATTCTGACAGAGCTCTTGAAAGGCAGCATTACAAATGAACAGAACAATATTCAAGAACAGTTACTAGGGCACTAATGATAGATTGGTTTAATATGGCAGAGGCTGGTGAAATGGCTGGGTACAGCACCAAGATAAAGAAGTAATCAAAAGGAAATATACGTCACCGAACTACTCTCCATTCTACTCTTCTCTTAAGCTCCTCTGGAAAATCCAGTAAACCAGGGAAATCCCTAACAAGTAGAAAGTTCTGCAAGGCAAAAATGTAATGGCTGTAGCTAAACCTTACAATAAAAGCTTCATATTCTCAAGCTAGCTCAGCAACACATCTTTATTAATTACCCAAAGACAAATCACTTCATTCCAAGTATGATGGAAGGGACAGAAACTGCCAGAAACAAGTCAGCTGCAGATAAAACAACTGTAAGCTATTAGCCTGGTCTCAGAGCACACATCCACCAACCCAGACTCTGAGTGGTCTAGTCTATTTTGTTTTAGAGCCAAACACATGCAAGATGTACTGAAAGCTTAAGACAACTCCACAAGAGATTATTTGGCACATTTGATCGCAAAGAGTATTTCCCAGCCTGGAAAGTCACCAAAGGCACAATGGAAGAGGCAGTAGCATGGTCTAAATCAGATGCTGTCATTCTGTCATCAGATCAACTCAGCCGTTAACACCTGAGGTGTTTTATTACAGCAGCCTCCTCATCAAGTCTTGGTATTGGGAAACGGAAATCAGCAGGCAACAAACTGGTGGTTGTGTATGTGTTCCAGAATTCATACTGAATAAAGTACTAATGGTGTAATTTTTAATGCCTGTGAAATCAATCTGCTCCACACAATACTGGAATAAGGCATCACATAATAATACTGGAATAAGGCATCACAAGAACAACTAACATCCAGGATAAAATTTGTTCAGATCTGATGCTTCAAATCATTTGCACACCCAAACTTAGAGCTGCCAGCTCTGGAGCCTGCCACATGCTCCCTTCTCCCTTTGTATTTGCCAGTTCAAACATGAAGGAGGAAAAAGAATCGTAATTCCTCTTGGCCTCTTTCAGAGAGCTGCCTCTCAGAGATCTGCTATAGTGACAGCAAATCACCAGCCCACTTGCCAAGTTTGGCACAGGCGGATCTCAGCTAGTACCCAAAAGACTTCAGTGCCGTTTCGTAAAAGTTTGAAAAGGCACCAGGAAGTCTACCATTGCCGCACAACTGGGAAAATCAACCGCACCTCTTGTGGAATCTGACTCAGCCTCCCTGTGCCAATGCAAAGGCAAGCACTGCTCCGTGCACGTTACGTATGTGCACATCAACCAGAACCAGAAAAGAGTGCAAACCTGGCACCGCTCCCTGGCAGGTAATAATCAATACTTTCTAGAAAGTAGCAAGGCTGTATATTCTGTCATTTATGAGACTGGTATGTTCAAGATTTATGATCCATGTCAACAGAGTCAGTTCCACCAAATTTCAAGCCTCTAAGTATTCTAGCAAGGAAGTATTTTTTTTTCCCCAACACTAGGCATAGCTTGTCACTGTACAGATTCTAATCCAGAAGCAGAGGAAAGTGGTGTTCGGCAAAGAAAGTCTTAAAAAGAAAATACCAGAGCATACGATCTTACATAAAAATGTTAAACATTAGCCTTTTGATGTTTATCCTCCCTTCTTAGCAAAGAAAAGTCACGTCTGCCCAGAGTTTAAGGCTGAGATTTTCAAAGAAAACAAGATAAAGAGCAAATATTACTCTAATTAAATAGGAATCGAATCCTTAACTCCTCCCTTTGAAAATTCCTGCCTAAAGCTCTGCAGAAAAAGTAACCCTTGTGCTAGTGTTTAAGAGCATATGACCAAGCTAACAGCTATTTTAATTAAAAAGCACTGCCCTGCTGCCTGAAGAGCTTTTCTGCTCAAGACAAACATTTGCTTCTTAAGCTAGCTTCCAATGCTGGAGTCTGCTGTTAGTGCACTGTGCTTTCCTCAAGACAAAAGTCTCCTAGATTTTAAAATACACAGTTCACTGGAGCCCCCTTTTCAGGCGAAAACAAAGCCTAAACAAATACAATTGCCATGGGAGTCTCACCCTCCCAGCCACAGGGACAGAAAAGAAAGGAGGCAAACAGGCCAAGCCTGCAACTGCAGCAGGATAACGGAGGTTTTCCAGAACTCGCTTGAGTATGGACATGCACGCCTCCCAAACCCAGAGTCTCATCCCACAGCTCCCAGTGCAGCGCTCCAGGAGGAAATGGTGCAAAGGACTTAACTCGACGGAGGATGCAAACCAAGCTCTGCGGTGCTCCATTTCCGAAAGGTGACTTGGGCCAAACACAAATTCATGCTGATCCTCCGAAACACTGCAAACCTTCCACAGCTACATAGGAGTCCTTCTCAGCCAAGACAAACAAAAGCGTTTACAGCATTTTACAGCATTACTCACTCTAGTACCCAAAGTCTTCCTGACAAAGCTGCAGAGGTTAGATCAACACAGTAAACACGTGCATTTGAAAGACAGTCTTGTTTTTTTATTTGAATTGTAGTCTGGAATAACTGAGCAGCCCTTAAATCCTCAGTTTCACCACCTCCTCTGCAAGGACACCCTAAACTTTCACACAGCTTTACAGCCCTGGACTACCATCGCTTTCTCATGAGACCTTTCCATGAATTTTAATTCCTGATCCCACACACACAAAAAAAAAAGCAGCTGGATAGGATTTTTTGCTAGATTAGTGAGCTAAAGTGGCTCACTCCAACTAATACCAGAGCCAGCTCAGAGAAAGAGAGAGTGGCTAGGAGCAGGGAGAGAAGGGAAAGACACTCAGACAGCAGTGAGCCATCTGCTTGGTTTAACTGCTGCAGAACAGCAGCGTAAAACACAGTCTTTACATGCCACTGACATTAGCCAGGATTTGGGGCTAGTTTTGACCCAAATCACACTTAAAGCACACCAAATTCTCTGGCCTGCCAGGCATACAAGAATAGACTTCAGTCTCTCACAGAAATCTGCAACACAGCGCCTTCAGAGGACACAACAAACATTGGTCCTGACAAAGGATTCAGCCTGGGAGAAGATAAACTGATCCTTAAACAAAAATCAGCTAACATTCAACAACAGAAAAGATCTGGAGCAGTTTCACCAAAACACGTCCAAGATCATCTTGCCAATTACAGATTTAGGAGACTGACAATCATTATAACCACATGAAATATGAGAACTTTGAAGGTGACAAAAACAGTGACAGCAGGAATTTCTTGTCATTGCCTTTGAAAGGCAAGATTTTATCTTTCCGGAAAAAGCAGCAAAAGAGAAAGAAAAGGCACACACTTCAACAAAGGAGCAGCGAGCTCTGCTAGAGGAGTAAGAAATTAGAAAGCAAACAGCCTCTCAAAAGCTGGATTCTAGTACCAAACAGAAGAAATTAAAAAAAAAAAAGAGCATGCTTGTGTAGTGCAGTCTACCACCTGTTAAAGAACCACAAGAGGCAGATGGTTACCAAAAGGAATTGTAACAGATTGCATTTCAAGAAAGGATGCTCCGACATTGCTTTATACAAAACTGTTCTTCACTGGATGAAGTACAGCTTCTTGATTTTTCTAGCATGGAATGGGACTGGTTTCTCAACGCCGTGAAGCACGGATTACGTTAACAAATATGCTAGACCTTCATCCATGGCACAAAGATTAAACGAACACCAAAACAGACCAATTTAAACTTTTCCAGGATTAATTGACAAGTATTAGCAACAAGAGGCTGCAGAAGAACTGTTATGAAGGTGGCACATCTACATGGTAAACGGTTTTAGTTTTTTGTTTTTAATAAAATTTAACATCCTTTTGCTTTGGGCTGATGCTTGCTTACAAGCACACGGGTGTGGGCCTCGTTTTTTATTTTTAAGCTGCACACAATGTCCTGTAAGACCTTGAGTTCACTGGAGGCTTTTGATTTTCTGAAGTGTTGACTCTCTCACAGTTTCACGCTGTTGCGTTATAAGCATTCACGAGGACAGACTTGGTAAGAGTTGTTTGTTCAGTTCTCCCCTCTTTACTAACCTTAGAGATGATTTACAATGTTATAAATCCTGTTTGTGCAAAAGATGGACCTGCACTTATACTACATTTCCTTATTGCTGAGTAACTCCTTTTTATTGTAGCTTACTGCTGTCAGAATCAGCTGCAGTTTAACCCTGGGAAAAAGACACCCCTCTCCAAACTATCCTAGTAGTCCTCCATCTGCCTCCCCTACTTTGTGCCCAGCCTCAGTGTCACACCTCGGGTCTCCACGCTGGATGCGTGCTGTTATCCTGCATCTTCGTGGTCTCTCACTGAAGATGCAGGAAAGGCATTAAAGTGCATTCAAAGAAAACTTCTTTTAAGAAAATGCTTACACTTTCGGGGTGTCCTGGGACATCGTCACTTGCCCACACATTTACTGGGCAAAAGGAGAATTACAGATACTATAAATGAATTCAAGGATAGCTTGCCAAGAAGTTTTCAGTGCACAGGCTTTCAAGCAAAGCAACATAGAGAAAGCCCCCAAAACAGCCCTCCATTGCCATTGTTAGCCTTCAGCCTCCCAAAACACTCAGACCAGCAGTAACACTGCAGAGGAATGGTTATCACTAAGGCATCCTGTGGACAAGGGCACTTGTCCTGCCCTGCGTATGTCAGACATGATGACATGAACACACAGCTACTTCTGAAGCTACTCATGTTTTAGTTCAAACACCAAGACCGGCGCTGTTCGTTTCAGATGGGATAGCTGAATTCTCCAAAGGCTCTAATGTTCATAGTTCGAGCAGCCAAACTGCTGTTTTCTGAACTGTGAGACCAGTTTTAGTTTCCAATTGACCCCAGTCTAGAAAGTCAATGGCCTTGAGAAGCCATTATCTAAACCCGCTTCTGCACTGATAATGTTAACTTCACCATAAGCGAAGGAAATGCTCAGGAAAAGCATTCCATTAAATTGTTTTCAAAAGCCATGGGAACACACAGCTTTGGGAGTTGCTCTCTTTCCAGGGTTTCGCAGGAGGGAAGCATCCTTTACACACACAAGATTGCCTGTGCAGGCTCTCCAGACAAAAGAAAGATGGCACAAGACTAGGCCACAACACGGGTCCAACGATTTTTCCCCAATCTTAGTCAGAGCCCATAAGAGGTGCAGAGTGGGAACCACCAACTGCATTGCAAAGAGCTTCAGTGGTTAACCAGAGAGACAATCTACCACAAAACCAAACAGAATCACAGCCTGTTACCACCAAGGCCTCTTCCAGGTGAGTTGCAGAAGTCATCCCTCATCAACACCAGCCACCCACCCAAATCCTGTAAGCCAGGCAAAGTTTATGACACCTCTACAAATCAAAGGAACCCCTTGTAAATTTTAAACTCGCACTGTACACACTCATGATCCATTATCTCCTCTATGCTTCAGGAATAATCCTGAGATTGATTTACTACTGATGTGTTAGAAGACATAACAAGGTTTATAATTTCTGCAGCATGGAGCAAGATTTCAGGGGTCACTGAAGGGTTGTTGGCTCTGCACCCAAACTCTCTTCATGTTTTGCTTTGCAGGAAAACTTTAATGACATTTAGACTGAAAAGTAGTACAGAGGAAAGGGTACTTGCTCATCAAGCGGAACACTCATTTTGCCCTATTTACACCAAGTTTCAGAGAGCTACGCGAGTAGTGGTGCACTTCCCTCTCCTATGTGGTTTTAACTTTAAAATTACGTATTCTTAAGTGAAGTTAATGAGAGTTCTTAACTGGCAGGCTTCCTTGGCAATTAATGACAACCAGTTTATGATGAGAATGATGCTCTCTGAGGAAAAAAGCTAGAGCAACATGAAACCGTTGGTATCTAGTACTCAAACTCCTCACACTAAATTTGTCTGAGCTACCAATCACTACAGATGTTCTCGTTTCAAACATAATATTTTCTAGAGAAAAACGTGCTAAAAGTTATTCCGAACTGGAGGAGCTCATTCAGGCTTAGCTTCAAAACAAAATATACCAATTTACTTAATAAAAGGAAAAACGTGCCCTGAGTCCATACTTCAATTTGCCAGTTTTAGGGTTGTTCCTTTTCCTGTGATTTTGAAAGAAGAGCAAAGTTATACCCAACTGAAAAAGTGTGCCAGCTAATAATGACTAGCATGACTAAAAAAGAAAAAAGAAAAGAAAAAACCCAAACCGGAGGTATTTGTTTATTTTTGAGGTATGGAGACATTTTGTGACTAAAGATGACACTGAATTTCCTGTAATCTGCTTCCTTACATCATGCATAATGGTTTCTTGAAATTCACATTTTCCCCCCTACAGACATACTCGGAGTAGAACAGACTCATTTATGAAGCAAAAATAGCTTTGCTAGTCGGAGATAAAAATCAGCCACTGTAGGCAAATAGTAGTAGCAAAAACATAAGCTTCCCATGCAGAAGCTTCTCTTCCTTCCCTTTCTCCCACCTATGCCTTCTTCCAGATTTGCCCTGTTCTTTAACAGTGTTGCCATTATTTACAAGAGGATCACTGTTCCACATTAAAAATACCCCCAAAACATGTCAAAACACCACTAGTGCACACTTGTAATAGTAAATAAATAAATAAATCATGGCAAAGTCATGCTTTGTACTTTTGTGAAATATACATCCTCTTACAAACTAATCCATACAAGCAGAAGTGTAACTTAGAGTCGCACTGCGTGGCAGCTCAAGAACCACACTACCTGTCTGTCAAAAATCACATGCACATAAACCTGTAATACTGACTAGTGCAGTGGGAAACTGTCTTGCTTTGGGGCAGCTTTGACGCAAACAATCTTCTAAAGGCTTTGCTGACATCTGTCCCCCAGACCACAGAACAAGGTACAGACATGAACTACATTCAGCCATTTGCAACTTGAGTTGCATGTTGGGTGAAGTCCTGCATGTCATTCTTGCAAAGCATGTCCAGCCCATACAGGAATGTTTTCCATAGTACGTACCTGTCCACTGTGGTGGGCAGCGGCAATTGTACGTGTTCACACCATCCACACATATACCCCCATTTTGGCAATTGTGATTAGGGCAGTCATCAACGTTCCGCTCACAGACGCTCCCCTCGAAACCTGGACAAAGCAGAAACAAAGCAGACTGAAACGTGCTTGCCAGAGTCTTTTGAAGAGAGTTCATCTGTTACGCAGCTTCCCCCACCCCCCCCCAACCTTTTTTTTGTTTGTTTGTTTTTCTTAAAAGACTTCTCCTAATCCCGATGAACCTCCACTGAACCCTTCCAAGTAGCAAGCCAGGCAGAGTTTGCTGAATGCCTTTGCTGATAGCGTGCAGGTCATGTTACACAGTTAGAGCACCACTCAGGACAAGTTATTCCCATGGCAAAAACGTACCCGGTGCTCACTTCGTGAATACCACAGCATTGTTCATATGCTTTGGCTACATCAAGGTAAGATCACCTATGCTTTGAAAGTGAGCTGCCAAATTCCTGATTTGGCCTTCTTCAGCATTAGGCAAATCAGTCAATCGACAAACTAGCCACCACCCAAGCAATGCTGATAAACTGAGCTCTCACTGAAAAGCAGAAGAAACCAGTCACCCTTCCCCAGTGAGAATCAAGGCTCCTAATGATCGTAGTCACACTGGCAAAATGCCCTTTCTCCACCATGCTAGATTTCCCTTTCCCTTCAAATAAGAAATGGGGACATTAGGGAAGGGAGTTGTCAGTAATCCATCTTCCCCTCAATTTCGCATGCTGTTTTACCTCATGCCTCGTTAAATAAACCTGCCATTTCTGCTGGATGAGATAGCTACTTATCAAAGCACAAGTGGATGCATGCTAATGTGGATGAAGTAAATGATTGCAGAACACATGCATTAATTTAAAACATCAGCTCTGCCTCTTCACTGCTTTGGAATGTAATATTAACATGACACAGCCCTCTCATCCAAAACTATGCTTTAAGCCCCTCTACTTTTAGTGCCCTGTTCCAGACTGTTCCATAACATCTGCATCAAGTTACACAGGCCCTAAGCAACATCTGATCCAACACGGATCCTGCTATGTTGCAGATTAGGCTGAGATTGTAAAGCTCTGAAGCAACTTCTCCAGATGACTGCTATTCCCAAACGACTTGAGATGATTCATACCCATTCCCACCTCCTGAACTTCTCCAGTAATATAGGTAAGACTCAGAAGCAAGGAGGAGCACTGTTGCTAAGCCATATCAAATGGACTATCATCCGCCAGCAAGGAAGAACAGACTCAACATAAAGACACCTGCAGCACTACCCTCTTTCTTCAAAGCCCTTCTCACCTTCACCCAAGATCCTGCAAATCTCATCACAGTAGGAAAGGTTAAAATGAAGAAAATATATGTTTAGTCTGAAGCCAAACCATCACAGCAATGCCTTCCTGGCAAAAGCTGCTGAGGAACAACTACCAAGGAATATAATTAATATCAAATCACCATATTTAAAACCGTGCAACCATGAATGACCGAAGGCTCAGCTATAAAATACAGGAGTGTCCTATCAGCTTGCTTTTGAGCTCGAAGAGAATCATCCCACTGACAACAGACAGCAGTCATGCCAACAATGTGATCAGCATGGAAATGCACCCAGAACCTCATGCTTGAAAGGTTTAAGTTCCTATCTTCTCAGCCTGGACAATCCAAACACTGATCCTGCTTTATAGTAAACAGGTTCCTGACAGCAGGCTTTTACTTAAAACTATCTCACTGTACTGCGGGCAAAGAAAGTGGCTCAATGATTTTGCACAATATTAGAGCATGGGAGTCACCTCAATACTAAAACCTCAGCAAGCCATTGCACATTTTCACCAGCTGTACTACCATCTAAGAGCTGGCTCTCAAGCTCACACAAACGTAGAAAGCCATCAATTCTACTCCAAAAGCAGGAGAATACCACTAAGGCCAGTAGAACAGAAACAAAAAGCAGCTCACAAAGAAAACTATGTAGCAAATGGTTCAAGAGAAATGACAACCAGCCAAGTGTGTTCAGCCAAAAAAAAAAAAAAAAGACCTGCAAGCAAAAGGAATCAGGGAGGGTTGAAATGGTAAAACACTATTTTGAGTATACAGCTGAAGAAAACAAGTTTCCTTTTTGGTAGCTGCCCAACTCCCAAATTCCCTTTAAATTTTTCTTACTCTAGAGAACAACTTTGGCTTACTTTCAGAGCATCTAGAAGCTGTAAAGGCATGACTTTTGTGTCTGTTTCAAGCCTGACATACACTGCAACATTGTGATCTGCCTAACTTGTAAATAAAGCTGTCTGAGGCAAGTTTAGCTTTCGTTCTTAAAAACAGTCCTTGAGAGTCATGGTTGTTTGGGCCAATGCACCTACATTGGACCACAACAAGCACGAAGTTGCTGAGACACAAACTTTTCTTAAGCTGGGTCCCAGGACCTGATTTTGCAGTTACGTCATCTGACTCTCTTCCAGAAAGCCAGAGTTCGCTGTTTTGATGTATTTGGACACCTGACACTGTTTCCTGCTTCCCCCTGTGCTGGGACTAACATGCTGTCCTCTGCTCTCTCCCTCCAAGAGAACAGCCTGCAATACATAACCTGACTTTTGCTCTCCATCTCCAAGCACGGCCAACTACAGAATGAGAACCTCCAGGGGAAAAGTGTTCCCGCTGTTAACAGCATGTTCTTCCTCCTCTAGCACACAGAGGGATACAAGCAGATAAGTTTACTCTTATGTCATCAGCAGTCTCCACCCGATTCCACAGCACCACATCCAACTCCCTCCAAATCCGAAGAGCTTCCTTATTTCAGCCTACATATTATGCCTCAGACTTTCTGCAGAACCAACTAAGCACGAGGGCAGGACGTTACACCTGAACAGAAATGTCAGGTTACTGCCAGATGCAGGGACTGCTGAGGAGAAGTCAGAGATCTCCACACAGCGCTAGAACTGACCTCCGTCATGCCAACACGCAAATAAGTTCCTGTATGCCAGAAGCAGGTTAAGCTTCTTCAAATAAGTGTCAGGTGGGCTGCTCCACGCAAAAGAGCAACCTGGCCCTGAGCACACTGACCGGTACCCCAAGACCGGTGCCGCGTGGGACCTCATACCCCACAGGAAGCAGCTTGCGTGCGAATCCCAGCAAGCAGGCTCTTCCCTGCCGCTGGAAAGGCCATCCGTGGCAAAACCAGTCTCACCCAGTACGCCCTTCAGAGCCGACGCGCGGTGCTCGCTTCGCAGCGCGGGGCAGCTTGATGCTCCGCTGTGAGACGGCATGAGGTTACTTCCTCTTCCCAGGAAGTGTTCCAGCTCTCGTAAACAGCCAGTTCTGGCCTGACAGATAGTTTCCTGAACAAGCCCTTGGAATTCCCTAGGGTCCTTATCTTAGTTAATGGGTAATTATTTTGATGGATAACAATGAATAATCACTTTCCCAGCTAAGAACTTCCTCTATTGACTTGTTTAACATTCCATTGAAGGTTAGTTGCCAAATGAACTCCTTTTTTGTCAAACATTTATAACTATGAGCTCACTCTTACGTTTAAAGGAGTTGCTAGTACTTCAGGTTAAGTGTCTTTCATGGGAATATTATTTTACTATCACTATATATTATGATTGACCTAGCATGCTTACTTGTCTACATGCTTGCTTTTTATCTAAAAAAAGCAAAAAAAAAAATCAGTGAAGCCCAGAGAAAAAACAATTCTGCTAGATGGACAGAAAATAAGAAGTTACCTTTCATACAGGTATAACACTGACAGCACACATCTCTTTACTTACACTTGCCACCAAATGCTGACTTCTCCTAATACACATGACTTTACGAAATACCTAATGGAAGATCTGTGTAAACCCACAACTGAAATGGGAACCTGAGAACTAAAAAGCATCAACTTGACTACACTGTACATAAGTAGTTATTTGCAATACTGTTAAAAAAAGCTGCTGAGACATGTAACTCCGGGTTGTGGGTTTTCTCCATATTTTCAAGCTCTCATCCTCAACATCTACATACACAAAAAATGAATTTCACTCAAAAGCAAAGAAGAAAACTTCTACAGGAAGCACAAACCCACTTCAGCGCCAGACCAGGAGTAATTTAATTATGCTTAAACTGCTGTTCAGGTACAAAGCAGTTTCACAGGTCACAAGATGCAAAAATCATTTCATAAACCATTCCAACAGTTCAAGATGAAACTGCCTCCTGTCTCTATGACCATAATGCTGAGCTATGGTAACATCTTAAGACAGTCCAGAAAGAGGGGCTAGAGCAATTCCTTTTATAGTCACAGTATCATCAGCACTGCTCCAATTCAGAGAGGAAGTCTAAAGAGGAATTCCTAGTCCATAATCTTGGCATGATCTTCCAGATGAGCAGAACTTGTTTGCATCTTCCCTGGGTGTGACAGGCCACCGTTCCCAACACTTCAGAAATTTCAAGATGGATACTTCACTGCAAGGGGCTGGGTGCCTTGCCTTTATCAAATGGTTTAATGTGAGCAGTCTGGACTCTCCAAACTCCCTTCTTCCCCCCCCCCCTCCCGTTTTTCAAATGACTAATTTTAAAAATGAAATTCACAAAACAACATGGCCAACTTAAACGAATACAGGAAATACAGAAGTGAAGGCTCTCAAAGCAGCATTAACTCACCCCCACTATACATGTTGTGCTACAAGTCCAAAAAGGCAGCTAATAATCCAAACCGTTTGTGAGCAGTGTGGGTGTGTAACTGTTACTATAGTAATCTCATTTTCATTTCCTGACCATCATTTAGCCAGCCCACACACTCGTCTAAGGGAAAATGTGCTCCTACCCATACTTGCGTCCCTGTACAAGAGTCACAAAAGCAGGCTGCCTTATTAGCATCACAGGATCAAGTCCTTCAATCTTCCTCTCCTCTTCCCCCCCCCACTGTGATGTTTCTGCATGAGATCTAAAATTTCTTGTGTTGTCTAAACAGATCCAAGAAAACTCTGCATTTTGACGACGGAAGTGATCAAGTCATTAATCCAGAGATACTAAGTTGACAATTTCACTTTAAAAAGATGTAAAGCAGAACAGCAATAAATTCACTGAGAGCAACTATTACTTACAGCATTTTCAAAGACCCTGGATGTTTAAGCACTATTTCTTCAAGCACAGTTAGAAACGCTTGCTTTCACACAAACAACGACGATACAACCTTCTATTTTAAGATGGATTTTCCTAAATTTTTTTTTAGAGTCACATGCTTGCTCAGACTAACCTGAAATTTGTTGTGCACATGCTAGCAAAGGTTGGCAACGTGTATTTGAGGTCACTTGAGCCAACGATTCAAGACAAAGGTCTCCAAAAATTACTCTTTATAACCGAAGTTCTGAGCACTCCTTCCACGCATACTTAAGACTCCAGCTAATCCTCATGAGAATGCAGTCAATTCAGCATTCATCCTAAACAGTATACAGCAGCAACATGTTTCACAAAAATAACAACAACAACAAAAAAAGCTTAAGGGAAGAGAGTTTAGTTTTCTAGATTACCACACACTAAGTGCTCATGTGCCAGACTGCAATACACTTAAGTGGAAGTCTAGTCAGAAGCATTTCCAAACAAGCCAGTTTCCCATGGACTGAATTACTCAAAAAAAACAAAAGAAGAAGAACAGTACTGCCCTGTGGTCAGTATAAGTAGGTGGGGAAGAGCAGCACAGGATGAGACTGCCAGGTGACACCTGGTCATCTGTAGACAGTTGGTGACTGCAGCCCAGGCTTGACGCAGAATCAATACAGTCCATGGTACTGAGTAAGCACGTTATCTCTGCTGTGGATGAACTTAGAGCAGCTAACAGCATCAGAAAACAAGTAAACAATTTACCTGGAGGTATTACAGGACAAGAAGAGTATGGTGAGCTGGAAACAATACCCCCGTAAGATTTGGAAGAACTTCAGGAGAAAAGGAAAGGAATAGAAACTAACGTGTTTTAGGGACAAAGTCTGAGAATTAAAAGACAAACGTTCATCTTCATTCAAGCACTGAAGTTAACTGTGGCCCTCATCGATACAAACCACCTCTTTGTGGGCGTTATTATGTTAACAGAATCTGGCATTCCAGACGTGCGTCAGAAGACACCCTAACTTTGAATCTACATCAGTTTTTACCTGTTTGATTCTCTGCCTCCAGCTGAGTTCCAAAGAAGTCTGTTATCTTCTAGCTGTGATCTAACCAATCCCATCACTCACCCACCCATTATTCCTCTCCCTTTCACATTATGAAATACTGACACCCAGAAAGTAAGATCCTAGCCAAGCTCCCCACCTTGCTGGGATTTCTCCTTTCAAACTTATATTAAAACAGTGTCACATACTCCACGGGAGAAGTTTTCAGAAGAACATAGACAGGAGCACAGTGACAGGACTACAAAACTAAGCACTTTGAATAAGCAGCATTTACCTGGCAGACAGTTGCACTCAAAGGTAAAGTCACTTGTTTGGTGACAGGTCCCTCCATTCATACAGGGTGATGGTGAACATGGCACATAGGTGCTCTCACAGCGATGCCCTGTATAGCCTGGCTTGCACTGGCATCGGTATGAACCAGGCAAATTGACACAGGTCCCATCGTGTTGACAAAGGCCTGGAGTGGCACATTCATTCACATCTATCTCACACTTCTGACCAGTGTAGCCAGACAGACAGATGCAGGAGAACTTATTTCCAGATACACTACATGTACTTCCATTGGCACAAGGCTGAGATGTACAGGCATCAATCCATTGGCAGTCCTTTCCTGTAGGATCAAGACATAAGAAATTATTAATATGGAAAATAGTTCCGTATTTCATGCTACCTCAAAACAGTTGGCGTACTATAGCTTAAGCTAAGCTGCATATGCGAAATTATTATAGGAATAATTTTACATTTTACAATATTTGAAACAAAATCAGCTTGCTGGTTACAGTAGGAAGTCACTGTATTTATAGGTTACCAGCAAGATATAGAATGTTGTGATTTATAAAAATAATCCATGACCTGAAGTCATACCACATTGACAGTCATTCGCTTCTTCTACTGTCCCTTCAAGAAAGGAAGGAGTGAGTTTCCATGCTTCTCCTCAGGCAACCAATTAAAATTTTCCCATAGAAACATTTTGCTGGCCAAATTTACCTCATTTTTTTTCTAGAAGGTAGACTCTGAATTCAAATTGTAACAGCCATTTCAGAATAGCTTCTACAGTCAGTTTTTCCATGTGGACAGCCCCACAAGATCTAAATATCCTTCTATTTACATGTAAAGGGTATGGAGTTTAACTCTCTCTCCCCGCCACCCCCCCTTTTATTTTTTTTTGGTCATGAAGTCATTTGGACTTCCTCTCATTTCCTGTGCTGGAGCTATTAAGTTTTTTTAAGAGAGCACATTACAACTGCCCCAGAACATTCTAGGACTGCGCAATGCATAAAAGAGGGAGTCTGAAGGCACAAACGCAGAATCCCACCTGTGTAGCCTGGAGGACAGACACACTCGTATGTTTC
The DNA here is from genome assembly GCA_013399475.1 of Chauna torquata. Lineage (NCBI taxonomy): Eukaryota > Metazoa > Chordata > Aves > Anseriformes > Anhimidae > Chauna > Chauna torquata. Next base: position 225,196 of record VXAL01013287.1, on the reverse strand, counting down.
CTGGCTGTGGGGATGGCAAGTTCCTCCATTCAGGCAGGGCTGGGACACATAGCAGATGTGCGATTCAGAGTATTGACAGTCCTCTCCTGTGAACCCTGGAGCACATTTGCAGGTAGCCTTTCCTATAAGAGACGTTGTTTCACAGGTTCCCCCGTTCTTACAGGTATTGCTTTCACAGGGGTTTCTGTACTGACAATAGTCTCCAAGAAAGCCTTCTCGACACCTGCAACAGAGAAGAAATTACTTGTGGCACATCCACCTTAACTCTTGGTGTCCTGGGAAGATACCAGGAATGAAGTCCCACCACCATCCAAGCTCTCGGAATTTGCCGCAATTAATAGTAACACTGACAGTTCCAAATGCTAAGGTCATAGATGTAGCAGACGGGACCTTCCTCTGAGATTGAGGAACGTGGATGAGACAACTGAGAACTTCAATTCGAATTGTGAAATCATTCACTACCAAATCAGTACCGCATACAATCAGAGCTGCATTAAATGCACGAACTTCTTGCACTTCCCTTCAAAACCTCACTAAAAACCCCAAGTGCTAAAGAACTGCTGAGTAACGATTAATTCCTTGCACCTATCCCCATTCTAATAAGCATCTTTTTCCAGAATGAAATCCAGCAGTTTCAGTAATTGGTATTAACACCAGGTATTATCCTCCTCCCAAAATATTTATAAGCCCTGTTCAAATGCAGCGTCTGAGGGCCTCAGGATCTTTAGCAGATCCTTCTCCACAGCACTCCCGTGAGACTGGAATATATTGTTATCCTCGTGCTGATAAGTGATTCTGGGACAGTGACATGCTGAAGCCTGCACTCAACTAGCAACACAAGCACTGAAGTCAGGTCTCCCACGCCCCTGGCTCGCACCCTAACGGCAAGGTCATTGTTCCTCCCTCTCCCACAGAAAAATGAATACACACACACACTATCTATAACTAGGGCAATATTTTTATACAAAGATCTGTGATTGCAGAATAATTGTAGTTATTTCTCTCTAACCTAAACTTATGTCAATACAGCCTGACCACGCTTGTCAGCTGTAATCCATCTTTTAACTGGCCTTTGTACCACAAATTTTCCATTTAATTTCCAGCGATACAGGACCCAGGCGAGCAAGCCTGCAAACGCCACTTCTGTGTCACTCGCTGTTCCATTTGTTTCTCTCAGGTAGCAGAAAGCTGCAAGTTGATATGCTGGATAAACATACCACCTAACAAAATGTGACTGTCCACTTGCTGTTTTTTCTACAGTGCACAGCCACATGCTTTAACTGCTAAGTAATCTAAGATATACCCTGCCCGTGTAAGAGAACATGTATTTCACTGCAAAGATTTCGGAGGTGAGCATTAGCTATGTTTTCTTCCAGAAGAGGAGAGATGCAATTATTAAATCAATGAGTTATCCAAATCCAAAGAGAGATTATTCCAGCTCCAAGAAATGCAGAAGAGTCTCTAGTCAGCCCCAAGACAAGAACATAACAGTGGAGAGACTGCCTTTTCCTTAAGCATTTAAAAATGTATGGTGGATTGAAAGAACTAACCAGATAGGCCTTAAAATTCTGCTTAAATCAAAGAATGGTCATGAAGCTCTGTTTTCAGCAGAGGGGCCATACTACAGGGGCCTGCTCTCATTCATCTGATATTTAACACTTCTGTCAATGAATAACAAAGGAAAACATCAATGCTGATCAAGCTGGAAGGTAAGAGAGAAGACAAGTTCTTGACAGAGAGCAACACAGAGTGCTTAACAAGCCAGTCAGCAAAATGCATTTTAGCACCGCAAAATCATACATCTAGAAACAAAACACTATAAAGAATTCTCCCCAAAACAGGACACTGCTCTAGGAAAGACAGATTTGCTTTCAGGGTTCCCAAGTCAGCTGAACACCAATTTCTAGCATGACAGTTTGGCCAGAAATACTTTCTGTGTACAGACAGCAAATACCAAGCAGGAGTAAATGAGATTATGCTACACCTGATACTTGCACAGCACAAGCATTATCAAATCATTGTATCAGTTTTGGTGCCTGCTTTTTATGATGGAAGAATTGAAATGAATTCAAAGAAGCCAATAGTAATGATTAATAGAAAACTCTGGACACAATGAACGGTTCAGGTGGCTCGGTCTATGTACCAAAGGGAAAAGGGAAGGAGACGTTAATCAAAGGCTCCAAACCCCCCCCCCAAAAAGAAGATTTAACAATAATTCACAGTCTAGAAGGCACAGGCATAACAGGACTCGGCAGTTAGAAGTTCAAGCTAGATAAATCCCAGTTAGAAACAGGATAAGAACTTTATTTTCAGACACAGACTTACATACACTCTCTCGGCAGCGGAGAGAAACAACTGGAACACCACATTTTAGGTTGCGGTGGAATTTCTCCATCATTCATGCTTGTTTAAAAGCGCACCACGATTGGCTGTTGCAGAAAGAGTATGCACGCTAGTTCAAACACAGCTATTCAGAGAAGCTATTATCTGAGTTACGCAAGAGGTCATTACTAGATGACCACAACTGTTTTTTCTCATGTTAAAATTTATTAACTAGCTTGAGCCATAAGTCTAAAGAAACTAAGTCATATAATAGGTGTGCGTAATCATAATTTACCTTTCTCCACACCCAAATTAGGCTCCCTTCACCATGCCTTAATACTTGCAACTTTATACCCAAGAACAGACATGAAAGAAGAGTTTTTGCAGGGCAAGGCAAGATTAATAAAGTCACAGACTGCAAATTCTGAGACAATGCAATTTGCAGAATATCCTCTGCCTCTTGTGCCATCCTCAGAATAACAGCTGAAGGCTCTCAACCAGCACGAGCTGCTGCCACATCACACGAGAGGCAACCTTCATGTATTCTGGGCCTAAACCACAGCAGTTCTATAGGTTTCCTTTGACATCCCAAATCCCTCCTAGATACGGGTTAGAAATCAGTCCAGACGCCAGCGGGCTACAGCACAGCTGTGTAGGAGCTCGATCACACAGAAATCTGGCACCCAGCAGACGCTGCTGTGCCAGGAGCTGCAGGACGGCTCGACTCCCACGGCATTCAGGCCTGCATACAGTGCACTGGCTAGCTCTGCTCAGAGACCGTCTGGATAACTACAGCTAAATCATGTTTCAGGACGTCTATGCGCAGTTAATGAATGTGTAAAGTCAAATTGAACTTCAGTCCCAGAAGGCTTACAAGATTTCAGTACAGGGATTTCTTCTGGTTTTACCATGGCCACTGAGGGTGGGTTTGGGCAGCTCAGCCTTGTTCAGTGTCAGCAGTACACCGGGATCCACAGCAGACACAGGCCCCGCACACGTAGTCCTCTTCATCACGACAGAAAGAGCAACAAACCAGATCTTCACAGAACCCCTGCTAGGGCATCTCATCAGGCAAACAGGAGGCTTCCAATACTCCTATCTGCTCCAACAAATATAATACAAACCAAAACACACCTAGAAGATAAAACCTGAAATGCTTTTTCATTTAAAGGCTGCAAAAACCAAAGTAGAAAGTCTAGAAAAGCATCTCACGTTCTGTCCACAAGCAAAGGAACCACCAAAACACCACCTTGTCAGTAACTCCTCTCCCACCCGCCCCAACATTCAGAGGTGGTGTAAGGCACATTTAACTGCTGCCCCTAGGAAGCGGGGAGGAGGGAGCCTAGATACTATTGCAAGCATTGCTGGTATGCTTTAAAAGGAAAGCTGAGACCTACGCTCCACGACAACACTCACAGCCATCACCCACAAACGGCCCAGCGTTTCGTACGTAACCATTCTGGTACAAAGCTGAAGAGCGCTCCAAGACCAGGCTTGTTCCAGTATCTTCCGAGGCTAATCAGAAAAACACGAGCACGCACTCCAGCAGGGAACAGCAAAAAAGCTCTTTTAACTTAAGCTCTTTACATTTGGATAGGGCAAGGCCTTACAGAATATGCCAGAGGGAACATGCCTGCCTGTGGAAAGATGCTAAGTCAGGTATACACAGCCCTTATACCCACCATTTTGCTCTCCTGATTAAGTGCTCAATCACACAGTTATGCAACTTTCCCCTCCAGCAATTCAGTGCAATCCTTTTTGAACGTTAAAGAACAAAAAACCTACAGTCCAGATTTTCAACCATGTCTCCTTTCTAGGCACAAATACTAGCGATTTAGTTCTAAATGTTGGTGTAGACAAAACTGCAAGTATTTGCCCTCGATTCATGCTGGGCACCAAATTGTTTCTATAAAAATGGAGGCAAACACTGAAAAAGCTGGGTCTAAGTCCAGACTTCTTAAAGGATATGATTATCCTCTGCCCTGCTCTGTTCAGAACCTCAGCTGCAACTCCAGCTTCCACTACCCCCGCTTAGTTCTCATCCCAACCTACTCTTTCAAGTTCTCTTTAGGAAAGTGGGGAGGGGGGAAAAGCCACTTGTCTACAGAGCAGCTTAAAATTGTAGCAGCTTGTGTCAGCTCCAAATGACATGCTCAGAACAGGAAACCAAATCTTTTCCAAATAAAAGCCACTGTTTCTCCTCAGTTTTCCATCTAACAGAAACAGGAAGATGAAGTTTGTTCTGGCACTTTCTGGAAGGACATGAGCTCTCTTAACCTACTTCAACAGGAATTTAATCTTTTAAGAACAAATTTCACATACAACTTAATTCAAATCATGATTTCTGAAAGCTAGAGTTTGAAATGGGAAAATGTCTTGTGGGCTGCATCAGCTATGCAGCTGCTTCTAATTAAAGCTTCTCCTTTACTCTCTCTGGGCTACTTTCCAGCACAAATACTTTAGTTAGAGCTCAACCCATTTTTTTTCCTCCTTTTCAGCTCCAGCCTACATTTCCCTTAGCACAGGCTCTCATGGAGCTAAACAAGACACGTAAAAACAAAATGAAGGTATTTATCCAAATCTGAAGTATCCACATATCCACAGAGCTACGTTCACTCCGTACTAAAACTACGAAGTGAAAATAGGAGACTCACAAAAGCTGCGTTTTTTGGCTCTTCTGCTACAAAACTACATTGAATTTACCTCCCAATATTTAGCTCTCTCTTCCTTTCAGAAAGCTTCTGGAAAATACATCCGTTCCGCTGGAAAAACCTCCTCACCTGCCATACTGTATTTGCCTGCACACGTTCGTCAGTATAGCCTCTTCAAATGCACCTTATAGGCTGTTTTAACCAGACTACCAGATGTTTGACTTTCATGGGAGTTTCCTATTCAGGCCCAGTGATATCATCTGGAGATGCACAGAAGGAAGCAGATGGTTTTACTTTAAAATGTGAAGGGAAGAATTTCCTCGTAGTCTCGCTTCTACCCCCATCAGCCCAACACTCCCTTCACTTTGATTGGAAGATGCTTCAACAGCAGGGGGGAAAAAACGCAGTCTGATGACTAACACGAGAAGGGTCTCGACTATTTTGCTACAGATTTCAACCAGACTTCCCTCTGGCTCCCGGGTTCTGACTCCCACACCTACACCTCCTCTCAGGAGGGAGAACAGGATCCTCTGGTTAGCTTTGTAAGCGTTCCTTCCCATGTCTCAAGGCTCTCATTTATGCGTCATACTTTGAATGCAAACCATGGGATGGGACAGCCTCTCTGTTCTGCACTTAAAGCAGTACACAACTATTGTTTCCAGTCCACAGAAAGCACTTCTACAGCATTCAGTTCGACTATATACAACGGAGTAACAGCAGCTGAAGTCTGAATGAGCAACACTCAGAGTTCAGTGTTTTCTGACCATCTGAGTTCTGAACAGCTTTTGGTCTGCATGGGTAAATCACAACAGAAAGTTTTGATCAAGTGACTCAAGTTACTACTCTTCTCAGATTTGAAGTGGAAAAGTGTATGTACTCTCCCCTTTTCCCTCTGCCCTGGTCTCTAGGGTCTCCTTTAACTTCTAAAAAGAGACTGAAGGAAACAGGAAAGGCCAGCCCATTCTCAGAAAGGGACAACTTTTCAACTTTTGCATTAAGCCTCTTCTGGAAAACTCTCAAGACCTCATCCTGCCACCAGGTCTCCTATGGGTATTCCCCATTGACTGGTCTAGGAGTGATTAGTCCCTCAGGATCGATCCTGAGAAGATATCTGCTGCAGTCCTTCAAGCAGTTTTAGTCTAGGATCCTGTCTTCAGTCCCAGAAGTCCCCATGAATGAATTCTAACCCAGATTTAAAAAGATCCATCTGGAAAGAAAGGTAGGTCAAAATCCTGCTAGGGGGGCTGAAGTTACTTGGGGGGTTAGAATTGGGTTAGAAGCCCCTTACTGCCATGCTGCTGCCTCTGAGTTTAGCATGCTTTGAGGTCCTCCTGTTGCCAATCTGCAGGCAAAGGGTAAAAACCTGTATCATGCAAACCAAAAGCTTGCACAAACTTCAGCACGTGAATAGAAAAAAACTTGCCCACTGAGGAGGCATGGAAGCACACAGAGCTACGTAGACCCTGACAGCTTTGGGCATAAAAGGATGCGCTGGGGGATACAGTCCTTTTGGCATCGGCCTGTTTCGACACGTTTGACTAAGCACAGCAAACAAGCCATGGTTACTACTGCACTTTTTACCACCAGGACCCAACAAAAGACATTACCGTTAAAGCACGACTTTGGTTCATATAGAGGTACCACTATCCCTTGTGGGCATGCACAGTGTGCAACAGTTCCGAGGTCAAAAATCCAATCTGAAAAGCCTATAAAACATGAGAAGTAGCAAGGCCCAGCTTCCTCCCCAAGGCTTGGAGCACCCCTACCCCAACTCCCTTCCTTCTCACTTCTGCTTCTCTCCCTGGCACGGTTTTGCTTCTGCTCCCTGTCACTGGGGCACAGGGGAGGGAAGCTGGGAGAGGCCACAGCTGCCAAATGCAGGGAACTCAGCTAAGATACTCTCTGCTTCAGGGCCATGCCCCACACCAAGCACACAGGGGCATCGCCACCTGAGTCACCACATCCACCTGCAGCAGAGCAGATCCCAGCACTCAGAAAACAGCAGGCAGCATAGCCAAAATCTCTGCTCTGCTTGTCCTTGAAACAGCTGCCTGTACCCACACCTTCTCGGCCTGCTTGCAATTGCAGAAACACTGTAAGATACTATCCCCCCCGGGCTCTTCCCACTGCTACTTCCCCAGACATCTAACAGCAGGGAGAGAAGAAAGGGTTTTCCCATGATGTTTGCAGTTAGCGTTAAGCAGCGAGATGTCATCCTGACGCTCCTGCTGGAGACAAGGGTATGCAAGAAGGCTCCTTCATGCTTAACACCCCAGAGTGCAAAAGGCTGCCTAGAGATGCTTTGAGGGGAAAAAAAATATGCTGCAGTGCAACACCGAGCCAAACCACAAACTGAAACTGCCTTTTGCCAAAGCAGGACCCAGAAAATTTAGAAGGACAGGTTCCCTTCATACTGCTGTAACATTTTTATTTCTACTGCAGAGACGTCCACATTCCTTGGAATAACGTCTGCGTCCTCACCACAATCATCACCAAATGAGTACAGAAAGCTCTCTCAAGCAAAAATTCTGCCCTTGGAAGAAGCAAACATAGGAATGTGTAATTTTCTAAAAATAAAAATCAAGGTCAAAGAAGGTCAGTAATTCTATCAAACAGTGCCACAAAATGACAGCCATGGGCCCACAGCATCACCAGGGGAACTGAGCTACTTAAAGGGCACTTGCAAGAGCGATCTGATAAAGACCCAACTCCAATTTCCTTACAAGGGTCACAATCACTGTTCCCATAACAGAAGCCAGATGCACCAGAATGAAGGTTTCTGGCAGAAAACCAGCTCTCTTTTTTAATGGAGTAGACACTACTGGATTTTCTGACAAAGAAAGCTGTTACTTGCTGCTTCACCGAATACACAGACTAGACATTTGCTTATCAGCACTCGTTACTCATGTCTATTCAATATATATGATTACCTCTGATTTAGGTTCTCCTTCAGTTGTTCACTTGTTTCTTACAGACAGCAAGATTAACTAGATGGACTGACCACACACTAGAAAAAACAACTTCGCCAAGAGGAGGTAGAGAAAGAGGAAGAGAGCCTACTGTAATAACTTACTGCCCAGTAGAGGAAGTACTGCAGAAAACGTAAAAAAGTGGAAGGGGTGGAGATTTAGCTGATCAGTGAGCTATCCTGCAGATCTAGAAGCCAAGCCACTTGCCTTATTAATAAGTTCAGTTTCCTGAACAAAAAATTTCTACTCTTACAGGCATCAAAATTTCAGAAAGTCATCTAGTTTACTATACCAGATGAAAAGTTCCCTTATTCAGAGTTCCTCATCATGCAGGAACAAAGAAAAGTTAAAACCAAAACAGGATGCTAAGATTCAGTCTGCTAAAGGTAGAGTCTCCACAACTGAGGTTTTGGTTTTCTTTTTTTTGTTGTTTTGTTTGTTTGGGGTTTTTTTTTTTGGCTATTTTTCCTTCCTTTCTGCCAAAAAAGTTCTTGAGCCAGAACTAGAAAACAGACATACTCATCTCTGTACACAAGCCTCTTAGCCTTTCCAGTTACACTGGTACCTGCAAAAGAACTGAGCTGTTATTTGAAGAAGAGGTTGGCTTAAGACCTGCACGAAGACTTTGCACAAAAAGGAGGAAGGCAACACTAGAGTTATAAATAGCTCTATGTTCTAAAAAAATTAAAAGTGGTCAAATCTGCTACTGTGATAAGAGAAATGTGTCAAGATCTGGACTGCACTACAAATACTGAAGGGAAGTTAAACCCTCAGATGAACCGAATAAACAGTCTAAGACATGGTTAACAGGAACATGCAAATCGGAGAAAACGTCCTTCAAAAGGTACAAGCAGCACCAACGTCAATACCAATCTTGTTTATTACCTTCACCATGACCCATATACTTTGGCTCCAGACTCACACACTTAGGTACTCATCAGGAAGATCTACCAATGTTGCACAATTTCTTGTATCAGTCTTAAAACAGAGGAGAAAAGCAGGAGGAGTTCTAGCTTTGTTTCACAAGGGCAGCTCATTTCTGTTGACAGCAATCTAAAGCAATACAAAGGAAAAGCCTACGAAGCAGTAAGAGCTAAAAAATTAAATAAAAAAGCAACAGGGAATAACAAGTTACATATTTGCCTTGTTAAGGCCTTTCTGCACATCAGGAATTGATTTGAAACTGAGAAGAACCTCAAATTAGATTATGATTTCCCTTTGTGTGCCACAGGTGCAATTTAAGTACATCAAGTTTTGTGCACCATATTCACAGAAAGAACTAATGAGTGTGGCTAAGGAAGATGGATGTACAGAAAAGGGCGAAGAGCCAAGGCACATATTAGCTGAGCCAAATCAACAAGACAAAATTCACTGAGTTTTAAAGAATGCGAGCATTAAGGAAAGAAGGATTTAGCATGCTGGAAAAAGGCACAACTTGCACTGAAGAAGTAAACAAGGTTTAGAAAATAAATCCATTTATTGCAGATGTAGTAAGCAAGGAGGATTTGTCTTTTTGTAAAATAACTTCATTTTTAAAAATCTAAATACTGCAGTTAAAAAGATGAACTACATTTAAACAGATGCGATACCATTCTCCAGACACCACACATTCCTCCAAAGCTCTTGATGATGATCAGCTTTCCATGCAACAACAAAGTGAAGGCACCATTAACGATGGGTGTCAACATTTACCAAAATCAATTACAGGATAAACACGGGTGTTTGTTTGGCTTTTTTGTTTGTTTGTTGGTAACTTCCACATGTTACTTACTTTCTAGCACAATGAAGGGAACTGGCACTTTTCAAAGTGCAGAGTAGTTCTGAAAAAACTAAAAAAAATATTCAATTTTGGGCTGATGTTCTATAAATTAACTCAAGCTATAAGATGGAGAGCAAGTTTGACTTAACTTGTGGAGCTCTTGCAGAGAGATCCAGTGTTTACCTCTGTTATTGATCTGGATTCTATTCTAACCAAAGTTAGAAGAAAAGTTAAAAAAAAAAGTTAAAGAAATCAAATGGTTGAGATACAAACCCAAAAATCTGGATGACATCTCCAGATTTCTTAGATTATAAAAAGCACAGAAGAACTAACGCACTAGCAAGAAACATGGACTGTGCTAAAACTGTTATGCTGAATGCACCTGATAACAAAATCTTAGCGATTCACATTTCCTTTCTTTTTAGGACCCTGAATGAAAGAATATTGGCAATTTAAATGGTTAGAAATTAAACCAACTTACTTGCAATATCCTGTACCATTTTGATAAGGAATGCACTTTCCCTCATTAACACAAGGCTTGGAATCATCCATACACTGTAAAGCTGAAAGGAGAAAGAAAAAAAACAACACTTAATTCAGTAGCAATACATGTCAAGTCAAAGCTTCATTAACATATTTTGGTGGAATGAAAGTCTTAAAACTAAAAATTTTATATGACTAGAAAAAAAACAAAGACAATATCACATACTTTAAATTAACCTCTGGCAGCATCAAAAGAGACAGACTGAAAGAACAATCAAATACCCATTTGTCCATCAGGATACTAAACGTATCCACAATTTCTTTTAGGTAGGTTTTCAAAGCCAAGCAGGCAGTAATTTCAGCGAGCTAGATACAATCACCTCAGCACCTGCATATTTTGGCTTTAGTGTCACATAGTTACTATTTTCTGATCAAAAAATTCTAGAATGAAATTCTCTGCAATAAGAGGCAACAGCTCCTAAACCTGCTTTCACAGTATCTTGTCTCAAAGTTTTTCCTTCCTTTCTACTATCTCCAGGGTCACTTGGCACTGAAATAGGGGCATCTGTCCCTCATAAGCTCCCCTGCTCTAAGTTTCTAGCAATCCAGAATCTGCAGCAACATCGTTACCGTTGTGGCATTCTGATTTCTCTCAGGATTGTTTGAGAGTAAGTGAAAACATAAGAGACCTTCAAGTCTTCCAGCAAAGACTTTAGTATTCATACGGAGGAAATACTCTGTAGCTCAAACTTGCTGTTTTCAGCACTGTATTTTAAGCAGGGCATTAAGTACGACATAATTCAGGGCTGATCGATCTTTCTCCAGGTTTACTGGAAACTGTAGTGACATCAGATGGAGTGACACGGCAAGCGCTCATCTCTGCCAGGACCTGAAGCAGCAAAAGCTGAGCTGCGGCTAGTTCTGAAGCAACCAGAAGGGTCAGAAATACATAAGCCCTGCATGAGCAGAGGGCACTCTAGAACCACAAAAATTTAATCAGTCCATCTAGACCAGAGTCAGCCATTTGAATAGCACTGAATCAGTGGATAAAGCTCTAGAAATCAGAAGATCTGCATCCTATCCTAAACTTTACCCACATACCCAGAAGACCCATGCTCTTCCCAACCTCCATTTCCGGGCCCTGCCTCTCCACACGCACTTTGATGACTTTACGTACCCTATTTCAACAGCCCCACTGCATTTCGGAAAGCATTTAACCGATCTTAGTTAAGGCATCTAGAGGCACCAGTATTACCCAGGCACTCAGACCGCTTGCTCGTGTACCTGCTACTGCTGTAGGGCAGATGGCATTTTTTTTTAAATAATGTTTTTTCTTTCCTCAAAAGGTATTAAATTTTCCATACACGTTCAGTAAGGGGCATCAGGGAAAACTGCTCCAGACAGTCCCTGAAGCTTCTGTTCCAGCCACTAAGGAATGGGGCTCAGAATCAAGAGTAAACGCATCGGTGCCACCAAGCCCTCCCTGCAGCTGGCCCGAACTGCGCCCAGCCATCCGGCAGCTCGGAGCAGAGCCCATTTACCACCACCCAGGGCTTGAAGGGTTATTTCTCAATAACCCTGGAGCACGTAAACAGGTCACATGCGCTACGAGGTACACAGGGGTGCTTCACATTTGCAGTCCCTACAGAACACAGTTAAATTAAACCCACTTGCCCAGGAACATTAATAACACTTCCCACAACATGAGCATGCCTGTTTCCCGTTAACTTGATTTCCAAAAACGGGGCACTTTGATAGCGCTGCTTCTGCGCAGCACTCAGGAAATGAGCAAAATTCCACTCCGAGCCCCCTTCAGATAACCCCTGGGGTCAGGGTTACTAAGCGACAGAAATATTAGCACAGATTTTGTAATGGTATTCCCCCCCACAGCGGCCAAACGCACTTACACCGATTCGCACCTGTCTAACAAGTTTTATCCCATTTACCAGCAACACCCACAAGTCTTTCAAACTCCGTCTGCTTCTGCCAGACACCACGGGTGCAGCAGCTTGTTTTCATTGCAAGAATTAGCTCCAGCGAGCACCGCTCAGTTACGCTGCGTTCAACAGAAGCCACGGAAGGACCCTGAATGATTCGCACGCCTCTTGCCACCTACGCCGCTCCAGGGAAGCGGAGGAACGGCAAAGCGAGCCTCACCGCGTTTTAGAGAGCCAGGAGGGAAGAAGTCGGCATTCTCACCTCACCACCTTAACATCCCCTTAGCTTTTATTTTTCAAACCGATCAATCCAGTGAAGCAAATACTCAGAGGAGTATTACTTCTGTGCCCATGCTCTCAAACGGGATTTTGTAACCTCTTGGAGTACCCGTGCCCCCAGCGAGAACTGACCAGCCAGCTGATTTTGTAACCCACGGAGTAAAAGCTTAACTAGCACTTGGCCAAAACCAGCCGCCAGCACCACTGCACGGAACGACACGAGAGCGTGACGGCTTTCGGGTTGCCAGTGAGGATCCGATTCAGTGATTCCAGTTTAGCTTGCTAGGCCAAGTACGGATACAGCAGAGAGGCTCTGGCAAAGTAATGATTAATTTTCTCCTGGTTTTTGACAAATTATTTTCACCTTGAATTGCTGTTTAGCAGGTCATTAAACTACTAGTAGCCCTCAGAATTCTTTAACAGAGATATATGGAATGGGGGTATGCAGGCAGCTAAATATACATATATATAGCATATAAAAATTTAGAACTGAACAAAGCTAAAAAAGCAAAATGACGCTTTTGTGCTTTTTCAGCTTAAGAAAAAAGACTGAACAGAAATACATTGAAATGCAACTAAAACTGAAGTTAATATAAATGTAAAAATATTCTAAAATGAGTATTAAAAAGTAACATGATCACTTCTCTTTAAAAGAAGAAATCATAAGGCAAATTGAAGACTACAGTTCTCACAGCAGAATTAACATTTCTGCGCACAAAGCGCTGTCTTCCTGTATTTCATATCTCCAACAATTTCACAATGCATGCAAAAACAAGGCGTTTCGACACAATTTACTTCAAAAGCCACTTTTCTGCTACGCTAACATGCTGTGCCCAAAAGCTTATAGTATCAGAAGCCAACTTCTACCTCAGCCAGCACAGAAAGTATGTTCTACTACATCCCTTATGCTAACTGGAAATATTTTGTTGTGTACAACATGAGAAGACGGTCTTGCCTCGAGAAGAAAAAAAGCTGCTTCTCCAGCACCCATATATAGCATTGGCACGCTGTCAAGGCTGAGTCTAAAGGGCTGCTTTTGACCGTTCTCTTCTGCGTTTAAAAAGAAGCAATGGGGAATTGTTTGCTGCATTTCTGGCCTTCCTCCAGCTTGCCAGAACAACCAGGACGACCAGATCCCGGACTCGCCTAGGCCGAGCGCGAGCAGCTACGCTCCGAGTCCCCGCGCTGCCACGCAGCGGGCGCAGGCTCGCTCGGTGCCCGCTGGTCGTCGTGGGGAAAGCCCCGGGCTCCCCGCTGCGCTGCCTCACGGTTTTAACCTGAGCTTTTGGGCACGTTACGGGAATATTGGGAAAACATCCCACGTCTATCAAAAGACTGGCTTAAGCCCTAATTATGAAGTGGGCAGGCCACCACTTAGGGAAAGTATCCAATTTCTAGTATGCATTCTAGCCAAGTTTGAAAGGCTTCTCAGATGAGGGTTTTATGTGTGTCCGAGATGAATGTTATTAGCTATGTGACCCAGCCTAGAGTCCATGTAAACCCTTGGAGCACGCCTGCACACAGACACAAATTCCAACCTGATATTTTAACTAGCCTACCAGGACCATTCTCCAAGGCCAGAGAGAAAAACAGGTAGCCACCGCCATAAAATCAGCACAAGCAGAAAGTCTTACTCTCAGAAAAAACATACAAAGTGCCATGATTCTGAACATCTGAATCCACCGAAACTCACATAACTAGAGTATGGTTTAGCCCAGGTTTAATCTTTTGGGCTAAAGAGATAGTTAAAGCAAAACTAGGAGGAAAAGAAGTTACATTTCTGCCTCACTGTTCTTTAAGGATGCCAAGACAATCTGAGAGTTGTGATTTGGTTTCTATTCTTCATCTGCACTCCATAAATTCAGACTCTTTCCAGGCTAGAAAATTAAAAGAAATCATGAAGGACTAACATCTGAAGCTGTAAGTGTCAGAGTTCAGCTTTTAAGAGAGAAGGCTGCCGCAGGGAAACAGAGCCATAACCAGAGGAAATCTGAACAGGCCTTGTAGCAAGTACTGAAGGAAATCAAGGCCAATAAATTCCTCACCCACAAGTTCAGAAAAAGTCAAGCAGAAATAATATAACGTGAAATACCAAAACAATTAATGCTGTGAGGAAGAGACGTTACAAAGCCAGTTTCCTGTACCTCTGTGAAGTGTGGTGATTATCCTGCATCTGAGATGTAGGCTCTGGCCAAAGGTCTCACTGCAAACAGGGGGAGAGTGATCTTCTGACAGAGACCGCTGGACAGCTAACAACACAGTGAGCTCATGGTACAGCTTTTCCATGGAAGGACACTGTATAGGTCTCTCTCTTCTTTCTGCCCATAAGTTTTCCATTAAGTTTATAGAAACTCCGTACCTTAAGAATCTAGACTTCTGTCATATTTGGCTGAAACTCGGCTGTAGGTGCAAAAGCAGTCTTGGGGGAGAAGGTTGAAAACAACCTACTTAACACATAGAAGAAAAGTCAGACTGAAAATACAATGTTAAAGTCCTGGAAGAAAACTAAAGAACAAAACAGGCTTCTGATAACCTTTAAATACTTAGTGGATTTACTGTCACAACCGACGCTCATGAGAAATAGCCTGTCACTTCAATGGTTACCCATTCCATATCATGGGGAAGGAGAAAACGGATTCAAGGCCACCAGAGAGTCGATATGCAGCAACGCAGGATGCACGGGGAATCACTTCCACAAGCTCAGGCTGCTTGCCCAGTGGCATCAGCTCTGAAGGACCATCAGCAAGGTCAGAAAACCCAGCCACACTACCAACCAAGGTGTCTCAAGTACCAAGGGAGTGAAAAGCAGCTCCCGATTCCCTTCAGGAAAAAACAGAGTGTGAAAGAAGCTAAAAAAAAAAATGCTGAAAGAGGACATGCAATACCTGAGGAAGACCAGTAGCTCCTTTCCATGCAGAAAGGGGCAAAATTCTTCCACAGTGGCAGCTGGCACCATGTAAACTGCAGAAGCTGACCACTCAGAAAGCTAGTAAGGAATAAGAAACACTGCACAAATGTGGAGAATACCCTAAGATAAACAAATTTTGGAGGAAAACCACAAAGGAGAGATAACTAATGATGTTATTCACTAACCTCAACAGATTACAGTTCAAATATGATTATATACCCCCTAACAAATGAGTACTAGCTGAAAATATTCAAATATCTTCTTTTTTTTAGGGTAGAGGGAAAAGATACAGATCACCCCATGGAGTCACACACGGATAAAAGAACTAGGAAAAACCCTTCCTGTGAAAAAATGATAAAGCCTGATATTCAGCTCAGATTTAGAAAGTGTTAACATTTGGGGAATTTAAACAAGTTGAGCAGAAAGTTGTAGTAATGAACAAAGCTTGTCTATACTCCATGGAAATCATCTGTGAAGTAAAAATGCTTTAAATCAATCTGATTATCAGAAGATCTCCACTGTATTTATGCACAGAAGCCTGAAATAATTTTTTCTCAGCATCTGATGAGCTGAGCAGAGCTCAGAGGAACGTGAAGGAACTCAGCCAATGTCCTGCACCTTTTGACAAAAACAAACTGCATAAAATGTATATTTAAGTGGATTTTGGAAGAACAAGCCTGTAAGAAGGCTTTAGAAGTTTTTTTGTTTGGTTGGTTTTTTTTGTTTGTTTTTTTCAATTTGAGCCCAGGCATACAGGAACTGGCAACAACTACTAATTTACCCTCTTAAGAACAGAAGTCAGAACTGTTGTCCAGATTCACAGGTAGATTTGAAGTCTTTCTGTCCTTCAAGTCTTACCCTAGGAACCGGTCAGATGACTATTATTTCTATCAGTTGTAGCTACAGTTCATGTTACACTTTTCCTGTTGAAGAACTTCTGATAAAAGCTGAGGTTATAACATATAATGAATTCAGGATGAATTTGTAAAACAGTTCAAAAGTCTGTCAATCATCAGATATTCTATTTTCTTTCACAGCTACTGTCCCCTGCCTTCCCATATTTTTAGTTTTCCAAACAAAGCCAAAATGCTTAAAATCCACAGCTGCAACATAAAGCATTTAGTTAAAAAAAAAAGTTTTCAACAAAAAAATGTAGTGAAGGCAATTAAAGAGCTGGGGAGGTATTCGTGTTTCTATGGAAATCTGGCAGACAGAAACCATGCTTGCGTGTTCTCCACAGTCCTCCATCATTCTCCAGCACTAAATCTTTATTAATTTGAACACTAAGAATGTCTGCCCTTGCCGAAATGCTGGGCCACTACTTGTCATTAGCAGCGCTTCCACCGCAGTCCATGGTGATGTCAGAGAAACAAGATTAAGACTTGCTGCATGGAACAAACAGCAGACACCAGTGTCATTTTGAGATACAAAGCTCCTTTTTCATCTGTATGCAGTCTAAAAAAAGGACGTGCCCTAGGAACAGACTATTTTCTAAACAGAATGAATGATTATTTCTGTAGCTCTCAGATGACCGTGTGTTTAGAATGATACAGGCACTATTTCTTCTAGATAGGCATTGACAAGACACAGCCCTTGACTTCTGAAATCATCTTGCCAACAGAATGAAAGCGTAGAAAATAAGAATGTAACTACAAAAGGACTTTTAAGTGCAGATGCTTAGAAAAGTTCTTTTTTCCCCCCAAGACAGATGACATTTCCTTAACTGGTCAGAATTAAATAATCACTGCATCATTCCTTGGCTTTGCAGTCATTAGCCAAGAGAACAAATGTAACATCGTTTCCTTTAAGTTTGAAGTTACACATGGAGACCGTTTGGTTTTGCTGTTAACTGAGATTCCCCAGCCCAGAAGAAACAAGCTGTCAGCGTCCTGCTGCTCTGTCTCATCTACTGGCCGTTCTGCAAAGGACACAGGTCCAAATCCCACCCGCCCAGACCGCCACGACGACGGCCACATCCAGCCCAGAGGTTCAAAAATGCCTTTCACAACACAGCACAGACACCATTTTGGAACATGGGAAAGGCTGAACAGGACCAGATAACACTGAAGGGAAACAGTAACCTACTGTAACAGCAGCAAGACAGCTAAAATAAGGGGG
>VXAL01013287.1:189409-204971 GCA_013399475.1 Chauna torquata | reverse complement strand
CGCAGGCTGGGTCAGCGTCCCTGTGGGGTGGCCGCGAGCAGGGGCGGGCGGCCGAGGGAGCACCGGCAGCCGGCGCCCACCCCCGGTGCTGGCACTGCAGGGCCGTCCCCACCGCCTCGCGCGGGGGACGGAGGCGGGGTGCTGGGGACGGGGGCCTCGCCTGCCCCTCAGCTGCCCCGTGCCCGCGCGGTGCTGGCACAGACGTGTCCCGGCGAGCGGTGCCACCGCCCTGAGCTCCGCAACAGCAGCCCAGGTTGTGCACAGAGCCGGCAGGGAGGGGAGTTTGGGGTCACAGCTGCAGGGGTTTGAAGGCTCTAATGAACCCCTCGAGCGGTGCAGCAGAGGGGGGCTGTGCGCTCTGCAGGGGGAGGTACGTGCACAAAGCGACGGGCAGCACCAGAGACCCAGCGTGGGATGCCATCCTGCGGACAGTGCCCGGGGAAAACAGCGTTGTAGCCATCGCTCCCACCTGCGCAGCTCATGGCTCCCCTCCGGGCAGCTCAGACACCTCGGGCTGGGCCAGCGCTCTTCCTGAAGTGCTGGCCCGAGCAGAGGCAGCCCCGGCATTTCCAAGCCTTCCAGTGCGGAGTGAAGGCAGCTGCTGGGTAAAGGCCAGGAGCAGTGGGAAGCGGGAACTGAAAACGGCTTTTGCTGCCAGAGGTTCACTCCAGTATGAGCGGGAGTTTGCTCGTCTGAATAGCAGGTGTACAGGCTCACGGTGTTATTTCAGCCCCATGGCTTCAGAAGGTGAACGCTCCTCGTGTTGAAAGCAGTTCAACAGGGTGGCAAAACCCAGGAGGAGACACAGATTCCCCCAGAGGAGGTTTGGGGAAGGTAGACAAGTTATAAAGCGCACACTGTTTGCTGTAGCGAGCGCCTGGATTCGACCTCAACATCCCTTCCAGCCCTAAACCATCATTTAAAGCGTTAAAAATCCTTGTGCTGCGATTCCAGCTCCTTGCAGACTGAGAGCTCTTTGTGTTTTGTGCTGACACGGCATGCTGGCCTGCGTCTCCTGCGAAGGGAGGATTGTGCCGAGCTCAGGGGAGAGAGGGGAGTGATGAATAAAGTCCAGTGTTTTCCCCCTTTAATTCACTGGGTTTTTGCGGCTCCTCCCAGGCACAGAGCTGGATTGTTGCTGCCGTGCCACCATGGTGGCAGGAGCCCAGCGATTTTTTCCAGGCATGCCAGGGCAGAGGTTTGCAACCTGGACGAAACCTCTCCCGCTGCCCGACACAGCTGCTAGAGCCTCGCGTCGCTGGTGGACAGACAGCGGCTGTGACCGCTGCCAGGCGCTGTCTGCGGCCGTGCTCCTGGCACGCCTGGCTCCCCTGAGCGCCTCACCTGCCGGGGTAAAGGCCGGACCTGGAGCATGCCCAAAACTGCAAATGCAAATAACTGCAGGGACAGCTTCGCACTTGTGATCGCACGCGGCTGCATCTGCAAGGTGCGAGGTGGAAGCCGCTGTCCGAAAATAGAGGTCTGATGTTTGAGGTGAAATTGAGGAGTACAAACTTTCTACATGTAAAATTACGGATGGTAGCAAGTAACAAGAGAAAATGATCACTAAACCGAGTTGGGAGAAGAGGAAAGAAAGGCAGGAATGTAACCGGGACAAGGAGGGCTTGCATTTGCTCTTCCTAATGTAGCTAATTCGGGAGGAATTCTGGTATTTCACTGAAGGCTGCAATTTCCAGCTCCCCCCAGTGCTGAGCATTACTCGTTATCCCCAGACCTTGAAACGGGCAGTGCTCCCTCATCTGCGTTTGGCTTGGCCTGATCGCAAGGTACTTCTCCGAGCCGGGACAGCACCTGAGCCGCCCCAGCACAGCTCTCCTCCCGGAGCTGACTCACGGCCGGGCGGGCAGGCAGCCCCGCCTGGAACACATGGCTGCGGTGGGAACCCACGCAGGTCGGGGAAAGCTTCACGTTGCTCCTGCCTACCTGGGGACCCGGCTGGTTGCTCCCACCTCTCCCAGCTCCCTGGCCAGGTGGGTTGTTCTGGCGGAGAACGTACAGGCAGCGTGGGGAGGGCACTCAGGCGGGTGCCCAGTTGCGTGCCCAAGGCAAAGCTCCTCAATCAGTTCCCTGTCGCAGAGGGCGGTGGATCTGCCTCATTAAGCAACAAGCTGTTTGCACAGGAGTTAAAAATATGTTTCAGCATCGCTTCATCTTACACACCCCACTACGGTCCCATTAAGAACACCATATGCAAATAAAGATTCATCACACAGGGAAACCCACCAGCAGAAGCGATCCACGTTACGCCTGCCGGCTGCAGACGCTCGGCCTCACGGGCGTGCCGTTTCGCTGTGTTTCCCACCCAGTGATCACCAGTAGCCGGTGCTGGAGCTGGGGGGCTCTGGCATCTCTTGTTGTGTCTCACTGGGTGCTGGGGACGGGAGGAGGAGGGCAGGGTCCCCGCGGCTGGCGGGCAGCTCAGAGAGCTGCGGCACCGCAAGCGGTGCCAGCGGAGGGATTAGCAGGGCTGAACAGAGGCAGATCCACAGTGTCGCTGTTTAAACGGTAGTGGCAATTAGGGAAATCCTGGCACTTTGGCTGACAAAGGCAGGGAGATCAAGCCATCAGCAAGCCCCAGCCTTTGCTTCTGCAGCTGGGTGTGTTGCAAGTCTCCCTCCGAAATGATTTCTGCTGCCTGCTCTGTAAAGCAGCGGTATACTCGTTTTGATACCAGCATCTTGCAAGCTGCTCTTCAGCTCAAGCGCTTGTCACGCTTCCTGCACCACTGCTTCAAAGCGAGCCGCCTGCGCTGGCCACCGGCGAGTGGTTGTCCTCGGGTGAGGGTGCTGAGCCACTTCCAGAGTGGCCGGGGTGCAGGTCCCACTTCAGCGTGATCCCCAGCAGCTGATCTCTCCCCGAAAATGGGGAGAACGCGCCCTGCCCCAGCCTGCACTCGCTGGCCTGGCGGTGAGGAAGCCCTCTGGGGATGTGGTGCTGGGGACGGCACAGCCTCCAGGGAGCTGCCATGGGAGGAGTGCCCACAGGGCAGGGCCTCTGTGCCTGCTGCAAGGTGCCTTCTGCCCACCGAAACCAGTTGGCTCGTAACTCTGAGACTGGGGGCACACTGCCGTGCAGAAACGCGTGCCAGCACTGTCATGCCCACCTCAGCTCTCTCCACAGCACGCAAAATATATTCAAGTCTGAGGTGCCTTCGGTTGTCTTATGCTAAATGGGAGGTGCTTTGCTTTTCCTCTGGTCTGTAGCTTGTAGGGATCGCTGGTTTCACCAGCTTTGCAGGAACTCATTGTCTTCTTCAAAATAAATCATGTTTTCTTGCACTAACCTTTCTGTGACTTTGTTGGCGGTTCAGGCATTCAAACCTCAGCTCAGCACACACCCAAATGCCTGCCTTAAATCCTAGCATTTCACACACCCATGTAGAAGTTGCCTGATTTTTACCTGCCCTTGTTTTGGGGGTCTTGAGTCATGTAGTCAAGCTGCCTCCTTTGCAAACAGAAGAGCTAGAACCCCATTAAAATAGAAGCTGGGTTCTTTCACAGTTATGAGACTTCAGCAGTCAAGAGGGTTAAGAAAAACAGGAGGGAGAGAGCTTCCAATAAAATCCTCAGGGTTGGCAACCTTGCGCTTGCACCACAAATAGCTCGTCCTGTGGCTCATCTGTTAACTGTTAAAACTCACATGACTTGGCTTTTGCGCCGATTATCTTACCTGCTAGCCAGTCTTTAAAAAAAAAAGAGGAGAGAAAAGGCATTCCTGCATAAAGCAGGCTGGCAGGCGGGCGAGGGAGCCCCGCGCCCCGCAGGAATGCGCTGCGCGCCCCGAGCTGTTTGTACGCCGCAGTTAATCGCGTGGGGAATTTTGGCCGTCTGGCTCCTGGGCAGTGACACTGGCTCCAGGAGCCCCGGGAATATTTATAACCGGCATGCTGGCGGGCTTCTGTCCCGGCGGGGTCGTGCGGGCTCTGCTTGCGCTGCTTTTACCAAAGTTGGTGACGTACGAGGTGGCTGCTAAACTCCTGGGACCTTCTTGGCCCTGGGCGTGCGACGGAATAAGAATTCAGTGATTTGTGGTTACCTTGAGCAGTCGGGGCTGTAATTGCAGGGGGAGCACCCGGCACAGACAGCCCCTTCCCAAACAGACCCTAATGCAGCAGGAGGCCGTGGGGACAGGACGCCAACGGGTGTTCGTCACTCAGCTCTGGGAGAGGTCTCGGGGAGCCACGCGCTCCCCAAGCTCCCGCCAGCTCTGGTGCATGGTGGCAGGGACGTGCCCAGGTCCCGGAGCAGAGGTCTCAGGGTCACTGAGCTAGCACATTTAGTTCTGCTCCTTTATGCAAATCCTGTGTCTGCTTCCATTCTTGGGGGCCTGGGCAGCAGGCGGCGGGGACGGCGTGCTTTCAGCTCCGGGCAGAGCCGGGGAGTCCTGCTCCCAGCGAGCGCGGGTGGCATGCCGGGGGACGCGGTGTGCCGGGGCGGTGGGCAGCCCCTGGGGCACGCCGGGGGGCCGAGGGGTTTCTGGTGGGAGGCAGCGCTGGCAGGAGCTTGATATGGGGAAGGGAAAAAAAAAAGAAATGACACAGGAAGCGGGTTTATCATCTCTGAGCAGAGCGCCAGGGCTCAGCCGCAGGGGGTTTTACGAGCTATGATTCCAAATCACGCTGGGCTTCTCCCTGCAGCCTTCAGGGCAGAGAAAGCCCCGCAGCGTGGGTCCCAGTGCCCTCCGCCGGGCCATGGCTTGCAGATGCTGGGAGCTCAGGAGGGCCTCCCAACTTCTGCTTTACCCCTCCAGTGGGTTTGCTTGCTCAGGCACGGCTACACTCAGCCGGAGCAGCCGCTGTGGGGCTCGGCACTGCAGGCACAGCAAACCCTGCAGTACCCCATGTCCCACAAGGGACCTGAACAGTGCCTGAGCTGGGGAACAAGTGGGGACGGGCTGGGGAGGGGAGGTGAGCTGTGAAGCTGGGGAGACGCGTGGGCAGCTGTCAGAGGCTGTCAGGGAAGCGTGGGCAGAGCACTGTGGAGGGGAGGTCAGAGCCCACCTCTCCCACGTGCTGGCTGCAGGGCTTTGGGAGCTGCTAGACCCCCGGGGGCCCCCAGAGGGCTCAGGTCTGGGGGTGAGCAGGGGCTGCCCCGTGTCCTGCCCCAGCTTTGCTCGGGGATGGGGTCCAACCCAGCTGAGTTGCCCCAGATGGAGGGGACGGGGCGTTTTGGGGGGTGGGATGGGATGGTTTTGGGTGTGCTGGGACGGGACACGTGCTGACCCAGGGAGGGCTGGTCTCGGCAGTCAGCTGCCCTTGGCCAGCCTCCAAGCCCAGCTGCGGCAGCACAGCACCCTGCCATCTGAAGAGCCTTCACTTTCGGGCAGCAGAAAATAGACATCCTCCTTTTCTAAAGGTCACTTCGCCAGCAAGGCAGCAGAGCAAACAGCGAGGGGAGGGAGGGGGAAGGCACCCGCCTGAGCCCACCTGCCCTGCTCTGCGGGGCATCCCTCGGCAGCCCCACGGAGAGAGGGAGCCCCAGGGTGCCAACCGTCCCACGGCAGCCCCCGAGGGAGGGAGGACAAGGACTGGGTGCTGGCAGGGCTGAACCCCAAGCCCCGCTGCCCTGGCCTTCGCTGACAGGTGCCCTCAGCCAGGTGCTTGCCCCGATGCAGGGATGCTGGCACAGCCCTTGGTGCCGCTGGGATGTTCATCCACGGCGAAGCAGCTGCCAGAAACCGTCTGGGGTCAAACACCCCCATGATCCCAGAAAGAAAGATGCTGAATGTGTTTTTTTCTCAAAACCTGTCTGAAAGAGAGGTTTGCAAGCATGAAGAGCTGGTTCAAAGTGGGGGAAGCAGCTGGTGCCCAAGTAAACACAGAAACCAAAACCCTGCAGCACCCAAACCACCGCTCTCTGGGAGTGGTGACGGTGCAGAGCATCGCTGTGGTCTGTGCCAGATGCAACTGGTTTATACATGACACCGACAGGGGCACGCGAGGAGGCAGGGGACGGGATTTGCTGATCAGTGCACAAGTGCTAACTGCTGTCCCCCCGGCCAGTCCCTGTCCTTCCCTGGCACACATGGCGGCTGACGGGCGTTTCGGCAGCAGCCGCCGCAGCACCCTGCCAGCCTTTGCCCGCCTGCTGTGCTCTTCCCCTCCACAGTGCCCCACCCGCAGCGGGTTAGGCAGCATCCAGGAAATGGCTCTGCTCGCCTGTTCTCCCTGCTTTGCTTTACAGACACTCGAGGGAAAAAAAAACAAAAAGCCATGCAGCACCAGCACGGCCGCAGCGTCGGCCACCCAGCACAGCCTCGTGGCATGTGAGCATGGCCCCAAGCAGCCCCTTCTGCATGCCCTGTCCCCAACAGCACCTCATGGACACTGGGAGACCCAGACCGGAGCTGAGCAGCGGCGGGAGCAAGAGCACCGAAAACCAACAACCTTTTTTTAAAAAAATCACTTGGGCCCAGCAAGGCTGCGGGCCCCCGGGAAGGCCAGGGCAGTGCAACAAGGTGGGGTGCCCTCAGGAAGGGCCCCCAGCTCCGGCAGGGCTCTGCGCCGTGTGCCAGCTCCGTGCAGGCACTGCCATCTGCAGGCAGCGGCTCCAGGGCCTGCGCTGGCACTGACCGCTCAGGCTGCGCCCACCGCTCGCTGCAGCGCACACAGGCAGGAAGCTGCGGGTGAGTTGTGGGTTAACTAAGGGGTCTTTACTCTCTTGTGCCCCTGGAAGGAAAGAGAGCTTCCTCTGGGATCACGGAAACATGAGGCACACTGCTGAGGGGATTTTTCAGAAGCGTTTATTTCACTGCTGACAGTGGGGCTGCAGCAGGCAACTGCTCGTAGAGCTGCCGGTCACTGCAGAAGCGTCACCCCTCAAGTCATGGCAATCCAGGTACGGTCGGTGTCTGCTCACCTTTCAGCACCTACATCACACACAGACCTACGTCACTGGGACATTCACCCATAAGGGACACCACATGTAAGGATTAAAAATGGTAATAATAAAGCGATCTACAAAGTAACACTTGGAGGCATCATGCAGAAACCAGATGATTTTAGACTACATGGCAGATCAGGTTTGCTAGGTTGAAGGATGGAAGAGTGCTAACTGCTTCCCTGCCAGTCCAACGCGGTGCCAAGCTGGGTAGTGCTCCCAGACAGAACAACAGCTCCCTAGTCCCTACCCTGAGGCAGGAAACACTTCCAGGTCAGTTTATACGTCCAGAACTACACAAGAATATGTGCTTGTAAAAGGTGCTGGGGAACCCTGAAACTTCCTTCTGTAACAGTGCCTGCTTCCTACCAAGTTACAGAAACAGACGCTTGAGTGCAGAAAAGTGTGGAAAGGCCTGAGCTGTAGGGCTTTGTACTTTTTTAGTTAAAAGGAAGAAAAGCCTGACAGGTAAAATTGTACTCCTAGCACAGGTGGACCAAAAATAAAAATAAAAAAAAGTCACATTACACTGGAACTATACAGGTTGGCCCATGAGAAAGAAGCAGCTATATACTATTGCCCCATAATGAGTTTTCTTCACCTACAGTTTCAACTTCCCAAGTGAGGTAGGGAGAGGGTGACCAGAGGAAAAAGGATTACAAAGGATTCCACTGTTTTAAAGTTATCCTCTTGAATCCTTCATGTGAAGTTAAAGTCTTCTTTGAGGAAACACTGCCTTTTCTTCACAACAACATTCAGAGTTTTGCTTTTTTGGTTGCTTTGGGTAAAAGAGGGAGAAAGAAAACAAGCATCCCAGAGATGAAATGCTGGCAGTTTTGACGTGTTTTAGAAGGAAAGTACAGTAAAAAAGGAAGGAAATAATGTAGTGAATCTGCAGACAGAAGGGAAGAAAAGACATAATGCTGACATAGTTTGCACTGTGCCCGCTTCAACAGCACTTGAGCTACACACCCTGTTTTTAATCACATGGAAACATACTGTCATACACAGCCACCAGGAGAAGGAAAGTGGATGCTTACAAACCTGTAGCTTAATTTTGTAGGAATCAACAATACAGAAGCCTCTCCTAGTACTAGACAGAATGTATTTAAGGCATTATTTACCACCCATTTGTTCCTAAAGCAACTGAAAGTGTGCCAGAGACAGAAAACTCAACAATAGCTAGTTTGACAGAGGTGAAAGCTACTGTAATATGTACAGAGCAGTATTTGCCTTCAACAGGGGAGTCTCATCTTTAAAAAAAAAAATCAGAAAAACAAAACCAAAAAAACAGACCCAGATTCTAAAAAAGCAAACATTGCCAACACAAGGAATGTTCATTAGAGTCCAGTTCCCACTAGAGCTACTCAAGAGGAGGACATAAAAGGTGATTATACTAAACTGCACTGATTGACTGTTCCCAAAGCTCACCCCTTGGAGGGGTGCAGAACCTCAGGAGGTCAACCTTGACAACACCCTAGTGCAAACTGGCTCAGAGGAAAAGCCTGCAGTCAACAAGCCTTTATACCTATGGTTAGGATTCACTAAGAAGTGCGGTACTCAGGTGTCACCTAACATTTTCAGGACACTTGCATAAAGGTGATGGTCCTGCGTGGATTCTAATGCACATCCCCTGTGAACAGTGTCCTGCACACACACATCTGCCAGGCTACCGGCTTTCCCTCTTCAGTGTAACCAGGTCACAGCCACCAGAATCTCACATAGACGATCAACATGATAAAAAACACAGCTACAGCCGCAAGTTTGGCGTAAGTGGAACGCATGTTCAGATACTTCGCATCCTGACGGTACTTCTTGGACAAACTGGACAAGTTGTTGGCCTTGGAATCAAGAGCTGTTAAAGGGAAAGGGCAGAGAAATTAACCCAGATTAACCCAACCAGATGTTACATTAACTGAAGAAGTGTCTCTGGAGCAGCTGGAAGCACAGCAGCATCGCATGGCAGCATGCCTTGTGCCTGCCTGCAGTGCTCTAGTGCTTGTCCTGTTGGGATGAGAGCCACCCAAGGTGGTGGGACACTAGTCTCGCCCAAAAGAAGCACCAGTACCCACCAGGTGCTTCAGGATGCAACTGATCCAAATGAAACACCCACCCACTGCTTTTCCTAGGAGATCTAGGGATCAGGAAACCTTTCCCTTTGGTACGCTTTACCCACCCAGCTGACCAGCGGGACAAGGAACCATACACCAAATAGCAGCCACTGCCTGTACCTGAAAGTGCCTCTCCTCGCTGTAAGACTTCCTCGATGTTGGCCACCATAATCCTCTGCACATCCTGCAGCTCTGTGTTGATGGAGCCCAGGTTCCTCCTTGCCCGGCTGTCAATGTAGAGTTTCTTGGTTTTCTGGATGTAGGTGTCTGGAAAAAGAGAGGGCTGTCAGAGGGAAGCTCTTATCTCCCCACAGTGCGTGCTTTGACAAGCAAAAGGAACCGAACCCTACGCCTTCAGCCGAGGGACCCACCACCATTGACCCAAGAGGACTTCCAGTCAATGGTCTGATAGATCAGGGGTGCTCTGTGAAAAAGCTCCAGGGTTTCTGTGACTTGTATTCATAGAAACACACCCTCAAATACAGACACAAAAGTGCATGGGGAGCGGAACCATTCAACTTCAGGTTAACAAGCCTTTCACTGTAAATGAAAACAATTACAAGTAATACAACACACTGTAATCTTTGCTTCTCCCCTCCCACCTCAAAAGGTAGTCACTTGATTTGAAAAGAATAAAATGTTAAGAACCAGTTCCAAGCATCAATCTGGCTGCAGGGAGAGGCTGCAGACATGGGTTAGAAGCTCTGGGCTCCTTACCATGCTCCTCCAGGCCAGCACAGAAGGGCACAGGGGGCCTCAACCTAAAAGCAAAGCAGGAAGGCTGAGAGATCATGCTGCTGGATGTGTGCTGCCTCCAGGAGAACAACGTTCTTCCAAGCTCTGTCCACACAATCCTGGTTCTGCTTTTGTAGGCACACCAGAGGAGAACAGAGCACCAGGAGGAGAACAGACCTCAAGCCAGCAATCCGGAGTTCTCCTTCCCTTCCCAGCACACTAGTGGATACTGGTTTTCCCACACTTTGCATCCCATTCTGTCTTATCCAGAGTGCTGTGTCAAAAAAGCCTTACTACACCTTATTAGCTCCATACCACCTTCTTTAGATGTAGCACGGAGAAAATGCTCACCTAAAACAGAGCAGCCCGGCTGCCAAAGGAGTAAGAAGCACTGCTGAGACAGCCAGCAGACTGCACACAAACATTCACTGGAGACAGGCCACAAGACTTAAAGAAACCTGAATCAAATGACATTTACCATTTTCCTACCATTTCTCTATTCACAAGTATTCCTCACTCAAAACACCCATTTCTCTAGCACCAAAAAGAGGCTAAACCGCCAATTCCATAGGCCAAGCCCGTGAGCATCCTGTGGCTGCTGCTCCCCCTGCAAAAAGTTTTCTAACCAGCCCCACAGAGAGGGACCTCACCAAATTCGATGAAGGAATAGGGCCTGGAGACCGTCGGCACCTTCTTGCCATGCTGCTCATCAAACTCTGAATGCAGGTCTTCCAGATACGCAAAGGCCAGTTTCTTCGGGAACGCAGCTTCGCACAGGACCAGGTAACACACCCCTTTCTCAATGATGTAGCTAGAAGAACAGCAGACAGAGAATTAATCAAGCAGTTTTGGATCCATCCTGTCAGGCATCACCCTTCATACCTGACACACAGCCATGTCAGCCTTGGGTGTAAACCTTTCTACAAAGTAATGTAATGACTATTTTTTCTTCACCTAAAATAAATTTTCTTGCAGCCTTAGCCCCTGTACAAGCTCTAACGGCCCTAAGCTTTGACTTCACTGGGACAAAAGTTGACTTGTGAGTATCTTCAGCTTAACAAAATACAAGCAATAAGAGTTATAATTTTGGAGTGAAAAGGGAGGACAGCCTGCCTGCCTCCCTCCCTCCATGCCTTCTGCAGTCAGAAGAAGATAAGCACAAGAAAGTCTGCCAGCAGAGTAGAGGGGAAGGTGGCCAAGAACGGCTCCAAGACAATGCGGCAGAGCGAAATACCTGAGGCCCGCGAATGGAAAGCCCTGCTGCGAGGCTAGGGCACGCACAGGAATTTGGTCTCAGAATGCTAATCCTCTGACAAGGCACTCAGTGGCTGCTAGCTCCCACCTTCCATTTGGAAAGCTGGGTGCTCCCTTCCTCCCCAGTACTCACCCATTGGTGGGGTGTTGCTATCCACATGCACGACCTCAAAAGCAGCCGACCAAAAATACTGGTGCTGGATGGGCTCTGGTGACTTCCCCATCAGATTTGCAATGGATAAGTATGACTGTGCTACCAGTTCTTTGGCTGAGATGCTAGGAGCCCCAAAACTGATGCTGAAACAGGAGATGCTGTTGCTGTTTAACACTGTTTGGTTCATTCTGCAGCAGAACGCACAGGGGTCTTCTCTGCCTCCCACCCCCATTCCCTATCGCATCTAATTCTCATTTGTTCGCAGAGGTGTAGTGCTGAGCTTGTTTCAGCGTGGGCTCCAGTGTCTCTGTGAGCACAAAGAATAGGGAGGGGTTTTTCATTACAATTCAGCTAAAAAGCCTACTGAAATATGGGATAAGATAGAATCAGTCTCAAGATTATTTATTTAGGTTTCACTACAACTGCCTGCTGTTGCATGTTCCCTACTATGTTTTCCTCCTCAGTTGGCCAATACAAAAACAGAGGCAACAATATTTCTAACAAAACCAAGGTACTAGAGATGGCATATAGCCCTGGATACACTTTCAAACGTTTGCCTATATTATTCAGAATGGAAATTAAATGTTACTTTACTTTTATGTTACCTTCCTTTGACTTTCTGCACAACGCCATTTTGTAGCAGTCTAGTTAACAGAGATTAACAGTATATTAGAGACTTGACCTACTCAGAAGTACTCTGTAGTTAAGTAAGTAGCTTAAAAATTTCGTTAATAGCTGCATCAAGCTTATAAAACAACTTCCTCCCCCTCCTGCTGTTTTTCTAGATTACTCCAAAAGGTCCAAATCCTGTGAATCAACCATACTCAATTTGCTTCTGGTTCAGAGTACCCATTTCTGCTGCCTCTATGGTCTTACAAGTTCATCTCCGCAAGCCCATGTTTTTATGTCCTTTTTATGTCCTTCCGCTTGGACTGCATTGGTCTGTAGGACTAATCCTACAGCATGTCCTGCCCCTGTTCTTTCCTCGCCCTCGGAGACCTGCTTGGCAGCTCAGAGTTGCTCCGAGTTATCACTCAGAGCTTGATTTAGCCTCTGTCATGGACAACGATATTTGAAAAGTCTTTTGAAATAAGCAAGACTTGTCAGACAGGAATGGTATTCCCTGAGAGCCAGAGCAGCGCACTGAAGATGAGAGCAGACTAAGGAACACGTCCCGTCGGCACGGCCGTGCTCTCTCCTTTCAGGCCAGCTGGTCCTGCCTGGAACTCTTCAGCTGTGTTTCCCACTTGCTTTTCCCCTGATATGATGCTAGATATGTTGGATTTAAAGTTCATCTGTCAGCACCAAAGCAAGCAAGCACACCTCATTCTGTCCTGGATTCAGACAGCTTTTCCAGCCTCGGTCCAAGATCAGAAGAGAGCTCCTGCACAGCCGGACCTCTCTCTAAATTTTACACTTGTGCACGCTTCCAAGTTTTAGCAGAGCACCTGATTGTGCTGTCTGCTCGGCAGTGCATGCACTCCAGGGGCAGACATTTGCAGTTTGCTGCCTCTAACTTCTGTACGCTGAGTATAGCTAGCAGGTTTCTGTATTTATTTTGGATGATTTTGAGAGAGAAAAACTTTATCCTTCGAACTGGTATCAGTGGCAAAGGCCAAGGGTTGTTTTCAACATGACAGGTAAGAGCCGCTTGAGCCATTAATCAACCAAAGGTCAGCGAACGACTCACAGCACAACAGACTATGTAGGTGTTTCTGTACCCGCACAGCCACGTACAGCAGGTGCTGTAGCTGAAAGGATGACACAGCTTTTGGAGCTGAAGTCTAAACATTTGATGGCAATCGCTTCAGCAGTCATAGTTTGAGCTTCACATTTCACCAAGGCTAAACTCTCCTCTGAGTTAATCAAGCTACAAAATGCCCACCATCATCTCAGCAAGTGCAGCAATATCCTCGGCCACACTTCTCTCTCTCGCACTACAAAACGCTCTGTCCTGGTTTATGCTGCCCTCAGCAGTCAGAGCTCTGATTTGGCAGAAAACAAGATGTGCTGTGTTAACTAACAGCATGGCCATCAGCACTATTTTAGACCACAGCTCAAACTCTCCCACTTCCTCCCTTTCCTGTGACTGTTATCACAGGAAATGTTCTTCTCTTCACATAGGTCCTGCCTTAAGGTCCCATCTTAAAAGTAGCAGCATTTGAGTGCTTTGCCGTAGCAGCTGTCAGCTGCCTGTGGAACTTGTCTAGGGACTAAATACAGAAGGAGAAACACTCCTGTCCCTGCTCATCAGCCAGCTATATAACCTGGGAGTTGCTTTGAGACAGCTATCAAAACATGAGCTTGCCTAAATCCTCCCGTCTTGTCAGAACTGGTGACGTTACAGCCACCATTAAGAGGCTTCAATTTCCCGGGCACTGCAACTGGAGCAGCCTTCCCAGCCATTGCTCTGCTTGCATCATGGAAGCAACATGACAAGGGATTTACCAGGACCTACAAGACTCTTTCCCAAGGCTTCACTGGAAGTCAGAGCTACACCCACGCAGTGCCACGGGAACATTTAGAAACAAAGAGTTTTTTGAATTTTAGTAAGTTTTAACTTCTAGAAAGATGAAGATGCAGAGCATCACTCTCCAGTTAACTCTGGAAACACCCAAACCCTGTAGGAGATAAGAACAGCCAGACAACGTGAATCAGTGCCACCCTCTAACCACTATAACTCCCTATCAAAGACAACCAGAAGCCAAGGGGGTGGGGAGTTGCAGCAGTTGATCGTATGTAAGCCAACCACAAGAAAAGTTGTCCTGAGAACCACATGGCTTTTGCTGAAGACCGCCCTTCCAAAAAATCTCCTGTTCCTGTCTTCTCATGTTGCTGAATCCCTGAACATTTAAGAAAAGAGCTGGGCAGGAGATGCACTAAAGGGCCCTTGTTATAGGAGCAGATACCTAAAGCCAACCCTGTCCCGCATTCAGAGGCTGTCTCCCATTCACCCAGCTGTTAACACACACCCAGTGAACAGCATCTGGGGACTGAGAACAACCCTGCTGTGGCAGCACAGCAAAGCTTTGCACATCATTGGCAAAACTGCACAGCTCTGCCTTGGCGATCTCACACGGCACCCAGTCTCACAGAGACTTGTTTCTCTAACGTAAGTATTTCTGCTGGTAGCGTAATTCTGATTCTTGACAAGACCTTGGACTTCATTCTAGGTAAGTAGACATCATGTAAAGAAGTACTTCTTCTTCTCAAATATAAGCTTGCTCTTCTGCCTTTCATGGGCTGTGAATTCTTCCTCCTTACACCTTTCTTCCCAGTCCCTTTGCTATGGGTTAGACGATAAGGATGTCTGTCCCACATTCTCTGTAGTCTTTCATTATTCTATATTCAATAGAATTCTATACTGCCTTATTAATGTGCTACTGTGGAAAGCCAAAAGAGCTTTTAAGCTGAGAATTTTCAAATAGTCAAGGAGATTAATTACATGCAACAACACATTTGAAAATAAGACCAAGTCTACCATATGTGAAAAAAGTGTTTTGTAGATATTAGTGAAACTGAAAAAAGTAAATCGGAGATGCTCCGTGTGCTTTGACCCAGGAAGTGGATGCATGAAAAGGTACACTCTCACAGGACACACGGAGAGGGGACTCTTGTGCGGAAGGGGTTCACGGCAGTACTGCCAACCTGCTTGTACCAAAGACATCTCTTTAAAAAAGAAAAGACACAGAAGATATGGAGAACCCAATGAAGGTAAAAAAAGATATTAGAGGGTGTAAAGTAACAGATAAAACTTAAAGGGAACAGAGTCTATACTGTCTTCAGCAAAGGCAGAGCTAAAAAACTGGCTGAAAAACAAGTGCCAGAATGCAGTGCCAAGAAGTAACAACTTGCACGCTCTCCCCTTGGTACATCTCGTACTCAGCCAGTAGAGCTGGTAGCTGAACACTTCACCCTCTCTGGAGCAGCCCAATTTCTGGGGAAAACCTTCCACGCGACCCAGAAGCACCTTCCCTGACTTCCACGGCAGCAGAAGCCGGCCCCACCCTCGTACCCCGGCCACTTACTGGAAAGCCATGGCTCCCGCTTCCAGGGTGCACCTCGTGGGGGACTGCTCGTTCAGCTTGCGGAACAGCTGCTTCGCCTGGCTCTGGTACTGCTGCAGGTCGCGGCCTGACTGCGAAGGGAGGACAGGCAGTTGGGGGCGGCTGCTACCCGCCGAACAACTCCCACCCGCGTCCCCCCGCCCGGGAACCGCTCGTGGAGGAGCGGCCCGGCTGGCTGCAAGGGGCGGCGAGGCCCGGCTGAGGCCTGAGGGGAGGCGCCGGGCCTGGCCGTGCCCCCCGCCCGCGGCGCGGCCCCACCTGCTCGTCCTCCTGCATGGAGGCGGCCAGCGGCAGCCCGTCCGCCACACGGGCGATCATGGTCAGCAGCACCATCTTCGCAGC